>VONZ01000631.1:0-446031 GCA_012976165.1 Labeo catla | reverse complement strand
TTTTAGATCCACCCAGGAACATCTCAGTGTCCATCAGTCCATCTGGTGAAATAGTGGAGGGAGATTCAGTGACTCTGATCTGCAGCAGTGATTCAAACCCACCTGCAGAAATCAACTGGTTTAAAGGAGGAACGTTTGTAGGATCTGGAAGAATCTACAGCATCTCAAAGATCAGCTCTGATCACAGTGGAGAATACAAGTGCAAGTCCAGAAATAAACATGGAGAGAAATACTCTGATGCTGTGACTTTAAATGTCATGTGTGAGTATAAAACATTTTTTTTTTGTCACATTAGTAACTTTCAATTGTGTCAGAGGCCTTAAATGGGTAATTGTTATTAGACCCACCCAGGAAAATCTCAGTGTCCATCAGTCCATCTAGTGAAAGAGTGGAGGGAGATTCAGTGACTCTGATCTGCAGCAGTGATTCAAACCCACCTGCAGAAATCAACTGGTTTAAAGGAGGAACATATGTAGGATCTGGAAGAATCTACAACATCTCAAAGATCAGCTCTGATCACAGTGGAGAATACAAGTGCAAGTCCAGAAATGAACATGGAGAGAAAGAATCTGATGCTGTGACTTTAAATGTCATGTGTGAGTTAATTATCATCTGCACATTGTTGAAAACTCCAAATGTATAATTTTCCAATATTTATTGTGAATGTTTGTATCTGTATTTTTAGATTCTCCCAGGAATGTCTCAGTGTCTATAACTGGATCTGGTGAAATAGTGGAAGGTGATTCAGTGACTCTGATCTGCAGCAGTGATTCAAACCCACCTGCTCTGAACTTCAGCTGGTTTAAGGAGGATGAATCCTCATCTGTTGGATCTGGACAGAGTTTCAGTGCACTACAGAGTGGACGCTTCTACTGTGAGGCTCACAATCAACATGGATCTCAGAGATCAGACGCTGTTACTGTCACAGGTGAAGCTTTTATTAACACTCCTGTTTCTTCACATCATCCATCAGTTTGTTAATTATGATGATCTTCCTCTTTCAGTTCATCATGGTGCTGGTAAGAATGTGATTGTGATCACAGCAGCATCTGGAGGAGGATTCGTCATCATCATCATCATCATCATCATCCTGTTTATAATGTGAGTTCAGTAAAAAGAAATGCTGCGATTATATATGTTCACTTTTGTACTTATATAGTAGAAAATAGCTCATATGTTTATTAATCTTTAAGAACAGCATACTTTCTCTCTATATATTTGTTGAAATGATGTTAATGTCTGTGATTATAACAGGAGAAAACAAAACCATGTTAAAAATGAAGATCTCACAATGAAAGTGGTAAATCATTCAAACACAACTTTAACAAAACATCAATCAATCAGCCATTATGTGATGTTGTACTTGGTCTGAAAAATGTGAGACCTTCTACTGTGTAAAAGCTGCACCTCACCTTTGAAAAAAATATCTTAATTATGTATTGTGTTGTATTTCAGAGTGATCTCTATTGTGACGTGTCAAGGAGAGTTTCAGTTCATGATGAGCCTCTTTCTGAAGCCAATAAAGTCAATGATGCTCCGTATGCCAGTGTGAAACCCAACAGATTCAGAGGAAAAACTCCTGAATCCAGAGATACTGAGGAGATCCAGTACGCAACTGTCCAACATCACCGAAAGAAAGAGACCAGCAGATCAGAAGACAATGAATGTCAGTATGACGATATAAGAGTCAATCGGCCTGATGCCACTGTGAGGTAAAAAAAAAAAAAAAACAACCAGCACTAACTTCACCAGCACAGACCATCTAATCTAAATCATCATTGTGCTTCTGTTTGTTTCTTTTAAGGCAATCAAATGTTCAGACTGTGGATGATGCATCGGTGATCTACAGCAGCGTCAAATGAGTGATAGAGACCAGCGAACACAAAACCTGCGTTTAACTATCGAGTGATTGTTGGATAATTGTACATTTATATGTACAAAATATTTACTGATCTGTTCGAACCACAACCACTGTAAACATATTCAAAAACCCACATTTTCTTTTGACCTTTTGTGAGAGAATGATGGTCATTGTGTGCTAGACCGGTGTAATTGGTGTTTCTTTTTTTTTAAATTATTATTATTGTTTTTTGTTTGTTTGTTTGTTTGTTTGTTTTTTTAATTTTGCAATTTGTATATATTTGCCTGTGTTTTAAATCTGAGTTGAATCTGTTAGTAGCATAGAGTCTGTTGTTTTTCAGTAATTTCAGCATCACACTCTCAAGTTAATCTAAAGAATGTCTGTTAAACTGCACTAAAATGCACAGTTTGTAGCTTATATAACAATAAATATTGCATTCATAAATTGTTTGACATGCTAACGAAAGTGAAATCTGTACAACTTACATTATTCAAATGTAATAAATATTTTATTTGATGTGTTACTGTATTTTATTAGGAGTTTCTTTTTCATGTTTTACTTTGTATATTTAGGGTCTATACCTTGATAAACCTGAATGAACTTCAAGCCATTTTCACTGGTTAAACAACACTGGGAGGACCTCTAGTGGTTGATTTGTGAATTATTTTGCATGGATGGGACATCCAATTACTTTTCCCTCCTGAAAACAGTTTCTTTTTATATGGTCAAGATCGACAGATCTTTTATACTCAGATGTCACAGCATCCACTTTTTCATTTAAGTCAGAGATCTTTCGCTCTGTCGCGCAGCAGTTGATCAGCTGCATTATGTGGTCTAAGACAAAACATCAACATTTACATTATCTCTGGCCTTGGGATTCTTAGCAGACTTGCTTGGAGTAACAGACAGAACTGGGAACTCCTCTTCGGCCAGACTAAATGATTCCTCCTCGCTCATAGAGGCAACATAATCATGCCCGCAGTAAACATTAACAAACGAGTATGTGCTAGCATTAGCATTTTAAGCTTTTTCTAAGAAAAGTCAAAAGTCTTCGCTTGCGATGCAAAAAGTAGTTGTCAATTTTCCCACAATCTACTTAAGCGCAAACTCCGCCCCACATCTAATTCTAAAGATTTTATTGGTTGTGTCAATCACAGTGTTGATTACCTACACTATGCTACACAAATGCTTAAACCTAAACCTTCCCCACACCTGACCCTTACCTTAACCAGTGAAATTGACTGCACAGCGGGATTGGTGCTGAATAGCATGGCAGATAATAAGATTATGCGATATGAAATCGTCGGGCCGTTTTTTAACTCCCCAACCGCACCTCACTGGAAAATTGGACCTTTTTAGTTACATTCAGCATTACCCCCTCCTACCCTGCAAATTTCAAAAACCGGGATACCCCCATTGCTTAAAACAAAGCGATAGAGTAAAATGCTCTGGTCTCACTGAGCATATTTATTTATATAGCATAGTTTATTTTATTTGAGAACAACTACAAACTGTTTATTTTAGAAAGTTTAGTTTTGAAATGTAAGTCAATAACAATAGGCTGAAGCCAGAGCCAATGGGAAAAGTCTTTGTGCGATGAAACCCCGCCCCATTTTGGAGGTTCTGCCCACTTTTGGAGTTGCCGTCCCCATCTCTGGTTTGCAGTTTTATATACTTGGACTAAGCGGCTGCTTAGGGCCCTGCTGCCACTAGGGGCCCACACTAGTTGTCGAGTCATTACGTTGCAAAGCGCGCCGCTGTCACTTGACTACATGGCCTGCCTGCCTGCTCACGCCCAGACTATAACTGAAAGCTTCTTGCACTGCCATATCTATGTGTAAAATGTGTTAGATTATTGCTGGTTTGCGATTGCAATACTCCACTTTTCACTGCAAGGCAAGGCCCCAAAATTAGCATGCTTCAGGCCCCCAGATATACAGGGCTGGCCCTGAGTGTGTCTAAAAGTCGAGTGGAACACAGCCATGGTAGAAGTTTATGTGTCAAAGAACTCTAGTAGCCTAACTAAAAGCTACAAAACTCACATTTGGATGTCACCAAGTTTTTACATCAACAATGATTAGTTTGTGTTTTAATAGTGCAGCATGATGTGCTCTGTTTTCTCACTTCTATTTCTGTGTGTTTATTTTAGCAACATCCTTCATCTAAACTGATGAAGTCATTCACACTGATGTTCAGTGGTGGATGAAATCACTTTCTCATTCAAAATAGATCATTGCGTCACAGTGAATGTATAATGTTATGGTCTCAAGTGCACAATATTATCAGCTTCATTTGTGTTTTTGTAACTTTCCTTTTAATTGATCAGTTTTATATGCAATCATTTCATATGTTTGTAAAAAGCCCTCAAACTACCACCATAGGTCACCATCTACTGCTACTGAGATCCACACTGATGTGCAGCTGTAAATCACCATGATTATTTTTCAAAAGAAAAAAGAAAGAAAATCATATTTTTAATTTCCACAATTATTCATCTTTTTGCAGTTTACTTTAATTTTAGTCTACTAATGTTGTTTCCTTGATGAAGGAGGGGCGCTAATATTGCTGCAGCTGGGCATTAACATGATGTTAACCACAAGTTTGTCAGTCCAGAGCTATAAATGCATGTGTTAAAACAGTCAGTCATTTGGCTGCTGCTGATCTGATGAGCTTCAATACGGTAAGACAAACACACTCGTACTTCAATAAAAATTGATGGTTGTTGCTCATATAACATACACATGTACACGTGAGAAATGTTAAGAATAGGGTGATGTACATACAGCAAAAGTTATGATGGTAAGTGCTGATTAATGCTGTATTATAGATATATTTGTTGCTGATGTCGGTCAGAATGGCTCCTCGTCTTCCTCTGATCTTTCTGCTCATGATTCACAGTAAGTACCTGTTACATTCACATTAGAAACACACAGATGTTTTTATTTAAGGCCTCAAAAGGAGCAGCAGATAAGCACTTTCTTCTCTCCTATACTCACATATTTCCTTTTAAACAGGAAGGATGGGTGAGATACGTCAAAGGACTTGTGCTTTTTATAAATATCCAGTAGTCTTTTGTTATTTGCTAGTCAGTGTCCAGTGGTTTAGGAGGGACATGCTCATTGTTCAAAGCATCTGATTGGACAAAAATCACTGTAAGACCAGATCAGGAATATATAATCTGTAGTGAATGTGCAAAGCTATGTTAAATATTTATATTTGTATCAAAGGAGTTCATTAGCGTATAGATGAGATCAGATCTGATTGAACTAAGGTGTTTAAAAGCCACAAATCTCTTATTTTGATGTCACTGAGTATAAAAATTTTGTTTTATAAATTATGTTCTTAGTCTTGTTTTTTTGTTTGTTTGTTTGTTTTAATTATGTGATAGTGGAGTGTATTGTTCACGTCTCTTTTTAATTTCCTGGTTTACCCATTTGTCACTGTGCATTTACTTGCAAAACTTTTTGGCAACACCTTTCATAAAAAGTTGATGATAAACTTCACATCATATATCACTCAATACATTCTGAAAAAAATAGCTCATATTTCTTGAAAAGAGTTGCTGTTTCAAATTAGTAAAAAAATATTGTGTTCATGGTCTGTTGTAACTGATAAAAAAACATTTTCATCTAGATGAATTGTGTGTTTCAGGGGTTTCTAGTGCTGATATGAGTGTGAATTACAGTCATTCACACATCTGTGCACTAAAGGACTCATCAGTGATAATGAGCTGCACTTATACATACCCTACTGGATATAAGATCATGAAAGCGTTCTGGACCAAAAACCCTGTAAAGGGTGAAGAGCCTCCAGATCTGTCTGAGGATCCTGAATACAGTCAGAGGCTTCAGTATCTGGGAGATAAACAGCAGAACTGCACCATCAGACTGAATCATGTGACACAGAAAGATGAACATGAGTACTGTTTCAGAATCACCATTGATAAACCTGAAGGAAAATGGATTGGTAAACCAGGAGTGAATCTTACTGTCACAGGTGACTTTCATGAAGTTTCACTCTTCTTCTGTTCATTATGTTGAATAATAATGAGTGTGTGACAGCAGCACTAGATATAATGTGTGTGTTGTGTTCAGATCTTCAGGTGGAGTCTCCTGAGAGAGTGACAGAGGGAGATTCAGTCCGTCTGACATGTAAAAGCAGCTGCACTCTGACTGACAGAGCAACATTCATCTGGTACAGAAACTCACAGCCATTAACTGAGAGAAGAGACAGAAACAATGAACTCCTGCTGCAGTCAGTCAGAAGAGAGGATGCAGGCAGATATAGCTGTGCTCTACATGAACACAGTTACATCTCTCCTGCTGTTCATCTCAATGTCATGTGTAAGAAGTTTATTTTTATTTGTATTTATTTTTTTTTAGCTGTACATAAAAGTTTAATGATGAATGATTATAAAAATGAGTCGAGGACAACATATTTCCGGGGTGTAGCAGTTGTTTAGCCAACTGCTGATTCATGATATAATTGTATATAAAATATGACATCAAATTTTGCCAATCAGCATCCTCAAACACATTTCAGTATAGTCTAGTATAACAGATGCTCACTAAAACCTGTTTTGGAGGAGTTTGTGAGGATCAGTGGTGTTGTACATACAGTGCAGTAGCTTATTTTTCTTTATCATTTTTTCTTTAATTTTCACTGTTTAGCATTAAGATTTCTATCTTAATTTTATATACCAATCAAATTTTCCACCAGCTGCCACTGATAAATATCCTCCGGTGAATCCTGTGACCTCTGTCAGTCTATCTGGTAAAATAATAGGAGGAGATTCATAAAACTGTGTGATGTCAAATTTGCTATCAAGATATTTTTGACATGTTTGATGCATCTGACAGTGACGTGGAAGAGCACTGTATTCTGTTTCACTTCTGTAGCAGAAAAAACAGCAGCTTTGCAGCTTCTTTCATACTGGTCAAACACAAACTAAACATACTCTCGTCTTGGCCAAACGGTTCAATATTCTGCATAATTAATCACTGTGAGACTTATGTGTGAATATGGATTGGTTAACTGGTTAAATATCCAGTTTATGTTAGTGTCTGTACTTGGTACAAGTGAAGTGACTGAGGTTTCTACATTGTAACATGATCAGATTTCTCATGATCAGATGTCGTGGATCACCATGGACTCAAGATCAGAATACTGACTACAACTTAACATTTACAGTAAATCAAGCAAGAACAACATAAAAGAAACAGTAGAATAATAATAATAATAATAATAATAAACAGTATATCTGGTAAAATAATAGGAGGAGATTCATAAAACTGTGTGATGTCAAATTTGCTATTTGGTGCTCTTTTAGATGCACCAAGGTGTTCAGTGTCCACCAGTCCATCTGGTGAAATAGTGAGAGATTCAGTGACTCTGAACTGCAGCAGTGATTCAAACCACCTGAAATCAGCTGGTTTAAAGGAAGAATGCTTGTAGGATCTGGAAGAATCTACAGCATCTCGAAGATCAGCTCTGATCACAGTGGAAAATACAAGTGCAAGTCCAGAAATGAACATGGAGAGAAATATTCTAAGGGTCTGACTTTAAATGTTATGTGTGAGTTAATGATCATCTGCACATTGTTCAGATCCAAATTCTGCATTTTCTTATATTTATTGTGAATTTAAATTTTATTTATTTTAGATCCACCCAGGAATGTGTCAGTGTCCATCATTCAGTCTGCTCAGTTCTGGGAAGGTGATTCAGTGACTCTGATCTGCAGCAGTGATTCAAACCCACCTGCTCTGAACTTCAGCTGGTTTAAGGAGGATGAATCCTCAGCTGTTGGATCTGGACAGAGTTTCAGTGCACTACAGAGTGGACGCTTCTACTGTGAGGCTCACAATCAACATGGATCTCAGAGATCAGACGCTGTTACTGTCACAGGTGAAGCTTTTATTAACACTCCTTTTCCTTCACATCATTCATCAGATTTTTAATTATGATGATCTTCCTCTTTCAGTTCATCGTGGTGCTGGTAAGAATGTAATTGTGATCACAGCAGCATCAGGAGCAATCATCATCATCATAATCATTATCGCATGGTTTATAATGTGAGTTTAATTTAAAAAAACGGCAGTGATTATGTTCAGTTTTATTGTGATGTATTATGAAATGGCTCCTGTATGTTATCTTTAAGAACAGCATTCATATTTTCTATCTACATTTTCTCTGATGTTAATGTCTGTGATTATAACAGGAGGAAACGAAGGAGTGTTAAAACTGAAGATCTCACAATGAAACAGGTAAAACATGCAGACACAACACAACTTCACTGAAGCAGAAAATCAATTATGTTATCTGATGTTGTATTTGAGACCTACCTCTGTATAAAATCTGCCCCTAGCCTAAAAAACTGATTCATTTGTCTTAATTATTTATTGTCTTGTATTTCAGAGTGATCTCTATTGTGACGTCAAGGAGAGTTTCAGTTCATGATGAGCCTCTTTCTGAAGTTGATACAGTCAATGATGCTCCGAATGCCAATGTGAAACCCAACAGATTCAGAGGAAAAACTCCTGAATCCAGAGATACTGAGGATATCCAGTTACCTGTCCAATATCACCGAAAGAAAGAGACGAACAGACCGGAAGACAATGAATGTCAGTATAACAGTTTAAGAGTTCATCAGCCTGATGCTGCTGTAAGGTGAGAAAAACAGCTTAACAAGCACTAATTTAACCAGCACAGACCATCTAATCTAAACATCATTGTGCTCCTGTTTGATTTTTAGGCAATCACATGTTCAAATTGTGAAAGATGCATCAGTGATCTACAGCAACATCAAATGAGCGATAGAGACCAGCGAACACAAAGCCTGCATGCAATTGTTTACTGAGCAACTGTTGGATAATTGTATAGTTGTGCAATATTTTTCTCATCTGTTTGAACCACAACCACTGTAAATGTTCAAAACTCATATTTCCTCTGAGAGAATGACAGTCATTGTGTGCTATCTTTATCTATCTTTATCTTAGTTTAATCGGTTAGTAGTGCTTGAGTTTGTTGACTTTTACATCACACTGTGCCGAGTTCTAAAAATGCACAGCTTGTAGCTTATTTTAAAACAATATTACAGTTATTAAAAGTATGTTTTCACAAGCTAACAGTCTGTACAACTTTCAATATTAAAATTCAATTATTTTATGTATTGTTGTATTTTAAAAAGAGTTTCCTTTTCATGTTTCACTTTGTATGTTTTTAAACCTCGGGTTGATGCTTCAATAAACCTGATTGACCTTTAAGCCATTTAATATAAAATAGGTATAGTTCACCCAAAAACATGGTATTCCATAACCGTAAGACCTTTATTCATCTTTGAAACACAAGTTAAGATATTTTTTGACATGTTTGATGCATCTGACAGTGACGTGGAAGAGCACTGTATTCTGTTTCACTTCTGTAGCAGAAAAAACAGCAGCTTTGCAGCTTCTTTCATACTGGTCAAACACAAACTAAACATCTCGTCTTGGCCAAACGGTTCAATATTCTTCATAATTAATCACTGTGAGACATATGTGTGAATATGGATTGGTTAACTGGTTAAATATCCAGTTTATGTTAGTGTCTGTACTTGGTACAAGCGAAGTGACTGAGGTTTCTACATTGTAACATGATCAGATTTCTCATGATCAGATGTCGTGGATCACCATGGACTCAAGATCAGAATATTGACTACAACTTAACATTTACAGTAAATCAAGCAAGAACAACAGAAAAAAAAACAGTAGAATAATAATAAAAAAAAAAAAACAGTTTTACAAATTGTTTCCAAATGGAGTAAAAACAGAGGAATATGGAATAGTTTTAATAGTTTTAGTGATTTTTTTCCACCATCAGAGGTGAAATGATTAAAACAGAGACCAAACAGAGGAAGGCAATGTCAGATGTTTCCTCACAATCTTCTCATGACATGTTTACCTGTTTTTTCCTCAGCATTTCTTTTCCTCTTTCTGCAAAAAATCAGCATGAAATCTTTCAAAGAACACTTTTTTTTTTTCACTTTAATTTTACAAATACATCAACTCAAATTTAAATTACAAACACCAAAAATAAATTCCAAGCCAAGAAACACAGGGGGCATCAACCTGGAAATTCTGAAACAGTTACACAATAGTAGTGAGTCAAATCAACACTTTAAACTGAAATGTTTCCCTCAAATAAACATAATTTCTTTACGGCTGAAGAAAAAAAAGACATGAGCATCTTGGATGACAAGGGGGTGATAATTGACAGCAGGTGCTCATTAGTAATGCTCAATCATCATTTAATTAGTCATTTAATTAGAATTATATAAACACTTCCAGTGTTTATTTAACTCTGGAGGTTTTACTGTGAAAGGATCCCTGGGGAAAAACATATGCGGTAGGTATGTTTTGATGGGTTTATGCTGGTCCTTTGCTGGTTTATGCTGGTCATGTTGCTGGCAAAAAGTTCTGAAATTCAAGTTGATTAGTCAAACTATTCTCGTAATGGTTTTGCAATGGTTTGGCGAAAAATCACAAAAAAATGGTCTCTTTAAATTCGGTGCATCATACCGAATCCAATACCTAATTTTCCTATGTCAGCCATTTTGGGTGTCGGCCATATTGAATTTAGTCTAAAAATTGTACGAACGCATTGGCGTATCGTTACAAAACCCGGTATGTGTCTTAAACTGAAGCCCGGACCCGGCCCAGACCCGAGATCATCTGACCCGACCCGACCCAAGCAGCACTGTTAAATTTAGAGCCCGAGCCCGAGCCAAACCCAAAATTGGTTGTCACAACGAATAACTAAACTTCTTAAATATGCTGAATTTCATGATTGCATGCAACGGCCAGTAAACAAATACAAAAAAATGGTTTCATTAAGGCTCATGGGCCGTTCAACATACAAGGCAAAAAAAGCACTTATTTTTACAAATTTTACGAACAACAGGTGTAATGGTCACATAAGTTCGCAGAGTTTCTTAATTTTTTTTTTTTTTTTTAATTTTATTTATTTGATCAGGAACAATGCACAAACAACATTAGTCTAAAATAAGAAAAGATGTCATGTGCCAGGTTATAGCAAAAATGCTAATTTCCACCCGCAGTCCCTGGACAGGTTGTTGTTACACTAACAAAAGCTTATCAAATATATGCAGAAAAATACATAGAAGCTCACATCATAAAAGCACTTTCTATCATCATTCAATTCACTCACTCACAGTTTACAGCATTCATATCACAGTCATTTAATGCATACAAATTTGCTTTGATAATAACCACTGTTTGGTCAGGCGTGTAAAAGTACAATAATTTGTGAATGAAATAATTTCGTTTAGAAGAGTATTCCAAAGGCTCACTGCTTTATAAGAGAAAGATTGTTGACCATATGCAGTTTTACATCTTGTAACGCTGCACTCTCCACTGACTGTCGACCGTGTGGTTCTAGAAATTCTCTCCGAATTTGGTGTGAAAAATTTTTTCAAAGGGGGAGCAGCAATGTTATGGATTATTTTAAACAAAGCAGAAATTTGATTATATTTAATAAGATTTTCGAAACTCAGAAAATTATATTTACTTTGTACTTTACAGTGATGATATAATCGAGATTTTTTATCATGAATTTTTATGGCCCTTTTATATAATGATTCAAGTGGTTTTAACGATGTTTTACACGCCTGAGACCAACTAGACATGCAATACAGAAAATGTGGAACAATCATAGTGTTAAGATAGGTATTTTAGGCCTCTGTATTTAATGAATTTCTAATATGTTTATAATTCATCAAATTAAATTTCACTTTATTACCAAGTTTTTTTATATGACTTTTAAAACCAAGGTTTGAATCAAGTATTAGACCTAAATATTTCATTTCATTTACATTTTTAATTTTTTGTCCATTTACTTGAATTTCTAGAGTTTGTTGTAATTTATGTTTATTTGAAAATAACATTGAAACTGTTTTATCAACATTTAAAGTCAAACATGACATCTGCAACCATTCTACAACTTTTTTCATCTCTTTTGATAATTTATCAGCAACCTCCAACTCGTTTTTCCCAAAAGTAAAGATGACCGTATCATCAGCGTACATAATCACGTCAACGTCAGAGCACACTGTAGGGAGGTCATTTATATAGATGCTAAAAAGCAAGGGTCCCAAAATAGACCCTTGCGGCACTCCCATTGAGGTGGCTCTGAATGCAGATTGGATGTTATTTACTCGTACACACTGTTTTCGGTCACTCAAATAAGATCTTATCCATTTTTGGGTGTGCTCAGAGAGACTATATTGATTTAATTTACTGTAGAGTATTTGATAATTGACTGTCAAAAGCTTTACACAGATCAAGGAAGACCGCTCCCACCACCCTTCCCTGATCCACATATGCCCTGACAGTTTCCAGGAAGTAGCAACAGGCAGAGTCTGTTGAATACTTCCGTCTGAAACCAAATTGCATTGGATTTAAGAGCTCTTGTGAGTCAAAGTGGAAAATAAGTTGCTCCGCCACCGTCTTCTCGAGCACTTTTGATACTGCTGGAAGGATGCTTATTGCACGATAATTGTTCATTTCTTGTTTGTCACCAAACTTAAATATAGGGGTGATAATCGCAGGTTTTAGAGCTGCTGGGAAAATCCCCTCACTAATTGATTGATTTATTATTGTTGTCAACGGATCAGAGAAGATGTCCCTATATTGTTTAAGAAAAGAAGTATCAAGTCCATAAATATCTTTCGCTTTGCTGCTATTTAGTGCAGCAATTATTTTTTCTACTTTAGTTGTAGTTATTGGACTAAGGTTAAAATCTGATTTGCCACTGATTATGAAAGGGGGATGAACATTTTGAAAATTCTGAGCCAGTTTTTGGACAATGTTTAAAAAATATTCATTAAAATTGGTTGCTATTGCAAAGGAGTCATCAATAAATTTTCCATTAATTTTGAGATGGATATTCTCACACTTTGACTTTTCTTTTCCAATCAATTTATCAATAGTTTTCCATATTATTCTACTATTACCTTGTGCATTTCTAATAATTTCTAAGAAAAAAACTAGCTTTGGCCTTTCTAAGCTCAGCTATAACTTTATTTCTTTGACTTGTAAAGGCGAATCGATCCATTGTTAGTCCAGATTTAAAAAAAAAATTTAGCGCCTCATCTCGCTTTTTCATCATATCCCAAATAGTTGTATTAAACCATGGCAAATTTCGTTTTACATGTTGCTTTCTTTGCTTATTTTTTGTATATTTATTTAAAATGTCATTTACAGTCAACATAAGATCTTGACAGC
The DNA here is from genome assembly GCA_012976165.1 of Labeo catla. NCBI lineage: Eukaryota > Metazoa > Chordata > Actinopteri > Cypriniformes > Cyprinidae > Labeo > Labeo catla. Next base: position 432,891 of record VONZ01000631.1, on the reverse strand, counting down.
CCTGTTCACAAGATTTTTTCACCAGGATGTCTGCCCACTTTGTTTGTTTTAAATCTTTTTCAACTAGTTGTAAATCTTTCTTTGGAATAAAAGTAATACACATTTTACTATTTATTGAATTTTCATTCTTGCACCTTGCTTTTGTCAATTTTCTAGCTACTAGAACTAAATTGTGGTCAGACATGCCTGTGATTAAATTATAAGTTTTAACTATTCTCTCAGGTTTATTTGTCAGTATTAAATCTATTAAGGTTTGAGAAGATCTTGTTATACGAGTCGGTTTACTTAATAGTTGTGTCATTTGGAAAGGTTTTGTTATTTCTTTAAATTTTTTTCTACATGATTTCTCACACCAATTTAAATTAAAGTCACCTAAAAGAATGACTTCCTTTCCATCATATTGTTTCAACACATTATCAAGAGAAATAAAAAAATCATTAGTAGCTTTAGGAGGTCGATAAATTGCTAATACACAGAAAGTCATTTGAGGAGATAATGTAATGGTAATCCCCACACACTCCAGGTTACAGTTGCCAATATCCAATTGTTTACTTTGGATAAGATCTTTTACATAAATCAGCACACCGCCGCCTTTACCCTTATTTCTATCACGTCTATACAAAGTGTATCCTGGCACTTTCACTATAGATGAGGGGATAATTGGAGTTAGCCAAGTTTCCGTTAAACAGAGATAATCAAGATTTGAGTCCATTAACAAATGTTCGATCTGCTCAGTCTTTGACACAATGCTGCGGATGTTTAGATGTCCTCCGAAAATGCCTTTCGGCTTTGTTTTCGGGTTCCACAGCACGCTCGCGTGATTCACAGTCTGAAACAGTTTTATTTGCTGCTGTTTAAGTAAAACGGAAGTATTTGCAGTTGATACTGGCTTAGCATGGATCACAGATGTTAGTATTTTGTCAGGAATAGAGTTCGGAGCAGAGTTTATCAGGGTGTTACCTCGTTTTCCCACGCTGGAACCTTGAGTGTGGATCCGCGGCGTTTTCACCCCGTAAATGGGAACAGGTGATTGTAGAGCGTTCACACGATCTTGATAATCCACAGGCCCGGGGTTTTGATGAATATCCCCGAATAGAAGCAGGACCATGCAGAAAAGAAAAGAATATCCTCGCGTCCGACTTGCTGGCGTCGTTGCTCGAAAGCAGTGCCGCTCACGCAGCGCGCTAGGAGTACATGCTCGCCCGTCATTTAAAATGTTTGAATATATGGTGTATTGACACCAAGAGGCGAGTGGCATTGGCACGGCTGTGTCTGCAAACATCGTGGCCTGCAACAGAATGTGGCGTTTTCGTTCACGTGCGGCAGACCGATTTCCCCACAGTTGTATCAGTAGGAGAAACAACACAGTTACCCAGAGACGTAATGAATTCTCTGTATTAGTGTGTTTGATTATGCGTGAGTTCCAAAAAGCAGAAGTTCCATTCGCGAATGAATCATATGGCGGTCTCCCAGTTTGTTTTAGAAAAGGTACAGCAGCACCTGTCCAGCCACCCCCTTTCTCCGCCATCTTGTAATGGTTGTAACGGCAAGATCATAATTCTTCCACTGTGCAGTTTTCTTTGTAAACCGTTACAAGTTTTTCTGTGCTCAACTTGCTAATAAGCGCATGCCGTTTGCCATGTTGTGACAGAGAGACCGCTAGATCAGGGCAGACACCAGAGTAAAACAAATTTAGTTTTAAATATAGCCTATTCAACAAACGTCACAAATACGTTATAGGATATCCAGCTAGCATGAGCCAGCTAGCATGATTTTAATGCACAACTTGGAGGCAAAGGTTAAAAATTATGGTCTTTTTTGTCAGTTATGGCTCGTTCTAGCATTCTGTATTTTTGAAATCAAACACAGAGATTAAGTGTGGTAAGATCACATTTATTTGAATTAATTATAACATTTGTTTGAATTTGTATTTTCAAACTCCTAGACTGTTAGTCTGACTGTTAGTCAGAAGTAACATACCATTCATTAAACATTATTAATGAAATTTACAAAAATGCTAATAATTTGTGATTGCATTAGACTATTGTAATAAAAATGGTCTCAAATATTCCTTTTGAGGAATATTAGAGTAATATTATATATTAGAGTCCAAATTTGACTCTAAACATCTTCAGGCTGCGCTTACACAAAGTTATGGATTTCATGTCAATAGACAAAACTGTTCTTGTACAGCACCACTACATATTTGAGGCATGATGCCAAAATGACTCTGAGGCTGTATCTCTGTAAAGCTTTGACATAATGACACTAGACATTGTGTGTGTCATTGTCACATCACACAGAACACATCACATCAATTTGAAAACAGCACCACCTATTGCTCAAAAGTGATAAGCCAATCTATTATATTATTAGTGGTTGTATTTATGATTTTTCAGCCATTTCAACTGATGTCATCCTAAAATGGCTTTAACTGCTCATTGTTGTAGTCGGTCTGTTGCTCCTGGCTGTGTGGTGCTGGGCCTGAGATTCTGTTCTTTCAGCTTTCCACTGGCATTCTTGTCATCTCTTAAATCAAGTTTAGTGCTAATTAGAATTATTTTAGTTTTCTTGTTAGCACTATATCAGTGAATGAAAAAATAAAAGATGTGATTCCACACAGAAAAGAAGTGCAAAGTTGATAAAACAAGAAGAAAACTTTTACATTTCACTCAAACTTGGTGGAGTTAACTGGGTGACTGCTTTAAAACACATTTTCTGCTGCTCCATTTAACAAATAGCCATCACCCCAAACTATCAGATGTTAAATGAGGTCCAGATTCAGAGAGCCATGTGTTAAGCAATCATCAAACCATTCTTCTCTTCTTTATAGCTGCTCTGTAGGATTGTAGGAGGACTGGAGTCTATCCCAGAATCAGAACACTCTGGGCAGATGGCCAAACCACCATTTTTCTACACTGAAGGGAAGATTAACAGAAAAAAAGAAGAGACGAACAGAAACAAAACTACAACTGACTTACAGTCACAGCCTTAGATGAAATCAACTGAAATAAAACACATTAAAGATCTCAGCAGAGGATGATTAAACAAGCATTACCAGCTTCACTTATTATTAACCAGTGTGTCTTAAGTTATTATTTAGAACAGAGGTTTAGATATTGATTTTTTTTAGTTTGAACTTACCATTAAGACAATCAGTGTTTGCTTCTTCTTCTTCTTTTTCTTCTTCTTCTTCGGTTACTGTAAATCTGTGTCTGCAAAACACATTTATTATGGAAAAAAAAATCTGGAAAAAGACATGACCGGTTTTGGCTGGTCATTACTTGTTGTGTAACATCCTGATCTCATCAAAAGTTGAAATCTGTGTTATATATTAAAAGCTACACTGCTGCCATTACCCGCCTCTCTACACAAGCTGATCACGTGATCAGTAGATGTGCCAAGCGGAGACCAGAGTGAGCCTTAAATAGAGTGTTTAACTTAACCGATTAACTTTTCAACATAAACAAATAAACATTTAGCTCAAATTTACTAAATGATAACATTTTAAACTTTAATCTTAATAGAAGCCTTCACAACACATAAAGGGAATGAAGTGTATGGTTTTTCACACGACTTCAACAACGGATCAAACTATACATCACAAATAAAGAGTTTTCTCCAACGTTCACAACAATAAAGATAATCTAAATTCACATCTATTATCTGCCATCTCCTCTGTAAGTATGAGCAATAGCTGTATATAGTGCCTGTATATGCAACTTCTTCATTAAAAAGTCTTTACTCAAGTACTGAGAAAAACAATATAATAATTACTTGTCAACATTTAATACACAGACAAATACAGTGTTAGATTTATTAAACACACTCTGTTATTTGTGTACACATTTATTGTAAGGCTCACACAAACATTCAGCAAGAATCAGCACATAAATATCAATGATGGTGAGAAGAAACAAAAAGCTTCAAGCTGTAGTGCACCAATCAAAACTCATCCATGGCTCCCAGAATCCATTGCAACATGAATAAATTATACACCTGAATCGTCTTAGTATTTTCTTTTATTCTTACATTTTCTTTAATTTTCGAATAATGTGCGAATTAATTTTACGAAAAAATGAATGTGAGGCTATATCTCTGCAACAGTTTGACATATTGAGACCAAACTTGGTGTGTTATAACAAGCATGACCTGAGGCTACCTGCAGTGTTTCGGTGCAGTGCCACCTAGTCATCAGGAGATATGAAAAATGTATATTTTTGCTTATAACTTCTGAATGATTTGGCCAAAAAACACAATTTTCCCATGTCAGCCATTTTGGGTGTCCGCCATATTGAATTTTGTCAAAAAATGCTATATTTTACAAACGCATTGACGTATCGTAATATATATACTTGTGTCATAAACACTATTTATTGCTGAGGCACACTGCAAAAAAAAAAAATAAAAAATAAATAAAAATAAATAAATAAATAAATAAATAAACTGATTTTTTTTCAGGTTGTTTTATTTTGAATTGCAGTCAAAACTCTGTAAAATTATCTCTAAATGAACTATTTGGCTGTTATTTAAAGTATTATGAAATTATTGACAAATTACAGTAATTCACATTATTTATACAGGAAAAACTGCTGGATTTTTATACAGTATGTTTTCTGTTTTCTTAAATTACAAACAGATCTCTCTAGATCTCAGCATCTTCACTTATTACCAACCAGTCTGACTTTATTTATTTCAAACAAAACTTCTTATTAAGAATTAACAGACATTTAGATGTTAATGTGTTATTGAAAATAATAAAGTTTGAAGTCACCATTGTGGAGATAAACATTTGCTTTAGTTGGGCTCTTGATCCTTGATTTTATAACTTCAGTATTTCTCTGAATGCTGTAGCTGTATGTTTCTAAGACATGTTTGTTATAGTAAAAACTGGAAGAAAATAGCTGCTCAGATAAATTTATAAAGGTTGTTTATTGATGAAGATTCCACAATCGCTTATCTGCGTGTTTTTACTGACTATGTTTTCTTTCAGTTTTGGATTTCTTGTATTCATAATTTTTATTTAAAAATTACAGTTTAAGTGAAATCAATAATTCAAACTGCACATGTCTTTGTTATTTTTCTGAACAAGTTTCTTACTGTAATAAGTGTGTCGTATGCACACACAATTGCACCAGACAACGAATAGTTGACTTTTATAAACGGTGTCACGGGGCAACTAAAGCAAACACTGTTCACCAAAATGGTAAGTTCCAAAGAAACAAAACCAACATCTGCTGAGATCTTGAGATATTTAATGTCTAATTTTTTTCAGTTGATTTCATCAAAGGCTCTGGCTGAAGTCAGTTGTAGTTCTTGTGTTTCTCTTTTCTTCAGTGATTCTGCTTGTTAACAGCAGGTGTTCATCACTAATGCACAATCATTACATAATTATTCACTTAATTATCTTGCTAATTTCATCTGTGCTTCAGTGTTACTTTAACACAGATATAGTGGTTAATTAGGGGCCAAGCACCGAAGGTGCGATGGCACCTATTGTATCCGTTAGCGTTCTTATTAGGGGCCAAGCACCGAAGGTGCGGTGGCACCTATTGTATCCGTTAGCGTATTCTTCTTCTTCCGCCGCAAGTCTATGGCAGCCCATAGAACCGCTTGCGGGAAAGTTGTATAATTTTGCACACTGATAGAGGACAGTCCCAACATTAACCATAGCAAGTTTGGAGTCTCTAACTCAAACTCTCTAGCGCCACCACTTGTCCAAACTTTCAAAAGATTTATGCTAATAACGTTTGAACCGTAAGCCACACAACAAAAATTCTTTTTTCCTCGGATTCCTTGGCTTATGCCGAGTCGAATGGACACCAAAATTCAAAAATCGTAAGGTTTAGTTTTTTCGCTATTCTCAATTGTTCGTAAAACCTACTTTTTCGAACTCGTCCTAGGCCGTTGCACCGATTGTCACAAAAATTGATCCAGATCATCTTCAGACGACGCTGGCAAAAAGTTATGGAATTCAAGTCGATTCGTCCAGCCGTTCACGAATAACTTGCGAAAGAATTCTACGAAAAGCTAGCAAAAATCAATGTGAGGCTATATCTCCGTAACAGTTTGGCATATTGACACCAAACTTGGTGTGTGTTATAACAAGCATGACCTGAGGCTAACTGCAGTGTTTCGGTCCAGTGCCCCCTAGTGGTCAGGAGATATGAAAATTTTTTATATCTTTTTAATTTATATCATATTTTAATCTTTATAACGTCTAAATGATTTGTCCAAAAATCACAAAACTGGTCTCTTTAGATTCGGTGTGTCATACCGAGTCGAACCATATCCAATTTTCCCATGTCAGCCATTTTGGGTGTCTGCCATTTTGAATTTAGCTTTAAAATGCTGTATCTTGAGAACAGATTAGCGTATCGTTTCGACATTAATTACAAAAATGTTCGGCACCATGCCCTGAATGTACATAAAAATTTTTGGGCCAGCGCCACCTTGTGGTCAAAAGTTATAAAGAAATTTACAAAAATGCTAATAACTTCAGCTTACATTAGCCTGTTGTAATGAAAGTGATCTCAATAGATTCCTTGGGTCAAGCCAAAAACATTGATATCCATTATTCCAATATTGGCCAAACATCCTGTCCGCCATTTTGATTCATGTTGAAAACCTACTTTTTCAAACTCCTCCTAGACCGTTAGTCCGATTTTCACCAAATTTGACTCAGATCATCTTCAGACCTTGCTGACAAAAAGTTATGGATTTCGTGTCGATATACGAAACGGTTTTCGTTAAGCACATCAACGAATTTGCTGGAAAGATGCCAAACTACTTCTGAGTCTGTATCTCTGCAAATCTTTGAAATATTGACACCAAATTTTATATGTGCCATTGTCACATCACACTGACCATGCCACATCAATTTGGTAACAGTGCCACCTATTGGTCAGAAGTAATACATTCATTAAACATTAACAATGAAATTTCCAAGAATTTCTGTTTGCATTAGCCTATAGTAATAAAACTGGTCTCAAAATATTCCTTGTGGCATGCCGACAACATACATATCAATTATACCACACTTCGCTTAGCTTTCTTTTCCGCCATTTTGATTAATGTACAAAACCTACTTTTTCGAACTCCTCCTAGACCGTTAGTCCGATCTTCACCAAATTTGACTCAGATCATCTTCAGACTATGCGGGCAAAAAGATATGAATTTCGTGTCGATACACGAAACGGTTTTCGTTTAGCGCATCAACGAATTTGCTGGAAAGATGCCAAACTACATCTGAGGCTGTATCTCTGCAAAGCCTTGACATATTGACACCAAATTTTATATGTGCTATTGTCACCACACCCTGACCATGCCACAGCAATTCGGTAACAGAAGTAATACACCATCAAATTGAAGTCAGAAGTAATACACCATTCATTAAACATTAATAATGAAATTTTCAAAAATGCTAATAATTTGTGATTGCATTAGCCTACTGTAATAAAACTGGTCTCAAAATATTCCTTGGGTCATGCCGACAACATACATACCAATTGTACCATACTTGGATGAACTTCCTTTCCGCCATTTTTATTAATGTATAAAACCTACTTGTTCGTACTCCTCCTAGACCGTTGATCTGATTTTCACCAAAATTGAGTCAGATCATCTTCGGACTGTCCTGACTAAAAGTTATGGATTTCGTGTCGATAGAGTAAACCATTTTCGTACAGCGCCACTACAGATTTTAGGCTTGATGCCAAAATGATTCTGAGGCTGTATCTCTGTAAAGCTTTGGCATAATGACACCAAAATTTGTGTGTGTCATTGTCACCTCACACAGAACGCATCACATAAATTTGTAAACAGCACCACCTATTGGTCAAAAGTGATAAGCCATTAAATTATATTATTGGTAGTATTTATGATTTTTCAGGCATTTCAACTGATATCATCCTAAAATGACTTTAGTTACTCATTGTTACAGTCGGTCTGTTGCTCCTTGCCATGATTAGCTCCTCATTCTGCCTCTGTTGTGCTTGGCCCCGCAATTGCTGCTTGCAGCTATATTTGTTATTTCTGTTTCTTAAACTTCGTTATTAAAGTTAATTATTTATGAATTATTAATAAACACAGCTCTTTATTTTCATTACAAATCCTTTGATTGAAGATTGAAGAAGATAAAAGGCAGGAGTAGAGCGAGACCTGGCAAAATGGCTCTGTATCAGCAACTGCCATTTTTCAACCCAGTAAGTGATCAATTATTTTAAAATTATTATCAAGTTCAATTTATGTCATTTAAAAATATGCTAAAATTGTTGTGTTTGTGTGGAATTGTGTAAATTATGAATAGCTTAAAAACAAACACACAGAGAAGACTAAAGTGAAATGAATAAGTGAAGCTGGTGCTGCTGTTTGTGGAGTTGTTTAATCCTCCTCTGCTGAGATCTTACAATATTTAACATTTTTTATTTTTTTTTTATTTCAGTTAATTACTTTATTAATTTCACCACTGCTTCAGTGTTACTTTAACACTATGTAGAGTGGACACATGTGAACTCTAAATAGTGTTAAATTTAATGGCGGCTTGTTGGGGGAAGGCAGGGGAGGCACAGCTTCCCCAATATTTTGAGGTGAAAATGGGAGGAGGGCGATTTAATGTTAATGAAATTCACAAATAATTTCAGTTCAACTCTTAGAATATGTATTTTTTGTTTGTAATTGGAAAGTGCTGTTTTTCTATTGCAAATGTGTTGAATTTGCTGATGTATGTACAACTGCTATAGAGAAGGGGAGGGGAGGCCTTGGGAGAGCTGAGCTCTCCTGCCTCCGTTGGTTAAACAAAAAAAAAAAAAAAAAAAGTGCCAATTGAGTGTTTTCTTTCAGCACTAAGGACTATTGAAAAAAAGAAACCTAATAAGGAAGGCTAAGTCTCCTTTCTGGTATATCAACCAATCATAGAGACGTAAATTGCGTGATATATGTCTCCCGCTGCATTGATAATGTACTAAGTATTTATGATGAGTAGCGGAACTGAATATTTGATCAACATATTTACTAAGCTGTCATTTAAACAGTATATATATGTATATATATACAGGTCCTTCTCAAAAAATTAGCATATTGTGATAAAGTTCATTATTTTCTGTAATGTACTGATAAACATTAGACTTTCATATATTTTAGATTCATTACACACAACTGAAGTAGTTCAAGCCTTTTATTGTTTTAATATTGATGATTTTGGCATACAGCTCATGAAAACCCAAAATTCCTATCTCAAAAAATTAGCATATCATGAAAAGGTTCTCTAAACGAGCTATTAACCTAATCATCTGAATCAACTAATTAACTCTAAACACCTGCAAAAGATTCCTGAGGCTTTTAAAAACTCCCAGCCTGGTTCATTACTCAAAACCGCAATCATGGGTAAGACTGCCGACCTGACTGCTGTCCAGAAGGCCATCATTGACACCCTCAAGCAAGAGGGTAAGACACAGAAAGAAATTTCTGAACGAATAGGCTGTTCCCAGAGTGCTGTATCAAGGCACCTCAGTGGGAAGTCTGTGGGAAGGAAAAAGTGTGGCAGAAAACGCTGCACAACGAGAAGAGGTGACCGGACCCTGAGGAAGATTGTGGAGAAGGACCGATTCCAGACCTTGGGGGACCTGCGGAAGCAGTGGACTGAGTCTGGAGTAGAAACATCCAGAGCCACCGTGTACAGGCGTGTGCAGGAAATGGGCTACAGGTGCCGCATTCCCCAGGTCAAGCCACTTTTGAACCAGAAACAGCGGCAGAAGCGCCTGACCTGGGCTACAGAGAAGCAGCACTGGACTGTTGCTCAGTGGTCCAAAGTACTTTTTTCGGATGAAAGCAAATTTTGCATGTCATTCGGAAATCAAGGTGCCAGAGTCTGGAGGAAGACTGGGGAGAGGGAAATGCCAAAATGCCTGAAGTCCAGTGTCAAGTACCCACAGTCAGTGATGGTCTGGGGTGCCATGCCAGCTGCTGGTGTTGGTCCACTGTGTTTTATCAAGGGCAGGATCAATGCAGCTAGCTATCAGGAGATTTTGGAGCACTTCATGCTTCCATCTGCTGAAAAGCTTTATGGAGATGAAGATTTCATTTTTCAGCACGACCTGGCACCTGCTCACAGTGCCAAAACCACTGGTAAATGGTTTACTGACCATGGTATTACTGTGCTCAATTGGCCTGCCAACTCTCCTGACCTGAACCCCATAGAGAATCTGTGGGATATTGTGAAGAGAAAGTTGAGAGACGCAAGACCCAACACTCTGGATGAGCTTAAGGCCGCTATCAAAGCATCCTGGGCCTCCATAACACCTCAGCAGTGCCACAGGCTGATTGCCTCCATGCCACGCCGCATTGAAGCAGTCATTTCTGCAAAAGGATTCCCGACCAAGTATTGAGTGCATAACTGAACATAATTATTTGAAGGTTGACTTTTTTTGTATTAAAAACACTTTTCTTTTATTGGTCGGATGAAATATGCAAATTTTTTGAGATAGGAATTTTGGGTTTTCATGAGCTGTATGCCAAAATCATCAATATTAAAACAATAAAAGGCTTGAACTACTTCAGTTGTGTGTAATGAATCTAAAATATATGAAAGTCTAATGTTTATCAGTACATTACAGAAAATAATGAACTTTATCACAATATGCTAATTTTTTGAGAAGGACCTGTATATATAAAATAAAGGGAGAACACGCCTAAGCTGGATATAGGCTACAGCAGTCAGCTTAATAAAAAGGGAACAACAGGCAGCTTTCTTTTAACAAAGACTTTTATGAAGGGATGGATTGTGTGCTTCAAGTGATAGGCCAGGTAAGTGAAATTATATTTTCTTACTGTATGTGTGTCATTTTCTTTATGCTTTCTGATTAAAAGCAACCAAAAAGCCATTTTAAAGTGGTTAATTAATAATAATAATAATAATAATAATAATCGTCAGAGATCCCCAGACCAATACAATTAGTGTGCCTCCTCTATTTTAAACCCACAAGCCACCACTGATATTAATTAACACTGGAGATTTTGCTCTGTACTGAGTTGAACTGCACTGCAGGAATGCTGGTACCATTATATCATTAATGGAATTTTTGTATTTACTTGGTGCAAAATTAAGTGGTAGCCCTGATAGCAAGCAACAATTGAATCAATGTTAAAAATGGTTGATTTGTCAATGTTAATTGCACTGAATCAACATCACATTTGCACCAACAATTAATGTTAATATAAAAAAGAAATTTCAACAAACACCATTATTGTGATCAGCTTTAGTTTGGCTCTTGACTCTTTGTACTTTAATGTTAGGTTTTAATTGTCATTTGTAATGATGTGCTAAAATGCATTTGTTGAGACAATGAAAACTAAGACCCATTGGGATCAGGTGATGGTGATAGTAATCATTGTGAGGCTGTTTAAATTAAAGTTGTTCACAAGTGTGATGTGTTTTTAATATGTGACTGTACAGTGTGAGATTAAAGCATTGGCATGGCTATCATACTTTTATAAATCAACAGAAAATGGTAAAAGAAAAATAATGATAACAACTTGTTAACAGTGTAGAGCAATAACTAGTTACTAGTAACTTAGGCTAACTTAGGCTGCATTTACACTGCAGGTCTTGATGACCAATTCCTATTTTGTGAGTAGTCATTTTTAAAAATAAATGCTTGCGAGTGGAATAATCAGGTGGTAGATATTTAAGCATTTCCCATCTGTTTTTTTTTTTTTTTTTGGACAACAGCAGCAACAAACACTCAGAGTGATTTTAATATAGCAACACATTTCAGCATCAGATTGCCTTATTTTTAACACAAACTAACAAAATTAATACTCTGCTACTCAACTACAGATGTTTTATTTGTTACAGCTATGTCCATATTGTGAAATAATTCAAAATTCCTCACTTTTTAATGACATCGTAGTTTACAAGAGAATATCCAATCTGTCCACTTAGACAGCACGTGCAAATGCACGTATCCGATTCATATCTGATTTTTTTCCACATATAAATGAGGCCGGAAACCAATCTGAGAATATCATAATTTATGTTATTTTTAATTATTTTTTTTTCATGGTCGTGATTATGGTCAGATATGGTCGTGGGCCATATCTGAAAGTCATGATTCTCTGCCATTAAAAGTGCAGGCATGGCATTTATTTATTTATTTAGGTAGTTATATAGTTATTTATTTTGTTATTTCCATAAATAAACAAATAAATAAATGAACAAATAGATCGAGAAATAAATCAGATAATAACAAGGTGAGGCCTAACCTATAGTTCATACAGTTCCAATAAGTTGCAATGTAGCGTCGGATCTAGAACATCATCTCAGTCCACCCACAATCTTTCTATGGGACCATACCCCTCCCAGTCCCCAAGATACTAAATATGGCTGCCTCACCGCCAGGAGACTAAGATTACTTGGACTCGGTAGATGGTTTCGCTGGTGTCGACTTTGGGGGGAAGAGGCACCTCGTGCTCTGTGGATGGAGGGAGAACAGGATTAACGTATGGCTTAAGGAGTGAGACATGAAAGGTAGGTGCAATAAGGTAGGTATCAGGGAGGATAAGTTCATATGTGACTTCGTTGATCTGTCTGCAGATGGAAAATGGTCCAATGTACCGAGGACTCAGCTTTTTACTGGGCAGCCAGAGACAGAGCCAGACGCGGTCGCCAGGGTGGTAGAGAGTAGGTTCCGAGATACCGCCCGACTTCCTGGACCTTACACTTGGTCTAGCCATTTGTCTGCGGATGGTACCCTGAAGATAAGCTTACAGACACTCCTAGCAGGTGGAAGAATTCTTGACAGATCCTGGAAATGAACTTGGTGACTATATCCTCTGGGATTCCAAAATGATGAAAGACATGATGAAACAGAGCTTCCGGAGTCTCCAATGTGGTAGGTAATCCTTTCAGAGGGATGAGCTTGCAGGATTTAGAAAAACGATTGACAATGACAAGAATTGTGGTAAATCCTTGTGAGGCACGAAGATCGGTGGCAAAGTCCACTCCGTGGTGTGACAAGGGTCAGCAAGGCTAGGGGTTAGGGAACCAGTTTACCCTCAGGCAGACGGCATGGTGTGGTGGTTATGGCACAGACCAAGCAGCCTTTGACATAGCGACCCACCAGTACCGGTTCCGGAGTAGTGAGAGGGTTCGGTGGCTGCCTGGCTGCCCAGATCCCAGAGCGATGTGTACAGACTCCAGAAGGGCAAGGTGAAGGGTGGTGAGAACATAGTCCTTCCATTCTGGACCTCCCAACGGTGCAGGTTCGGTGAGGGTGGCAGCATGGATCTGGTCAATTAAGTCCCATTGGATGGGACAGGCAAAGACGGTTGGAGGAAGTATGGGTTCTGGTTCTTCTGGCACTGCATCGGGTTGATGTAGGCGAGAGAGAGCATCAGCTTTGAGATTCTTATGGCCTGGATGATAGGTGACTGTGAAACGGAACCTGGTAAAGAACAAATCCCAACAGGCTTGACGTGGATTAAGGCGTTTAGCCTCTCGGAGATACTGGAGATTCTTATGGTCAGTAACAATTTCAAAGGAGTGTTGTGCTCCCTCCAGCCAATGCCGCCACTCCTCCAGTGCGAGCTTGATGGTGAGTAGCTCGTGGTTCCCGACGTCGTAGTTCTGCTCTGCTGGGGACAGTTTCTGGGAGAAATAATCACATGGATAGAGTACAGAGAGTTCACCCTTCCACTGGGATAAGACCCCACTTCAAGGGTCGATGCATCTACCTCAACCACAAAGCGGAGCTTGGGGTCGGGATGAGTGAGAGCTGAACAGAAAGATGATTTCAACTGATGAAAGGCCTTGAGGGCGTCTGAGGTCCAGGTGAGATTCTTCGGCTTCCGCTTGAGCATGGAGGTGCTGACATTTCTCCTTTTTTTTACAATGTAACCACTACATCATGTGTTAAGGGACGTGTTCCCAGTTCTGTCTGACCTAATTAATGGAGCCTAACAATCCTTTAACAGATTTGAATTATAGAAATGTGTAAGTGTATTACGTATAAGCCAGGTTAAAAAGATGGATCTTTAATCTAGATTTAAACTGATAAGATTCAAGACCAGAGTTGATAATACCCAGAATATCAAAATCAAATGTGTGTGGCAGATCCTTTTCCTATTTAGCTCCCAAACTCTGAAATAATCTACCTCACACTGTTCTGGAGGCAGACTGTCAGTTTAAATCTAGACAATACAATAGAATACAATTCAAAGTAGTTCACCCAAAACTGAAAATTCTGTCATCATTTTGGACCTCCTGGCTTTTGAGAAGCCCAAAATATATATATATATATATTTTCAGAATCAGAATCAGCTTTATTCGCCAAGTGTGCGCAAACACACAAGGAATTTGTTGTTTTTTTTAAGGTGCTCCTGGTACATACATACATACATACATACATACATATCTGACATGAGAACAGAGAAAAAACATTTAAATAAAATAAAAACTTAAAATAAATAATAATGTGTATAAATCTGGAACAAAAAATTTCTGTACAGATTTGTGCATTATTTACTCTATATGCAGCTGTATAAATTAGAGACGTGCATGTGTATTTACATAATAATACTACAGAAAGAGACAATAATTAGAAATAAAGAAAAAAATACAGAAATGAATTGTGGAACACAGGCAATGATTCATGTTTTAGCTGTTTAAGCTGGAGATGGCATTTGGGGAAAATACTGTTTTTATGCCTAGATGTTCTAGTGCTCAGAGGTCTGTAACGTCTGCCTGAGGGGAGAAGTGCAAACAGTTGTGTTCGGGGTGAGAGGAGTTTTTGATGATGTTTCCTGCCCATTTCTTCATTCTAGAGTTTTACAGGTCCTGAAGGTTGGGCAGGTGCACACCAACGATCCTTTCTGCTGTCCTAAAAGTCTGTTGCAGTGTTCTTATGTTTGATTTACTAGCTGCTCCAAACCAGACAATTATAGAAGAGCACAGAACTGACTTGATAACAGCGGAGTAGAACTGTGTCATCAGTGCCTGAGGTAGATTGAACTTTTCAGCTGATGAAGAAAGTTCAAACCTCTGCTGGGCTTTTTTAACAATGGAGTCTATGTAAATGACTTCAGGTCCTAGGAGATGTTAGAAATTCTAGGAACTTGAATGACTCCACTGCAGCCACAGTGCTGTTCATGATGGTGAGAGGGGTAAGTGCAGGAGTGTTTCTCCTGAAGTCCACTGTCACCTCTGCAGTTTTGAGCCTGTTGAGCTCCAGGTTGTTGTGACTGCACCAGAGAGACAGCTGCTCAACCTCCTGTCTGTAAGCAGATTTGTCACCTTCCTGGATGAGACCGATGACTGTGTTGTCATCTGCAAACTTCAGAAGTTTGACAGAGGAGTCTTTGAAGGTGCAGTCATTTGTGTAGAGGGAGAAGAGCAATGGGGAAAGAACACAGCCCTGGGGAGCTGGATGGTGCGGGTGCTGAATGTGTTTTCACAGCCTCACTAGCTGCTGTCTGTCTGCCAGGAAGCTGGTGATCCACTGACAGATGGAGGTGGGTACAGAGAGCTGTGACAGTTTATTCTGAATGCTATCTGAAATGATGCTGTTGAAAGCAGAGCTGAAGTCCACAAACAAGAACCTTGCACAGGTCCCTGGTTTATCCAGATGTTGAATGATGTAGTACAATCCCATATTAATGCCATCATCCACAGACCTGTTTGCTTGGTAAGCAAACTGCAGGGGGTCCAGCAAGTGTCCAGTAATGTTCTTCAAGTAGGCCAACACCAATCTCTCGAATGACTTCATGACCACAGATGTTAAAGGAACCGGTCTGTGATTTTTGATTTCTTGGGTACAGGGATGATTGTGGAACATTTGAAGCAGGATGGGACTATACACAATAATCTATTATTGATTATTATACAATAATAGATTAATTAATAGATTAACTTTAAAATTAATTAATAGATTAACTTTAAAATTAATAGATTAACTTTTTTTTTATAGATTATTATAAAATAATCTAATTTTGAATAATCTGCAGAAGACAAATATTGACATTATATGGATAACTTTGTTCAGGGCCTTTTTTTTTTTTTTTTTCGAAAAAGAGAAAAAGAAATGGTGTTAGAGCAACACAAGGCTAAGTAAATGTTGACTCAATTTTAATTTTTGGGTGAACTGTCACTTTAAGGAAAAGCATTTAATGTCCTGGGGTTGCCGGTGGGGAAGGCAATGCCAGTTGCAGCTATTTATGACAGGAGCAAAAAGAATCTAAAATGCTCACTCATTTTTGATTGTACATATAAGAGTAATACATCATTTAAATCTGTAAAGGGTCTACTTTTATTTGTGTACACTAACAATATCAACAAACATTATGCTTTTGCAAAGCATAGTAAACTAGGCAAAACTATGGCAGAAAACAAAGACAAAACTATGACCATGAAACAAAACCATGACAACAAACAAGGCAATGAAATCAGAGAAACGCTTGGTAGAGTCCGCTATAGCAAAACAATACTTTGCGGCTTCCTGTTTAAAATGGCCTCCTTTTATTGCCACCAAACAGGAAGCTACCAATGAAGCAGCAGAGGGAGCAATAACAGTCAGTCAGTGGGTGAGGGCTCCCTCTGCTGGCGTGGCATTACAGTGACACACACACACAAGATATATATCTATAAAAAAGCTTTATATTATAACAAATATTCTCTGATGAAGTAATCCGTATGAAACCAAGATGATGCCCAGTCTCTCCCGTCTGCTTCATTGAAGGCGAGGCAATAAAAATTAGTCTTTCTTAACAATTTAAATTAAGATAAATTCTAAATTAAGATGGGTATTTGGCAATAACTAAATTAAGATAGCAGCTGAAATTTAATAAAAGAATAATGCCAACATTAGCCTATATACTCTGTCTACATTATGCATTTAAGACTCAATTCATATTTAGTTATAATATGAAAAAACTTACCAAAATTAGGCTACATGTTTTTGTGGAGGAAATTTATTGAATCCCTGGTAGATGACTTCAGCGCGGTCCTGCGCTCACTGGTGGTGCATCCAATTTTGCAAGTTTTGTAAGTTTTATAAATTTTGCCAAAACGTAAAAGCCAGAGGCAAGCCTCCGTTTCACCTCTTCAGCATCCATCTTTCTCGTGCTAATCAAACCGCATCACATGAAAGCCAGAGCGCAATATATATATATATATATATATATTCCCTCTGATAGTCTTACAGTTCTGTCAATAATTTGTTCATAAATCAAATATTATTTTTCATTCTCACTCATGGCAGGCCAGTTGTGACATGTGAAAGGAGCGTACACCTTGGTGGTTGATATAAGCCGCTGTGTTGTCTATGCAGATCAACACATACTTGCCCTGAACTAAGGCCAAGACCTCTTCAGGACCCAGAGCATTGTCAACAATTCCAGGCAATTGAATGCCAAAGCAGCCGAGGGGCTAACCTAACCCCTGAGGCTGCATGCCCGTTTACTCTTTTCCCAGATGACCTAAAGTCCCAATCAAGCCAGGTGGTTGAGAACCACATCCCTGAGAGTGCAAACCGAACCTTGTGAGTGTGCTAGGACCAGCCAGTCACCGAGATAATTGAAAATTGAATTTTCGTCCACCCCTGGACGAAAAATGAAAAATCAAGCTGAATTCTTTTTTAGTTTTTACTAAGTTTTGTTTTGTTTTTTTTTTTTTAATGCATTACATAGTTTTAAAATTCATTCACCATAACTATTGGAGTAACACTTTATTTGCATGCTGTAGGTTTGCAGAGTTCATAATACAAAAAAAGTACATATAATACATATATAAAAATAAAAAACAAAAAAAAAACATTTAACCCAGTCAGTTCATGAGTATCTCATCATATAAAAACTGCTTATATCACCTCTGTGATTTACAACAGCACATGTATTACTACAAACATCTACCACAGGAAGTCAAAGACCAAGAGCCCAACTAAAACAAACACTGATCTCCATTATGGTGGTATAATTTTAACCGATAAAACCAACATCTGATCCTCTATAATTCTCAATAACAGCAGGTGTTCATCACTAATGCACAATCATCATTAAATTAGTCAATTATCTCATTAAATTTAATTCTTTGAAGACTTAGGATTTGAGACTTTGGCATTAACCCTCTGGGGTCTGAGGGTGTTTTGGGGCCCTGGAGAAGTTTTGTCCTCACATTTGTACTTTTTTCAGTATCTTAAAAACATATTAATGGCTAAAGTCTGATTACATTGTAATCAGCACAAACTGGGCTACAATAATATGCAAGCGACATCAATGTACATGTTTGTGTTTTTGAGAAAACAACATTTATGCGTGGTTAGTAAAAACTAAAATCTTTAAGTCACTGAAATAAGACCATGAAACACATTCAGAACATTAGTTCACAAGACTTTTGAGAACTGGATGTGGTTGTCTAGAGTTTTTCTACAAAATGATGTGAAAATCATCTCATTCATGTGTTTACAGAAAACAATATATTGATTTAAAATTTCTAAAAAAATTGAAATCATGACTGAAAGGGAATATGCGAGGGAGTGACAACGACCCTGAATATTTAGTGATTCACACCTGAGAGACAAAAGACCCTCCTCTAATGGCCCATCAATGAGACTGTGACTGTCAGGTAGAAACAATGAGAGATTCAAAGAATGGAATTTTAGACTATTTGTATTTTATTTACAACACCATATCATAAAAACATACAAAATGAAGGTCGAAAGCACATTATTGACTACACTGATCTAACCATAGAGACGTGAACAGACTGTGAGCATGTCAATACCGGGAGCATCTGTAATATATACATATAGTATGATTTTGTAGTCATAGACTCACACATGCTTTATACTATCTTTAAAAAATGGCATTTTATATCTGAGAAACTAATTATTATTGTTGTTTAGCACGTTAAACATCTATTCATTAACATAGTATTAATAATAAACTAATAGTATCCTATTGTTATACGATAAATAAATAAATGTTTTTATAGTCATAAACACAAGCATGCTTTATATGTCTTATCCAATACAAAGCCATTTAATGCCTGAGAAACTAATGTATTATTGTTAAGCACGTCATAAACATCTATTCGTGAACAGAGTATATGACAGTAGTTTGGTCTAAACAATCTTAAGACTCTGTCATTCAGTTTTACAGTGTAAACACTATTACTTTTATATTGCGTCATTTTTATTTTATAGAACATTAAAAACATCCTGGCGTCATCAAACATTTCGATGCAATGAAATGAAACATACTTCATAACGTTTCACTTGATTACACATGTAGTCAGGAATTATAGTTTGGAAAAAATCTAACTACTATAATGTTTACAAGTTATATCACAGTAAGACAACAACTAACATATGTAGGCTAATAAAAGAAATTCTTACTCTTTCGGTGGATCTTGTCATGCATTGCATCGCGCTTTTCCTCTGAGGGAAATATAAATCTTTCTCCTCACAGCGCGGCGTCTTCTTCCAGTAACAAGATGAAGCAGCCGAGATGAACAGAGAAGTCTTCCACTTTGTTGACGTTGATGTGGGTGGTTCGCCGCTTGCGCCTCCACGTGGCTGATTATAATAACAAACCGAAAGCAGCTTGTGGGCGTGAACAAATTAAAAATAATTAGGTCGGACGAGAAAGACTGGACATGGGGTTGGTTTCATACAGATTACTTTAACACATGATATTTGTTTTCGATAAGACTTACTTCATTTAAAAGTAGATATATCAGGCTTTCTATAGATATCTCTCTCATGTCTCTGTGTGGAGTTTTCGCTGAGTTTTAGTTCATTTTAGTGACGCATTTCTTAATGACGATCACAGACAACAACACGGCAGACTGCATACCCTGTTTGTTTGCTTTATTTCACAAACCACAGAGTGTTGTTGTTATTATGAGTGTACACAAATAAAAGTGAATTCCCTACAGATTCCATTGATGTATTGCTCTTCTCTGTACGATCAAAAATGAAGGAAAAATTGAAGTTCTTTTTGGCGTTATCAGAAAATGGCCACAAACCGTGCCGGCACGTTTTTCGACCCCAGAGGGTTAACATTGCCAAATCAACTATTTTTAACATTGATTCAATGGGTTTCACCTGCTCTCTTGCTATCTGGGAGGCTTACTACAGAGACATTTACACAGAGGGCTAACCACTCACACTAATTTTTTGAGATGTATGAAAATCTTTAGGCTCTCCCGTTCAACTGTCCGATCCAGGGAGGATTGCTGGAGGGAATGCTTATTACTGTATCTGGACGAGTTTTACCAGAAGCAGCCAAGTGAGTAACAGTAGGGATATGAATGTGCTTTTCAGCCTATAAATCAAAGACTGTTGTAGCGTTTTACATGTTTTTATGATATTGATGAAGATTTCCTCCTCCTCTCCATTGTCTTTTCCAGATTTGTGGTGGACCTCTATCATGAGAATGATGTTGCTCTGCACTTTAAACATCTCTATTCGGAAGAATCTGGTCATGTTGTGCTAAATGCTCGCGAGAATGCCACCTGGGGTGATGAGGAGAAGACTTCCCAAACTCTCTTCCCGAGAGGCCAGCTGTTTGCTCTGCAAATCCTTGTCACACTGAGCTCATACCTGGTCACTGACATTGCTTTTCTGTCTGTAAATAGTTTTGAATTTACTTTAGTCATAAATGGCGTTTACATCAAAAATGTTTTTGGCTTTTTCTAGATAAGTGCCAATGGGAAACCCTTCTCAGAGTTCAAGCACCGCATTCCATTTTCAGATGTGGATTTGGTCCTTGTGTATGGAATGGTGGAACTGAATGTAGTAGCCTTCCAGTATATTGCAGTGAGGAAAAAAAAAAAAATATATATATATATATATATCAAAACCAAAACAATACCCATTCTTTTCTTAACACAACTTTAAAGGAAGTGACACCAAGTATGGTGACCCATACTTGGAATTTGTGCTCTGCATGTAACCCATCCAAGTGCACACATACAGTACTGAGTAGTAAACAAACACGCAAACACACACCCAGAGCTGTGGGCAGCCATATTGCTATTGCTGTGGCGCCCAGGGAGCAGTTGGGGGTTCTGTGCCTTGCTCAAGGGCAGTGGTGGAAAGAGTACTGAAAATGTATACTCAATTACAAGTACTGTTACATTCCTAAAATAATACTCAATTACAAATAAAAGTACTGGTGTTAAAAAGTACTTAAGTACAAATTACTCTACAAATTACTCTATTTTTTAGCTGGTGGTATTTATTGAATTATCCATAATTGCTGAATCAGACAAGATCCAGACAATAAAACACATTTTACAAAACACATTTAAAGATACTATAAACGTATATAAGAAAACTTTGTAAACATCATTAACTGAACTGTCATGTGTGGTTTATATACGAATCACAGAACAACACCCCTGAATACACACACATATATATATATATATATATATATATATATATATATATATATATAAAACAACGTCACAAAAATGAAGTTGTAAGTTGTCTTACCATTATGTGTAAAATTATGTGTTACAGTAAAAACACTTTTGTAACTTTGTAAACAGTACTAACTTGTCCTAGTACTGTGGGATAACAAACAGCTGGGCAAGGTCCTTCCTACACGGACCGTACATACTAATATAGCATATCATAACAGTTTACCTTCTGAACCTTTTGTTCAGTTTCAGCAGAAGCTGATTTTCAAAGTTCACAGAAGCTATCCGGCTTTTTTAGATGTGAACAGTAGACCAGCACAGCTAAAAAGCCGTTCACAGCTGAAGCAGGCAGAGCTGTATTTAACTTCATAGACAGCTTCTTGATGGCTGGGAAGGAGTGAAGCAGATCCATGCTGTCAGAGGCACATGCAAGGTTACCATCAAGCTCAACTGGACTCTGCAACTTTGTGGAGAGTGGTCTGGAAAAAAAATCATCATCATCAGATGACTCTCTTTGCTGATGCTTTGTGCTCTGTGGTTTCAAGATAATTTTTCATGTATGTCAAGGCTGAAATTGGAACACAAATACTTTAAATTATAGGAATCTTTCAAATACCCACACTTATTTGGATAATTAATTGGACAATGTAAATTTGAACCCACCAGCCTCTATTACATCGGGTTTGTCAGTCCAGGAGGTCTTGAACTTGGGTAAGAGGACTGCAGCAGCCAGCTCTGGATCCTCCATCATCTGCCCAAAACGCTTCTGCAGACCATTTTGCAGGGCTCTGATAAGTGGCATGCAGGTCTGGCTTGATGATGCTGAATCTTAATGTGTCAATCGATAACTTCTTGACTGTGCGATGACGGTCAGCTCACGTAAATCTGCAGTAGCTGGAACTTTTTTTTGGTTCAAATAACGTACCAGGCTTTTCATTGGTCTGTTAAGATGAGATATTTTTATTGGCTACTGAAATGCCGGTCAGTGGTTGAAATATTAATTCAAATTACAGAACTCCATAACAAACTGTGATTTTAAAAATAATGAAGTAAATTACTTAGCTTAATTTGTACTCAAGTACAAGTAAAATTAGAGACTTAAAATTATACTCATGAAAGTACAAATACCCCAAAAATGTACTTAATTACAGTAATGTGTGTAGTTGTAATCCGTTACCTCCACCACTGCTCAAGAGACTCACCTCAGTCTTGGTGTATATAGATAGATAGATAGATAGATAGATAGATTATTTCAGATATACTTGCAAGACATAGGAACATCAGCTCAGTTGTATACTGTTACTATTATCTTATATAATGGCACACTTATTAGTTTTGCAGCTTTACTGAAAATCCCTTTTTGATGAATTCTTCTACGTGTGTTCCTGTCTTGAATATCTGTTTCTTTTTATTTACAGCCCCATCATTCTGCACCTCCGGGATCTTATGTAAGTTATCTGAAATATTTGTGAGACAAATTATTTAAAACTCTAATAACCCTGATGCATATGCATCATAAGTCAATATTATAGCTCCTTCCATGTGGCTCTGCAGCGAGCACCCTCTCAAAAATTCTCTGCTCAAGCTTTTTTTTTTTTTTACATTTGTTAGAAGACCTTTTCGCAAGTTGGTAATTAATAGCATTGCAGAATATTATTTGAAATATCTTAAATTCTTTATTGTAATTTATTTGATTCACAATCAGATGGTTCCGTATAAAAGCATCATCCATGGTGGAGTACAGCCTGGAAAAGTCATCCTCATCCAAGGAGTCATCAATCCTCGAGTGCTTGACAATAGGTTTGTCAATATTATTTCTCTCTGACACAAATATTCTCTAATACTAATGAAATGTCATAATGACACACCGTCCATATTTGATTAATAAAATAAAAAAACATATAGATATAATGCCCTCCTCTTTCTACAACAGAATGGAAATTTTTCTACGGTACAAAATGGGAATTGCATTTCACTACAGTTCTTATTTCGATAAGAATATGATTGTGTGGAACACCTATGGGGATGGCAAGTGGGGTAAAGAGGAAAAATCTGAACTTACGCTGTTTAAAACAGGGGAACCGATGGAGGTAGGTATATAGACATGACTTTATGATCATTTTATCTTTCTGGTCAAATGAACAGAGGTTGGAGAGAAATCTGAATTTAATGTTTGCAATATTTTACCTCACAATATTATATCAATATTCTTGCACCAAATTGCACATGTTTTTACTCATGAGGGAAAACCAGAGGTGGAGATTCCAGGGGTCAGAAAGTAAAAGTCCTGCCACATATTTGTTCCACCCATGAACTGATGAAATGATTTCACCAGAGGTGGAACCAAGTCCTTCTGTGCAAGTCACAAGCGAGTCTCAAGTCAAATCCCAAGTCCTCAAAGAGTTAAAGGTAATTGATAATTAAGTGACTAATTAAATGATGATTGTGCATTAGTGATGAACACCTTCTGTTACTGAGAATTACAGAGGATCAGATGTTGATGTTTTATTGGTTAAAATGATGCTACCATCATGGAGATCAGTGTTTGCTTTAGTTGGGCTCTTGACCCTTTTAGTAATTCAAAGTAAATTGCTTCTAAGCACAAGTGTTTGCACATTTTTATTATGGTAGCACAGACTAATTATGTTAGATCTTTCTATGCCACAACTTATGTAGTGTTGTAAAATAATGAGATCAAGACTGTATGTGATCTGATAGTTATCAGGCAGTGACCTGATTATATGTAAAGTAGCTTTATTTGTGTTCAGGTTAAGGTTTTGAAAAACCAATCCTGTGAAGCTTGGCATGGAATTATAGTGCAGTTGTGAGAATTCTTTTATACGTGGGGCATGTAAATATTTTAGCTCTTGTGCTGTTTAGACACACGCAGACATCAAGAACCAGCATATGAATCTCAACAATGGTGACAATCAACTAAATTCTTCATGCTGCAATGCATGCTGGGTAACACCATAGTAAAAACTCCCATCATGCACTACAGCATGAAGAATTATTGTCACCACTGTTGAGGATTGTATGATAAGTGTTCAGGTCTAAAAGCCTGAGCTGCTGCAAATTTCCCCCCAATATTTAAGCTTTACAGTGGCATTTCCTAATTCAGCTTTTTATCCAGTTGTTTGATAACTTGTGTCAATCTACAAACCAAAGAATAGCCATTACATGATGTTCACTCATATGATTTAAAAGCAAAACATGTTATCTAACATGTTATCTCTGCTACCATAATAATAATGTGCAAACACTTGTTGCGATACAATATTGCAATTGCTTAGAAGCAATTTACTTTGAATTACTAAAAGGGTCAAGAGCCCAACTAAAGCAAACACTGATCTCCATGATGGTAGCATCATTTTAACCAATAAAACATCAACATCTGATCCTCTGTAATTCTCAGTAACAGCAGGTGTTCATCACTAATGCACAATCATCATTTAATTAGTCACTTAATTATCAATTAACTTTAACTCTTTGAGGACTTGGGATTTGACTTGAGACTCGCTTGTGACTTGAACAGAAGGACTTGGTTCCACCTCTGGTGAAATCATTTCATCAGTTCATGGGTGGAACAAATATGTGGCAGGACTTTTACTTTCTGACCCCTGGAATCTCCACCTCTGGGGAAAACATTGTCTTAATCAAAGAAAGTCCATGTGTTGGCCCAGATCTGGCCCACGTGTAAGAAGGATGGCACTTTAATGGACCGCTCCTGTTTGCCAGATCTGGCCATAAAAATGCCACATATCAGCCAAGAGCAAATAAACAAACTATACTGGACCTTATCAGAACCACAAAATCTTCATATATTATTTACAGAGTCCTCTTAGTTTGTCTTGTGCACAGCCTAGATGCTTAAGTAAAATGTTGATAAATAGCTATAATGCTTAGGCTTTTGAAAAATCTGTATTTCACTGTTTTCGGCAATCCAGCGATTGGTTACCTGCTGGGTGAACCCAGGGGGAAAAATGTTAAAGATGAATAATGTTTAAACAAAAAAACTTCCATTGTATGCTGTATTTTACACTGGATTACCAACTAAACACAGTTTGTAATATACAGTAAAAAAAAATCTTTCTTGACTTGACTATCCAAACAAATTTAATGGAAGAAGCCAAAAACGTTATTATTTGCTCAACATGTAACCTGTAACAATGTGTATTAGCGATATTTTAATCATTATTTTGATAATGTTTATATACACAACAACAATAAAATAAACTACATTGATATTATTTCTATAAAAAGGCAAAATGACAGTGGGGCGGTGGGCAAGTAATTCAATCGGTGGATGGCTGAACACCGTAAAAGCCAGATTTTTCACAAGTCTAAGCGTTATCTAGCTATTTATCAACATTTTACTTAAATGGCTGTGCACACATATAACTTAAATTCTGGCAAATTAAATGTTCCCGTGACTATGATATACAGTACAGTAAAAATTAAATTCTCCATCCTCGATACCTTCAGACGATTTGAATTACAGTATGCACTGACCATCGTTTGTCCACGTCTAAATAGTTTATGACTGCTGTGTATTTACACTTGACTAAACATTGATCTGTGCTTATTTGCACTGTCTAGTGGGTAGTGAAGCTTTACCACTCGGATTTAAATCCATACAGCAAAATAAAACAGGCTGAGTGCAGATTAATATTTCTACAAAAAAATATTTATGTGAAACGCATTAGGTTGCACAAAAGAAAGCCCAGTCAGATGACTAGGCCTATCATTTTTATGAAAAAATTAACAAACAAACAAACAAACAAACAAATTTTACTCATTGTAAAAGAGAAATAGGTCCCTACCTATACATTAAACGAAACTAAGTATTAAATAAAATAAAATGACATTAAATTATTTTAAAGCCTTAAATCTGTTGTTTGAATAATTTCTAACTATTTGTACTTGTTATGGACATGTTATTTTCTTATTGCTTTTACTACTACTATTTTACTATTATTGTATTTTATTTTATTCTTTGTCTTTGTTTATTAGTCTATATTTTATTGTAATTTATGTTATTGCCCTTGTTCGTTGTTCTAAAGAGTGCAATCAAAAAAGAAACAGAGAAAAGGATGACGTCACTGGTTCAGATTTGGTTGACCAATTGGCAGAAAAGGAGGCATCAAGGGAGAATTACAGAGGATCAGATTTTGAAGTTTTAGTGGTTAAAATGATGCCACTATCATGGAGATCAGCGTTTGATTTAGATGGCTCTTGCCCCTTGACTTCCTGGGTTAGATCTCTCTCTTTAATACATCAAAAGCAACTTTTTTCCCAATTTATGTGTTCAGAATTTCTATAACCAACATTATGAAACTACAGCAGACAACAACAACAACAACAACAACAACAAAAAAAAAAAAATTATAGATGTGCAACAGAAAAACAGGCTGAATGCACATTATATATATATATATATATATATATATATATATATATATATATATATATTCAGTTCAAAAACTTGTATTTGAAAGATCTGAAAGACAATCTGGTTAGTAATAATATATAATATAATAAGCTGGTAATGCTGTTTGTGAAGTTGTTTAATCTTCTCTGGCTGAGATCTTTAGATCTTTTTAATGTCTTTTATCTTCTGTTGATTTTGTCTAAGGCTGTGACTGGAAGTCAGTTGTAGTAATTATACATAATTTGTAATATTATTATTATTTTTTTTAAAATGGGAATTTTTGTTTTGATTAAATCTATATCTTTTCATTGTTTAGATCAAAACTACAATTTAAATATATTTAAATATACTTTCATGCCAGGTTTTATAAAATAGTTTTCATAGAAATATTGTTTAGAACAAGTTATTTATTTTTCATTGGTCCAAGTTCATTGGTTTCAGTGTGGCAAACAGGAGTGGTCCATTCAAGTGCCATCATTCCCTGCTACATGTGGGCCAGATTATCACTCCACATGTGCCAGATGTGGCCCTAGTGAAAAAAAAATATGCTAAGTATACTTGCAGCCAGACTAATTGTCAGTATACTTCAAGTGTGTTACTGATTAGTTAACTTGAAGTGTGCTATTTTGGAACAACTAATTTTGTGCTAAGTATATTTTAGTTGTAATTAAATTGTAGTAAAGCATAACTGTAAGTGTATTTAGTGTACTTTTATGTGCTAAATTGGAACAACTTCAAGTATACTTAGTATACTTTAAGTAAGTATATGCTGTGTAAGCTAATTGCATGCTTGATTAGTGATATTAAAGTGTACTTTGTTTGTATTACAAGTATATTACAAATTAATTAAGGGTGTCTTCAAAATATACAAGAAACACACCATAAATATATTATTTTTGGGTAAAAATATGCAAATCTTTTCCCCAATGCTGAATGCACTCGTTGTCAGGGTCATTACAATAAATAACATGTAACTTCAATAACAGACAGATACACATAATGAACAACTCAAACAGTGTTTATTTAAACCTCACCCTAGTGAAAAAAAAGTATACTTTATTGTATTTGTAATATATTTCCTGTTTCAATAGTACATTGCAAATATACTAACCAAAAGTTGTACTAACTTTAAATATATTATAAGTGTATTACCACCATGCTTTTACCTATTTTCACAATACAACTTTTAACACACTTTAAAATAATTGTAATTTAGTATATTTTCTAAAAAATATATTTTCTAAAAATATACTTGAAATGTAGTTTTGTTTGTTTTTAAAAGTGTATTTATTTGCACTTTATGTAAATATATTTTAGTATTATTTTTAACTGTGTGCTGAAATGTAACAATGCATTGAAAGTATACTTTTAAAGTACATTATTAAAGAACTTGTTAGTATGCTTTAAGTAAAATTTTGGAGTAATTTTTAAGTGTACTTCATGCTTACAACAGAAAGTAATAAAACATGATAAATGCATTTAAAGCCCATTTAAAACATTATTAAATGAAGTGTATGCATACATACAAAATGCTACTCTTGTAATTGTGATTTAAGTATTTTAATAAATTGATACAATGTCACAGAGGGGTCCATGTACATCAATGCATTTATAATTTTATACCAACAGCACACCATACGAACACTAGAAAAAGTGTTCTAGACTGTAAAACCAAATAGTATTCCTTGCTATAAAAATACTAGTAAGTTTACTCTATTTTAACCAAAATGTTGAGTTTACTAATTTTTTTTCATTGCTGAAATATTACAACAGATAGTTCCCATAACTAATGAAATTTAAGTAAAATTACTCAAAATGTCCAAGACATGCTGTTACGCATGCGCACTGGGCGACAATTGCCCCTCCCCCACGTCGTAGAAGCACAACGGCTGAAGACTCAACGTGTGTTTGCAGAGGATCTATTTCGGTAAAATCAAGGTAAAGGCTTTTAATTTTAGTCTCATTTTCTGCTTGCTAGTCCTTATGATGGTTAGATTTTATGCACTTTGTTGCATGTTGTTTTGTGGAACATCTTAGCCCATTCAAAGAACTCAAACACGGTTGACCCTGCACATTATTTGAAACGATTTCTGTTCAAACCACTTAACTTAATGTCCACTTCATATCTGTAAAATTAGCTGCCTGGTTGTCTATTAATTACTATGTTATCCATTCGTGCTAGTGATAAGTTACGAGAATAGGAGTAATTTGAACGACGGTTGTTTCATGTGACGTTTTGCAGAATTCAAAATTCAGTGAGAAGTAAACAAAACACTTCAAACGAGGAGATCGTTTTTAATTTCTTAAACGCTTAGCATATGCTGTAGGATATTTTATTCTGGACGCGGTACATTCGAATGAGAAGCTCAGAGACACCGCCGCATTCACGCTAGAGAGCGCGCAATCCGGTCAGTGTACAAATAACGGATGGAAAAGAACGCTACATCTTCAGACGGGTTCTTTTAAAATAACTCTTTTTAACTTGACACGGCGATTTTGAAAGCAACTATGAGTGCTAAACTGTAGTCAAGCCGTAGCATTATTTGTTAGAAATACCTGGTTGCGACGAAAATAGTATGCGTGCTTAGTATGATAATTACGGTAATGTGCAGGCAGTAACAAACAATACGCATTCTGAGATTGTCAACGAGTCTTTAGCAGACCCATCACCCCCACCTCCTCAAGCAGAGTATATATAACATTGAAACTTATTTAAATGTAAGTTAACGATCTTAGTTTTAAAATACCAGATGTTTCCATTTACATTACATAAGAAAAAAATACTCTATACATTTGGTTTTGTTTGTTCATTGTTCACTGATTTTTGATTGATGGATAACACTTTTTTATTATTTTAGAATACCAGCTGATGACTGCTGTGCAGTGGAAATGTAAGTTCAGATGCTTTAGTTTATGTTTGTTACAAGTGCTATGTTTGTGACATAACAGACACTCTTTACATTTGTGTTTTATACTTTGCAGAGAGGATCTACTTAGATAAATGTAAGATGAATGCAGTAAATGAGACTTAAAAGCATTTATTTCATTTTCTTCCACAGATCGATCATCTTGATAAAACCTCAGTATATCATCAGGAGCAACAGGTATTAATTTTGTGCTCCTTGATATGTTTTTTCCCTCCAAAAATGGACAGTCTCTGACTTAAATTTTATCAATCACCAAAGGCCACATTTTCAGCTAAAAATCTTCTTTGCTGTTCTGCTGAAGAAAAATACTCATGAACATCTTGGGTGGCGTAAGGGTGAGTAAATTAATAGCTAATTTTTATTTTTGGGTGAACCTGTTTTTTTTTTTTCATTTCCAAAATTTTCAAAACCCTATTCCTTTTCAAAAAGTGTGTTTATGGATTGTGTCCTTCAAAATGTTAATAGCCACTTAATGTTTGTTCTTAGATCTTTGCAGGATTCAGTCGCATATCTCGGATCTGAGTTCTGCGCAGCACTGGACACAGACTCTGCACTTTTGACATTTTCTAGAAAAAAGGATTTTAAATTTCACATCAAGTTAATTAAAAGGTATTTCTTTATCATGTTGACTGTAGTTGTCATCTTTAAATCATGATTTGCTTATGATTGTTATCCTTAGCCTGTCTCTATTTTTTCATAGTCATCTGATGTTTCCACTGCAGTACTTCAGGGCCTTTCAGTCATCCTGGAGGATGACCCACAGGAATTTTACAGGATGTGTTTCGTAAGTATTACTGGATTTTCTGCTCTCATCATTTTGTTTTATTCAATATGAATATAGTTCTGGTTATGAAAAATTGTCAAAGGTTCTGTGTATTTTTTTTTTTTTTTAGTTTTACAGTAGATGCTATATTTGTCTTTTGTGAAACAGTTTATTACTGAAATTGGTGTAAATGCTTTAAATTCGTGCAATTGTGTTGAGTGATCACAAACATCATTACACACTTTGAAATAAACTTCTTGAAATAAAGAGCCTAGTTCACCCAAAAATGGAAATTAGCCCATGATTTACTCACTCTCAAGGCATCCTAGGTGTATATTAGGGCTGCACGATAAATCACATGTGATTGTCATGTGCATCTCGACAGTGAAGATGGTTCTGTGATTAGTAGTAAATCTCTATCACATGCATTCAGATGGAGCGGAATTTAATACACAGAGCCTTAGTTCACTGACAAGCTACGCAATATCGCGTTCATAATCGAATGCGATTCACCTGCGCGTATGAACGCGATATTGCGTAGCTTGTCAGTGAACTAAGGCTCTGTGTAATCACATAACCGTCTTTACTGACAAGATGCGCATGACAATCGCATGCAATTTATCGTACAGCCCTATTGTATATGACTTTCTTCTTTCAGACCAATACAATCAGAGTTATATTAAAAAATATCCTGGCTCTTCCAAGCTTTATAATGTCAGTGGGTGGCTGTTTCTGTTCAACAGTTTAATGAAGTGCAGTAAAATGCGTCCATCCATAATAAAACGTGCCTCACACGGCTCCGAGAGGTGAATACAGGCCTTCTGTAGCGAATATATGTTTTTGTACGAAAAATGTCCATATTTAAAACTATACACTTTTCTCTCACTTCCGCTAACTGCCATAGGCAGAAGCCATCCCGGGCAGCTGATGTAGGATGTACGTGTGCATATGCGCCGGTGATTAGTGACAAACATGGAAGCACAGGACAGAGCGAAATGAAACACCAGTAACGAATTAGAAGTATAAAACAAAGATCCATAAAGAAGAATGTCGGAGGATTTCAATATAAACCAAGAGCAGACTGGTTTTCTTTTGCTAAAGTAAGGAAACTTTGCTTCCTTTGCTCCTGTAAACAAACTTTTCTTTGCTAGTCGAAACTTACATTTCGA
This sequence comes from Labeo catla, assembly GCA_012976165.1. Classification (NCBI taxonomy): domain Eukaryota; kingdom Metazoa; phylum Chordata; class Actinopteri; order Cypriniformes; family Cyprinidae; genus Labeo; species Labeo catla. The sequence goes on along the minus strand of VONZ01000631.1, from coordinate 401,183 downwards.
CTAGCATATTTACACCAGCACATGCACACAAACGTCCTACAACATCCACCTGGAAAGGCTTGCACGTATGACAGTTAGTGGAAGTGAGAGAAAAGTGTTTAAAACTTTTTAAATGTGTATATTTTTCTTACAAAAATGCATCAATCCACTACAGAAGACCTTTATTCATGTGTGAGGCACATTTTATTATGGATGGATGCGCTTTCTTGCACTCCTTTTGAACTGTTGAACAGAAACACCTGCCCATTGCCATGGAAAGCGTGGAAGAGCCAGGACATTTTTTAAATGTTACTCTGATTGGATTGGTCTAAAAGAATGAAGTCATACACACCTAGGATGCCTTGAGGGCGAGTAAATCATGGGCTAATTTTAATCTTTGGTTTGGGTGAACAAACCCTTTAAGATAAAATCATGTAAATGATGGGTGTGATCCATCACTCCATAACACGAGAGAAAATGCTCTTAGCATTCTTAGCATGTTGTAAAAAAAAAAAAAAAAAGTTCTGTGAATTCACATCTATAATGTTGAAAACAATGTACAAAACATTTAGTCCATGGAACTTGTGTGTAATATTCCAAGACTTCCAAGACAAGGCATGCAGTAATAGTTGACACAAATGATAATTTACACTTTTGCTCTGATTTAAATCATGTATTGTGAAATGTCACTGTCACACTATAAATCTCGTTATCTCTCTTTGGTGATCATAATTTAAAGCTTAATTACATTTCCTTGTACTTGATGTTTGCACAGCTCATTGTACACTCACTCTGGTCATCAATATGAATCAGTTTGCTTATAAATTAAAAGAATTAAAAGTTCCTTGTCAATATATGCTTTTAGAACATTTCCAGTATTGAAATGAAGAAATTTACACTCTACCTATTTTATTTCTCTACTTAGGATGTGGATGCAGACTTCAGTCAAGCAGTTGTAGACCTGCTCACAGTTCTACCAGAGGACATGCCCTCATTGTGGATGCAATAAAGGCAATCATGGAGGGAAGAATTGTCATGAATGGGTTTTAAAGGCCTGTATTTTATTTTTGCTGTTCTGTTTGCATGCCATTCTGAAAATGCTCTATTGTTTAACAGTGTTCCAGTGGGTCCAGATAATGTTATGACAACAAAGTGCTGTTTAGTTAAGAAGTCTGTAAAGAGTATTATAAGAACACAGATTTTTTAAAAGCTAATTTTTATTATTGTGATATTCTTAAAGTTTTTTACAAAAATAAACTGTTGAGAATTTCAAACTTGTGTTAAGTTCATTTCATGCTGGTTGAACGAATAAAAATACGTTCAGTTTACTTAAAGAAAATGTGGAAACCGATTGCACGAAATGTTTTAAGTTCCCATAGCTTAAAATGGCAGATTAAATCCATGTTGAGAATAACAGCATTTAAGATGTTTGCACAACACAAAATAACACTGCTAGGTAAATAGAATTAATAAAGTAATCTTACTATTAAATCTTAAGTAAGATTAGTAAATGTCCTGGAGTATGTTAACTAGAAATGACATTAAACCTACTTGATATTTATTAGTTAATTTACTCTGTAAGAGTTTGCTTTCTTTACTTTAAACTGATTATTAAATTAACTTTAGTTTTACCTTTAAGTTTGCTTTAACAAAATAAGGCAATTGGTTTCCAAACTTTTTTTTAAGTAAGCTGAACTTATTAGGATTTACAGTGTACTGGACAGGAAGTTCAGCTACTAGTTTGTGATGTCACAAGTACAGCCAAGTAAACACTATTGCATGGCCAACAATTGAATTTCACTCACACTGTTTTAATGACCCTGACAACGAGTGCATTCAGCATTGGGGAAAAAATTTGCATATTTTTACTCAAAAATAATATATTTATGGTGTGTTTCTTGTATATTTTGAAGACACCCTTAATTAATTTGTAATATACTTGTAATACAAACAAAGTACACTTTAATATCACTAATCAAGCATGCAATTAGCTTACACAGCATATACTTAAAGTATACTAAGTATACTTGAAGTTGTTCCAATTTAGCACATAAAAGTACACTAAATACACTTACAGTTATGCTTTACTACAATTTAATTACAACTAAAATATACTTAGCACAAAATTAGTTGTTCCAAAATAGCACACTTCAAGTTAACTAATCAGTAACACACTTGAAGTATACTGACAATTAGTCTGGCTGCAAGTATACTTAGCATATTTTTTTTTCACTAGGGCACAGCATTGCAAAACAGAACAAAATGCACAATTTTAAGATCGCTGAAAGAAAACAAACATAAAATTGAAACATTTTGGAACAACACAAAAACTTCAATTTTTCTTGCTGAATTGCTCATTGTTACACTTGCGCCTGATGGCCGCTCGCACATCAGACGCACTTGTGTGTGGAAACTCTGCAAGAACAGCATCTGTTAACAAAGTAAAAATAAGGTCAGAGGGCATACAACAACTTCCTTCCACTACATCAGACTGTATTAAACCCAAACTACTTAATAAAAGTACATCATGGTTAGCAGTGAGGAAATGTATCACTATGTCATCTCAATATTACAAAGCACTATACAAATTAATTTGAATATTTTATTTTATGAATAGTCAAAAAAAAAAAAAAGAGGTTAGATATTGGGGAAAAAAAAAAAAAAAAAAAAAAAAAAAAAAATTAAAAGTACAAAAGGTGTCTGCATGGGGATGACATTTATAGATGGATGTCTTTTGGATACACCAAAATACTGGCTGACACAACTACTAGTCACCAGAAGTACTTACAATTCATACTGTTACATATTTGTAATACAGTCACATCAATACTGTTAGTTTACAATTATACCTATGTACTTGTTCCTTAAGTAATTCATTACTGAGAAGCAAAATATTTATATGTATTTAATTTCTTATATTTAATATTGAGTACTTACTTTTGTTGTATACTGTATTTAAAGGCTATTAGGGCTGGTTTAAAATACTGACTTTTCAATTGTAACCGATTCTTATTTTGATGAACTGATGTCATTTCTTAAATCCCGATAATCAATTTTTCAGTCCAGCTGTTTTCAATTGATGAATGAACAAATCTTTGTAGTGTCCCTCTTATTCAATAAATAGCAATAAGCTTTGTGCTTCTTTTCCCCTTTTGTTAAGAAAAAAGTCTCTCAAATTCTTTCCATTTCATTACAAATTTCAAACAATAAATGCCACTTTGGTGTGAGAGATTGCTGTAGTGCCTTTGGAAAATTGCGGACCTGTTATGGCCTGCACTTTTTCAGCATCCAGCTGTTTTTTGGGGGGACCCCCCCTCCCAGATTTTCCTGTCAGGGTGGACTCTGCGAGCAGGTCCTTTGTGAACACCAGAACAGCCAGCTCCTGGGCAAAAATGGTCATACGAGATCTGTTCAGCCGTTGGAAGGCCCTCTTCGGAACACTCACTGCACTTCCAGCCAAGCAGTACTATATAAAGAGCGGGAGGGAGACAGAAAGAGAGAGCCTCAACTGACAAATTAATACATAGTTGGGAGATGTACCTATGAGGAATAAATTTTATTCAAGTATGAAAATAATGTGCTTAAATCAAGCTATTTTTTTTAAAAAGACTGCTAGTAGTCTTTTTGTTAGTTTCACAATGGAGTTGTATGACAGCCGGTTAAAATTTGTGGTTACTCTTGTAACCTTACAGTGCTGAATTTCAATTTCAGTTTGTCCTGCATTTAACCTTGCCAGTTTAAACTTTCAATCAATTTTACGTCATTTAAAGTTAATTTAATGTGAAATTGACTCAATTCATTACTTGCTTGCTGTTCTGACAGATGGATCACTGTAATATTGATCCTTTTTACCATAAACTTACATGGTAGAGATTCAGCATTCTAAACATCAATGAATTAACTATGGGTGTTATTTGCAACATACCATTTCAATTTCATTGACCACAGTACTAGATGCAGATGACATTCCTGATGAGGGGGTCCCACCGGGTGAGGAAATCAAAGACCGGACACACTGCACACACTCCTTCATTAATTTAATCATTTCTGGGAGCTCTATGTGACAGTAAGGGGGGAAAAGTAAGTTAGCGTTGTTTGACTAATAAGAACATTTGTCTTGTGCATCTGTGACACTTGACAGATGGATAAAATGTAGAAGCTGGCCAACATTACAGGAATATTGGTACTAATGTTCAGTGTAGGGCAGTCATGCCTATTGTGGGACTTTGTACTGTAATGTCAATCCCTCCAATGCCAACCTGAATACCTACCACGAAGGGATGTCATGATTTCTTCATCCATCTGAGACAGCATTTTCGGCCCAGTGTTAGCATCCGTTATCTGCAAACAAACAATAAAATACAAGCACATTTAAACTTTTTATTAAAGTCATATATCACGTTAATGTGTTTGTTATAATAATAAAAAAAAAGTCAGGAAAGAAGCAGAAAAATAACAATTAATGATGCTCAAATTTAAATATTACTGTAAAACAGCTGCAGGCCTTTACACTAAGGACTTTTTCTACTGCCCTGCTCGGGCCAATGCTTCAAATTCTTACTTGGCCAGCCAAAAATTCACTGGTCTCACCAAAAAGTAAGTAATGACATAAATAAAAATAAATAGAAATGTGTGTCATTAATTACTCACCCTTGTGTCATTTCAAACCCCTAAGACTTTCATTAATGTTCAGAATGGAAATGAAGATATTTTATTTTTATATCAGCGAACATAAACAGCTTGTTCTGGAAGTTCAAACATGCTGCAAAATACACATTGGTTATATCTTAATATCTTAATTTAAGTTCCGAAGATGGAAATACATGAGGGTGAGGAATTAGTGACAGAAGTTTATATTTTTGGTGAACTAAACCTTAAATAGTGCAAGGTTTCTAAAATGAATTACAATGATAAAAAAGATAGGGTTGTGCAAGTAATTGAATTAGTTTTGAATTCGCCTTCAAGCAATCATGAAAAATTACAGATGAAATTAAAGAATTAGTTGTGCTGCAATCATTCAATAATCATTCAAATAATGTAACAAAAATTAAAAATGCACATTAAACTGTGGACAGAATCCGTGCATTCAGTCTTAAAATGACAGCCATTCGCTGCAGTCTGCATTTTCTACAAAAAAAGGAAACATTTCAGTTGGACATAAATATTAAAAGGTAAGATCGTGTTTAAATCAGGATATTATTATTTTTACGTTTACACACCTGTGCATGACACATAGAATAATAATAATAAACAAAAAAAATTATTACGTTTACATTGAGCTTTCATTGACAACCAAAGCGCTTTACATATGAAAGGGAGGAATTTCCAGAACCAACACCAATGTGCAGCATCCACCAGGATGCCCAAATTAGCCCAACAGCAGCCATATTATGCCAGAACGCCCACCACACACCAGCTTATTGGTGAAGAGAATATGGAGTGATGAAGACAATCAGTATATATGGGGATGATTAGGAGGCCATGATGATGAACAGAGGCCAATGGGCTAATTTGGGCAGAATGAGTACAGAAAATATACTTGGGGTGCAGAGATGTTCTTCTTAGGAAAAGAACTGACAAATTTGACTGGCATTTAAAAAATTCATCTGACAGTTATCTTTTCAGCAAATACATTATATTTAGTCCAGTACTGACAAATATGTGTCTCCCCTGTGTCATGATACGTATCATGACATTGTTGCCAATACACAGCCCCATTGTTTCCTTAAGGCATAATTGATTGTGTGTATTACTTGCCAAGACAAGCATTTCAACATAAATTTGTGTGTATTTGTCCATTCAAGCAAAAGATGTGTGAAAGAGAACTCAATTTGGCATTTGCGAGCTTGCTGAGACCTAGCTTTATGTACATGCCTCAGATATGTGCGCAAAGAAAACATCTCACACATTGCAACTACCTAATTGAGTTCTCTTTTGTATCCTCTTGCACTTGAATGTTTAAACACACAAAAGAGCAGTAACTGTGTAAAATTAATTCAACAAGAAAAATTTTCACTTCAGTTATAATAAGAAAGTTGTGTCATTAATCAGCACAATTCTTTTCAAGTTTTTCTCATCCAATAGTGTTACAGCAGTCAATTCAACAATATTGCTAAATTGTCCCTGCCAAGGGAGCACAAACCGCATCAGGTGACAGAAATGAAAAAAAAACCTTTGGAGAAAGTCAACTTGCCTTTCTCTGGGTTGAGGTTAGACCACACTCTTCATCTGAGTCATTGGCCTGAAACTTAGAAAAAAATGATAAGAGATTTGTGAAAATCAAGAGAGACACAATTTTTTGTACAGGAGAGTACATAGATAACAGCAAAAAAAAATATGACTTACCATTTCAGGACTCCCTATGTTTGTAGCATCATCAGAACTGGTGTGATTATCTGGACGGAGTGGGCTCGCTATGTTTGTGGCCTCATCAGAACTGATGTGATGATTGGAAGTGAATGCCAGGGGTCTGGCAGCCTTCTTAGTCTTTGCTTGCTTTACCTGGACAAAAATGTTAATAAGGGAAAAATAAAGAAAAACACCAAACAAAAATAAAACAGGATGCCAGGTTCACAAGTGGTGGGTGGGGAGAGACTCCTGATATGATTGTAAAGCACTTTGGGTGTAAATTAGTACATATTAAAGTGCTATGTTATATAAATGCTTCATTTATTCTGATTGAATTAAGTACAGTTCATTTTTTTGTCAGGTCCTGTTTATAAATCAAACTATAAAAATGTAGCCAAATCCTCAATAAGACAGTATGCATTACATTTTGAAGACATTGTGGAACTTCATCCTCAGAGCTGGTGTGTTGATCTTGTGTGTCTAGGGCCCTGCTCTGAGAAAGGGAATTCTTCAGTTTTTGTAACATCTGGTCTCTGGCTATCTCTTTGATCTTGGTTTGCTTTGCCTGAAAAAAAATGTAGGAGGGTAATAAATTAAAAAATTGTTAACATCTTCACAATGTCACATTCATGCTGATATTCTGAAATTTGATGCAGGTTTTTTTCTGATTAGAAAATATTTTGGCAGCAGTCACAATGAATATTTGTCTGGCCAAAGCTTTATTTGATCATTTATTGTAATATCTGAGATTACTGCTTTGCTGGAGATGGCAGCATGACACACTTTATTTCTAAGCTTAATGTGATTAGAACAGTGTGAATATAAAAATGCTGCATGTATTTCATGAAACTCATAACTTTATATTCTTTGGCTTTTTATAAAATGGCCTTCCAATTAAAAAATACTGTATTTTTTGAATACTGTAATTTTTTCCCTTTACTTGTAGAAGTCTTACTTGTGGACCTTATGCATGAGAGAGGTCTCTATAGCTTTGACTATGAATTAAACATATATAGTGTGTATTGCTCCATAATGCATACAATATATCTTATTTGAGTACAAATGGAGAAAAACAAAGTAACGTTACTACTCTTCATGAAAGAAGTTTAAAAACGCACATGAGAATACACGTTTTTTTTCCAAATGAGCACAGTTGTGGACTACCTGAGGTACAGTGTTTAGTTAGGGACTTGATGACAAGTGTATAGGAGATTTTTCCTCAGTGGATGCATAGGCTCATATTTAATACTACATGCATGGAATCAATTTTCATTTAGCATATCTTCTGGCAAATTAAGAAATTACTATCACTATGGGAGCAAACTGTCTATATTACATAAAGACCTATGTATATCCACTCACCAGCCTGGCTTTTTTAGCCTCCACCTCGTTGGTGTCCAACATTTTCTTTTTGACGCGAACACCCTTGCTTTCATTCCATATGTCCTTTCCCAAAAGAAACAGGTTTTTCTTCATGACGAGGTCTTTGAACGAATCTGATAACAAGTGTACAAAAAGTTTAGCCGCATGCTACCAAAAAAAGCGACACAATAGCGCAATGAAACACTTGAAAGTGTATAACAGAAATAAAAAACAGACAGACCTCCAAAAAGCAGGACTTTTGCAGGCACCGTCTTCTCTGGTTCTTTACGTGTTGGCCACTTTATTTCTAGCCAATTATCGTCTCCGTCAAGGTCAGGTTTCGACGTAACTTGGCTAAGCTGGTCTATATTACCTAGAAGGATTGATGTACTCTCCACTTTTAATGATTTATCAAATAAGTAATAAATTGCAAATTGGAACGGCATCATGTCTTCGTAACGTCTTCTGCTGCTAACCTTCGCGTAGCGCGGGCGCGACAAGCGACTTAAACACCATCTGCTGCTCTGATTGGCTGAATGCACTAAGACACTTGATTGGTCACATACCTTTGGCGCCGATTTTCTGAAAATCAAAGCTGCAGAATCCAGAAGACTAGAGAATACCCTGAAATCATCATGTCATCAAAACGACAGTATAAGACATTTTTGAAATCCGATGTGACTCAACCAGATACACCCAGAACATCAAAATACAGAAAACTTCAACAGAAACAGGTAAACAAAAATTGTTTTTTCTATTGCAGTGACGTCCTGAGATCCAGAAAAGATATATATATATATATATATATATATATATATATATATATATATATATATATTTATGTAGTATTTTTTCCATATCATTACATTGTTTACAGCATAAAAAAACAAATGTAAAAGAGACCACTTTTGAAAAAAAAAAAAAATCATGTTATGTTTACTGAACTGGACACCAGGATTTTTTACAAATTTTTATTTGTTTTGATCACCTATGAGTTTGTAGATTTCAATGTTTTGTTTTGTTTTTTTTTTAGAAAACTTTGTATAGAAATGATTATTATTAATGTTATGAAAGATATAACGGAATGAATTGATATACTATTTTTAATGTATGCAATATGTTGGCAAAATGACTATAAATGGGCAGACCCATTCAATAAAATGTATGTAATTTGCATATTATTGTGTTCTTGGGGCAACATGTAATTAAAAATTAAGTTTAATATTAGGAGTAATAATTTACAACATTTTCAAAATAATATGCAATATTTCATAGGAATATTGATATATAATTACTTTCCCTATTCACTTGTTGTGTCCACCCAAACTGCTGGGTAAACATGATTTACATCCTGCATAAACTGCTAAGACTATTAGTTAGTCATCACATTTTTTTCTAAGTATGTTCATAATTGTTTTAAGTCAGTTACATAAAACCAGAGATTGGTCTAATTTGATGATATAAGGTTAAACTGATTGCCCTTTGATTAACCGCTAATTGGTCATACTATCACTTAAGACACTGTCTTAACATAATGGCTTTGTTTATGCAATTGGCCCCTGGTGTCCTCTCCAGTGGCCCTGTTTTGTAACAGAAAGTCATATTTGGATTAAATACTCCACAACATTTTCTGAGATGTTGATTTATGACAAACAGTTTAAAAATGAGTCCGATTTAAATGATAATTAAAAAATATTGTTATATTTCTACAAGAGTGCTTCATTTAATCATTAAATTAATTCAGTCATTTTTAAAAACCAAGGAGAAGTTTTTATCATGCTTAAACTTTCAAACATTTGCTATCTTTGAAAGTACCCAAATGTGCTCTTTTCAGGACAAGCTCTTGTCCTGTAAAACTGTTGCATGTGTGGTGTCAGAGAAATGCACTAAAATATAATGTCTACTACAGTGGACAAAAGTCTATTCCTGGGTCCCAGGAGGATATTATTATTTAATATTTTTGTTTAATATTTTACTTTTGTGTACAAAAATACACTTTTGCCTAGACAGAAGATGCATGGATTTAAAATGTTTACTGTAGGTCACTGTACACTGTAAAAATGTTAAACAGGAGACATCACAAGTACTGAACTATTAGATAGCAGTTACTTTAAGTTACTTATTTTTGTTTGTTCTGTATCCACAGACGAAATTGTTATACAAGAGGTATCTTTATACATCTCCAATTTCCCAAACAACTGCTTACAGAAGAAAAGTTTACAAAAAGGTATGTAAATGTGAAAAACAATATTATGTATAAAAAATAAATCATGATAACCAAAATGTTCTACCAGACGTTTGTGTTTGGATGGGCCTCACACAGCTTCTATTCCCCAGACTGTGTTGGTGGACTGTTTATTTATTGATAGTTTGATTTCATTACATTTAGACTGTATTGAAATACTGCTGTTTTGTTTTGAATTTGTTTTGTGAAGCTGCACTTACCTTTGGTGTACATTTGTTTCAGATTCATCTTCCAAATCCTACTGAAGAGAAGAGCGAACTTGAAAGCAACAAAGAAAGTGAACAAGAGGAGAGACAGAAAGATGATGTAAATGCAAATGAGGAAGGAGAGGAAGACGATGGAAATATAATTGAGGAAGGAGATGAAGATGATGGAAATGGACAAGAGGACAGAGAGGAAGATGATGGAAGTGGAAATAAGGAAGGTGAGGAAGATGATGGAGATGGACAAGATGACAGAGAGGAAGATGATGGAAGTGGACAAGAGGACAGAGAGGAAGATGATGTAAGTGGACATGAGGAAGGAGAGGAAGATGATGGAAGTGGACAAGAGGAAGAGAGGAAGACGATGGAAATATAATTGAGGAAGGAGATGAAGATGATGGAAATGGACAAGAGGACAGAGAGGAAGATGATGGAAGTGGAAATAAGGAAGGTGAGGAAGATGATGGAGATGGACAAGATGACAGAGAGGAAGATGATGGAAGTGGACAAGAGGACAGAGAGGAAGATGATGTAAGTGGACATGAGGAAGGAGAGGAAGATGATGGAAGTGGACAAGAGGAAGTTGAGGAAGAAGGGGGAAATGAGCAAGAGGACAGAGAGATAGAAGATGGAAGTGAACAAGAGGACAGAGAAGAAAATGGAAATAGACAAGGACAGAGACCCGGAAAAGAGATGAGCCAAGGAAATGAAGATTCAAACCAAAGGAAGGTACGTAGATATCATGGTGTTAATTTATGTTGACTCTGTAAGCCACCCGTCCTAAAAGGACAACACTGTTAGTGATATTTCTGCTTGTGTTTTATATTGTTTTGTAGTAGTTAATGTGATCAGCCTTGTCTTTTTACACAGAAACAACATGAAGATGATCCTGTATACCCTGGTGCTCCTCTCACAAAGGGACAGAGTCTGCTGTTACTCATGTCGTATGTACTGCGCCACAATTTGACAGAAGTAGCTCTTCAGGATCTTCTAACTATGTTCAATGAACATTTCCCTGGCCAGCAACTTCATATCTTTTCCATAAAGCATATGGACAATTTGGCCAGTATGTGCCACATTTTTATTGTATCAACTGTGAAAGCTACTTGGGAGCTACTGAGACAGCACCACAAAACTGTACATCTTGCAAAGCTGAATTTGACACAGAGAAAAACCTAAGGGCTGGATCTTACTTTCTTGCACTTAGTCTATCAGCCCAAATAATTGATATTTTGGAAAAACCAGAGATTTGTTTGAATAAAAGGGAATCAATTCCAGGCATTGTTTCTGATATTCAGTGTGGGGCAGAATATCAAAAGATCAAGCAGAGTGGACAAATGGGGCCTGATGACATATCAATCATATGGAATTGTGATGGAATTCCTGTTTTTAAAAGTAATAATGTTCAGATATGGCCAATCCAGTGTCAAATAATTGAGCTGTCACCAAAGGATCGTGAAAGGAACATATGCATACCATGCTTATGGGTTGGTAATAGCAAGCCAAATATGATAACATTTTTAACTGCTTTTGTGTCACAGCTCAAGGATCTAGAACAGATTGGAATCAAATGGAGGGACTCTGAAAATGTAGAGCATACAAGCAAGGTTCATTCACTCCTCTGCTCTTCTGATTCGATTGCCCGGCCCCTCCTGAGAAACACCAAGCAGTTTAATGGAAAATATGGGTGTGACTTTTGCCTCCACTACGGTGGTGGCCCATATACTTGGGAAACACCAGAACCACCTTTAAGGACAGAGAAAGATCATTTCCGGCATTCTATGCTGGCAACACCTGCTCAACCAGTGATGGGTGTAAAAGGACCATCACCTTTGATGGAACTTGAGAGCTTTAACATGATCACAGGATTCGTCCCAGAGTACCAGCACAGTGTCTGCCTTGGTGTTACTAAACAGATAACATCACTGTGGTTGGACAGTAAGCACCATAACGAAGACTGGTACTTGGGCTCAAAAATCAGCGACATAGACCAGGGACTCATGTCCATTAACCCACCTTTGGAAGTCACAAGGTCCCCAAGATCAGTGAAAGAGAGAAAATTTTGGAAAGCTTCTGAATGGAGGTCATTTTTGTTGTTTTATGCTTTGCCTATTTTGAGTGGTATTTTGAAAAAGAAGTACTGGAATCATCTTTTTTTATTAGTTTTTTCAATGCACACTCTTCTTCATGATGCCATCAAAGCAAACCATGTGGATATGGCAGAACAAGCTCTTCGAAAGTTTGTGTGCAACTTTGAGAAACTTTATGGTGCTAGTAATGTTTCTTTCAATGTGCATTTGTTGGTGCACTTAGCAGCAAGTGTGCGCAACTGGGGACCACTGTGGGCAACATCCACATTTCCATTTGAATCGTTTAATGGAACATTGCTTAGGTTTTGCAATGGAACAACGCATGTGCTTGATCAGGTAGTTAAGAGATTCCTTAGGTGGAGGGCTCTCTCAGCAAAAGCAGGCACTACAATGGCAAATGCAAATGAAAACATACGAAAATTATTTGACAAACTCCAAAGTAGATCTGGCTTAACACAGAAGTCAAAGAAGTTTCAAGACAATGTCAGAGGTTTTGGTTGCCCGAAGAAAAGTACCACATCTGTGCTGCAGAGGATGGCTATTGAAGACTTTACTGGTGACACAGTTAATTCGGGTTTATTTTATGACCGTTTCACTTGTAGCAGTGTGCTTTATCATTCCTGCAATAACACAACTCTGAAAAAGAGAAACAATTCAGTTGTACAGTTAAGTGACGGCACATTCTGTGAAATTATGACCCTGGTGGATTTTACGCGTGAGGATGGGGCGTCTTCTGCATCCACCAGCAACAGATTCTGTGTTTTAGTTAAAGAGCTTGCCAAGAGTGGAGGAAAGTTGTATAGAGATGTTCAGCTGAATATATCCTCAACATTTATATATGAAGTGTCTCACACCAATAATGTGTTTGCTGTCTCTCCTCAATCACTTAAACGTAAATGTGTAATGATTAGGTCTAAGGACAAACTGTATGTCATTCCACTTCCAAACAACATTGAAAGAGACTAAAAAAGACTAGAAAGAGACCAAAAGAGGTTACAAACTGACTCCTGGGGAACTACTTCTGCAGCTTTATAGATATCAATGCCAATTGTTTTCAGCTTTATTTCCTAAAATCAATAATGATATGTTGAACACTGATTATGATATAATCTGTTAAAACAGTGTGAGTGAAATTCAATTTTTGGCCATGCAATAGTGTTTACTTGGCTGTACTTGTGACATCACAAACTAGTAGCTGAACTTCCTGTCCAGTAGAACAATTTTTCTTGTGTTCGTATGGTGTGCTGTTGGTATAAAATTATAAATGCATTGATGTACATGGACCTCTCTGTGACATTGTATAAATTTATTAAAATACTTAAATCACAATTACAAGAGTAGCCTTTTGTATGCATACACTTCATTTAATAATGTTTTAAATGGGCTTTAAATGCATTTATCATATGTTTTATTACTTTCTGTTGCAAGCATGAAGAAGTACACTTAAAAATTACTCCAAAATGTAACTTAAAGCATACTTACAAGTTCTTTAATAATGTACTTTAAAAGTATACTTTCAATGCATTGTTACATTTCAGCACACAGTTAAAAATAATACTAAAATATATTTACATAAAGCGCAAATAAATACACTTCTAAAAACAAACAAAACTACATTTCAAGTATATTTTTAGAAAATATATTTTTTAGAAAATATACTAAATTACAATTATTTTAAAGTGTGTTAAAAGTTGTATTGTGAAAATAGGTAAAAGCATGGTGGTAATACACTTTTTATATATTTAAAGTTAGTACAATTTTGGTTAGTATATTTGCAATGTACTTTTGAAACAGGAAATATATTACAAATACAATAAAGTATACTTTTTTTTCACTAGGGGGGCCAGATCTGGGCCACCACTAAGTTGCTATCTGGGATGGCCTGGTTTCACAGACAGGGCTTAGAATAAACCAGTCTTAGGTCATAGTCTATTTAGGACATTTAAGTATCCTTTATTATTAAAATAATAACAATAAAACCTTACTGGTATGCATCTTGAGACAAAACCATGGCACTTTTTAAGATATGTCAGTGCTAGTGTCTTTCAGTTAAAACAGCCCAGACATTTTACTCATTTATTCACTAGGCTTTTTAGCTTGTTTGGTCTCTAATTTCTTTTTTAAATCATTTGTTTTATTTATGTCACATCATTACTTTGTGTTTCAGGTCACCATTTGTAGCAGTCATCTTCATTACAGGGTGTTCGTTAATGGTAAACAAACAAACATTTACAACCATCGTTACACGAAACTGGAGGAGATTGATGTTTTGGAAGTTAGAGGAGATGTGCAGCTGAGCTTTGTCCAAGTCTAACAAGTATTTCATTCTGATCTATGAGAAATGCATGTTCAAGACCTGCGCCAGTCTATATAAATTCATATGCCAAGGATTTATTAATCTGTTTATTCATATGTAATGATTTTTTTTTTTTTTTTGACTGAACACAGTTGTTGCATGTGAAAACAAAAACCTGTGATAATCAGAATAGAGATTGTAAACAATATAAATATATATTTTAAAACTCTCCTTTATTACTCATTGTATTTCGAGTAACTGCATCTAATAAACACAAATTTACAAAGCAAAGAAATGTTCAGAAAGATTATTTTCATAATCTAATGGAAATTCTCCTGACAACTAGGTAGCGATGTCGAGCTGAAAATGTCACAGCATGACTTCCTATAGTAATTGGGAGCATTCTAACTAAAATCTTAAAACAGATGTGTTAAAAACAACACAACCTTATATCTTAACACATCTGTGTGTCTAGTTAAGGACAACACAATTTGCGTTCATTTTAACTCAACCAGTGTGGTGTTCTTCTTAACACAGGTTGATATTCTTAAAATATTTAACACACTAATGTGGCATAAATCACACAAACTGTGTAATAAGAATGTTAATGACACAGTAGTATGTTAAAAAATCGGAGGTGTTAAAAACAACACAAGCTGTGTTATATCTTAAAGGGCTCATCGGATGCAAACGTCACTTTTATATGCACTATAAAAAACAACCTATAGAATCTACTCAATAAAATAAGGTAACAATCTGCTCTCAGTTTGTTTAGAGAGATTCTATCCTATATATTTGAGTAAAGAATACATAAAATTAACAGCTATGACAAAATAAGAAAAAAAAAAGTAGGTAAAGTCTACACAGCAAAAAGCCCAGTGTTAAAAGAACTCTCCCGGGAGTTTATTTGAGTCCATACTCAAGAGTGTTAAAGTTAATGAGGTAATTAAGTGATTCATACAGTGATTATTGACCATTGTTGAAAACACCTGATGTTAATAAGGAGAATCACCAAAAGGAGAACATCTAATTTTGTAAGTCACCATTATATGTAGATTTTGTCATAATTCAGTTATGATAGCCAGACAAACCAGAAAAACAGTGTTTATGTAGTGTTTATGTAAAGAAAACATAACTCAAGGGCTAGATTTTAAATAATCTCAATGCCTTAAATTATGTTTATTTTGAAACAGATTTTTAACAGATTTTTTTTTTTTTTAGATTTTTTGGCTATTTTAACTCAGTTCCAACAGTTAAACAAAAAATAATACTAAAAAGCTAAGTGTCAAGAGCGCAACTAATGCTAATACTGACCACTATAATGGTAATGTAAAAAAAATGATTTTCTCTTTTTAATTATCTCATTAACTTTAACTCTGCTTCAGTGTTACTTTTAACACTGTTGAGTGTGGAGTCAAATAAACTCCCAGGAGAGTTAATTTAACACTGGGCTTTTCGCTGTGTGATTAATAAATGCATATAATGTCTCCAAAGTGATGCCACAGTGTTTGCAGACGAACATTGCGGGTTTTATGCTGACATTAGCATTAAATGCATGCTGTACATTTACACGCTTATATGGTGTTAATAGGTAAGCACCAAGCGATTTCATTGCGATTAAAAGTCGCAGCAAAATTACTATCTTTAAACCAGCTTTAAACCTTTAAAAGCCCAGATTCTTGGTCAACAATTTCATATAAGTTAACATATAAGTTAACATAATTTCATATAAGTTAAAAACTCACCTGCTACCAACGTGGTCAAAACCAAAACAGAGACAGGATTATGTTCACACTTTGACGGTGAAACTTCCTACAAAAAAGGAAAAAGGAAATAAAGATACTGTTTTGTACAGACAGTTCTTCTCAATCTAAAACGAGTCTTTGCTGCAAAGCTCTATACCATTGATATACACCTTAACGTGTGACACTTTTATTATTATTTTTTGTTTTTAATTAAACCGAAGAATAACCCAAAAATACACTGCCATTAAATATGTAATTAAAAATATTGTACATGCATTTGCTTGCAGCTACAAGGTTCTTATGTGTGCATCTTCCTTTTCTTCTCTCCCAGATAAAAAAAAGCCTTTGTCATTGGTCAGATTTCGCACCATTTTTTACTGTATTTGGATTTACAGTAAAAGAAAAATACTGTATTTTAATGGTGCAACTTTAAAATACAGTAACATACTGTATAACTGCTCTGCAGTAAAGTATAGTTCATATTACAGTTAAATACTGTGTAATTTACAGAAATCGCTAACAGTGTGTGTGTTGGCAGTGTATGTACAAATCTACCCTATAATGATAAAAATCCATACAGTGGTTTTTAATTAATTTGTAAAAAATAATATCCCCTTTTTCAAATCGAGCCATTCTCAGATGCCTGTCGGTGTGGCATCACATCAACAGAGGCCGCTCCCACGATAGTTGATTGACATGAGCGTCTTACCTCAGATCAGCTGTAACAGTCCGACCTCCATTGTTTTGATGCCGAAGCAGGGATGTAAGTTAGACAAGAATATCTCTGAGGTGTTCTGTTGCTGCATGTAATAATGAACATAGTGGTCGTCATTTACTCCCGACATCTGAGCCGCTGAAGATGCAGTGGATTACGTTTGTTTGTGAAGGGAATGCACCTCCCGATCTACATAAATGCGTCTATGTTTGCGCAAAACATTTGTGATCCAGCTTCACCTACAGCACAAGTGAGTATAAGGTTTTTTTTTTTTTAATCTCTGCAATCACCTTTCTTAATAATGTGCTAGTTAGCAAGTTTCACGGCTAAAGTAAACAATCTCTTAGAGCACAGCTCATCACTCCACAGAGAGTAGAGAGGGGCGGGGCAAGCAGAGCTCATTTGCATTTAAAGGAACAACCCCTTAGAAAAAGAGACGATTTTTGCAGAGCCTATTTCGACAAGGTTAAAAAGGATGTTCTTTTACACAACCGTTGAGAATTTTTAACCAAAGTATATTATAGACTTTTCATTATGACCCTAAAGAATCATATCAACTTGTGGAAAATGGGCATCCGATGACCCCTTTAACATCTGTGTGTCTAGTTAGGGACGACACATGCTGTGTTAATTAAATTTTAACACAGCAGAATGCATTGCAACGTCAATAATGTAATGTCTGTATAATTTTCAATATTAAAATGCATTAAATGTTGTATGTATCATTTCATTTTAAAAGAGTTTTCTTTTCGTGTTTTACTTTGTATGTTTTTATTACTAAGGCAGATGATTCAATAAACCCGACTGGCCTCCAAATCATTTAAAGGTATAATTCTGTCATTAATTACTCACCCTCACCCACAAATTAAGATATTTTTGATATTTTTGATGCATCTGACGGAAGAGCACTGTATTCTGTTTTACTGTTTTACTTTCAAACTGGTCAAACACATACTAAACATACTCTCGTCTTGGCCAAACTGTTCAATATTCTACATAATTAATCACTGCGAGACATGTAAATATGGATTGGTTTACTGGTTAAATATCCAGTTTATGTTAGTGTCTGTACTTGGTACAAGTGAAGTGACTGAGGTTTCTGACCCATGTCAGGAATTCAGCAATACAGAAATACAGGAATATAGCAATATATGAATACAGCGCAGGATTCCAGAGAATAAATACAATGTAAAGACTTGTTTTTAAAAAAAGCCAAATTCTAACAGTAACAATGTTTTCAATGTGAGTATAAGTGTGTCAATCTTATAAGAAACCTAATTAACTAAACAAACAGTTATGATGTTTTTTCTTCAAGTTAAATACATCTACTTAAAATGTTTAGAGAACAGGAAATATTACATGAAAATATTATTATCATTTAATATATATTAAATTGTGAACACTTCACTTTAAAATTTATATTTCTATACAATAACATGAATTTAATTCCACTTACATAATTTTTCTGAAACTATAAAGAAATAAAATGCTTCACTGACTCTGATGTAATCTGTCAATCATATGTGGCTCTGCCCACAGATATCAGGATTGGTTCCTTTGTGCTCCGACTCTTACTGCAACATTTTCCTATTGTTCAAAAACAGGCAATAACATAAATAAAAACCGATCTGAAGTTCATCAATGACATTATGAATCCTTTCACAAGATACATAAAACAATTAGACTAGTGCTGAAGAGAGTTTTATTGATAATGTTGAGAAGAGCTGCAGGTTCAGACACTTACTGATGGATTCTCATGTTTAGGATCAGGATTCTTCAGGAGGTCTGCGATGAAAGGTCTGTGTGAAAGAGAGCAATAGATCAGTCATGTGATCATCTGTGATGATGGTCTGCCTTTGACGTCTCAGTTACTGTGAGCTCAAGAGCTGTATATAGACATCACAGTTAATGTCACTTGCAGCTGTGCGCACACTGTGGTGGAAGAAAAACACTGGTAACAAGTGGAGGGAAATTGGCAAAATTCATGGAATAAGAGAAAAAAATGTTATGCCTTTGGATGTCAGAATCAGAATGCAAATAATTTCTCGTAGAATACTGTCATCAGGGACGCGATTTGAAAAAAGTAGAAAGTTCAAAATATAAACTCACAATGACCTTTTTTATTCTTTTATTCCATGGATTCCATACTTTAAAGCTGTCATTTTCTGTCACCAGATAGGCTCCATCCATAAAAAAAAAAAAAACATTCTGATATCAGGCTTTTTAAATGATCCATTAACTGAATCATATGAGTAATTTGTTTGTGAATCAGGCACTGTTTGTTTTTGTGTTCGTGTTATGAGGACATTTCAACAGGTTTTGATTTTCTGATTCTGAAGTGTGGCTGGTTGATTTACCTTCACTGTGATATCTTCAGATTTACTCCTTCGTTTCTTTCTGTAATAATGACAGACATTAACAGCATACTGATGATTCTATTTAAAAATATCAATGTTGTTTTTGGTTCTCACATTACAAAGAGGATAATGATGATGAGGATGACTAATGCTCCACATGCCACTGCGATCCCAAAAATGACATGCCAACTGGATCTGGGATGAACTGAAAGAGAGAAACATAACAGCTAAGATCAACTGTCCGAACCAAAGAAAGATATACAGATTTGCTCTTTCAGACCTTCACCTGTGACAGTAACAGCGTCTGATCTCTGAGATCCATGTTGATTGTGAGCCTCACAGTAGAAGCGTCCACTCTGTAGTGCACTGAAACTCTGTCCAGATCCAACAGATGAGGATTCATCCTCCTTAAACCAGATGAAGTTCAGAGCAGGTGGGTTTGAATCACTGCTGCAGATCAGAGTCACTGAATCACCTTCCACTATTTCACCAGATCCATTAATGGACACTGAGAGGTTCCTGGGTGGATCTGAAACAGACAAAATAATTTATGTTTTACAACTGTCAACTAATTTGTTACCAGTTACTGAATCATCATAAACTCACACAAGACATTTAAAGTCATAGCATCTGAGTATTTCTCTCCATGTTCATTGATGGACTTGCACTTGTATTTTCCACTGTGATCAGAGCTGATCTTTGAGATGCTGTAGATTCTTCCAGATCCTACAATTGTTTCTCCTTTAAACCAGCTGATTTCTGCAGGTGTGTTTGAATCACTGCTGCAGATCAGAGTCACTGAATCTCCCTCCACTATTTCACCAGATGGACTGATGGACACTGAGACACTCTTTGGAGGATCTTATAAAAAAATTGAAGCGCAGTTACACACACAAATTCAACAAATTTGAAAAATAAAATAAAATAATAAAAAAAAATCTGACAGTACTCACACATGACATTGAGATGAACAGCAGGAGAGATGTAAGTGTGTCCATGTAGAGCACAGCTATATCTGCCTGCATCCTCTCTTCTGACTGACTGCAGCAGGAGTTTATTGTTTCTGTCTCTTCTCTCAGTTAATGGCTGTGAGTTTCTGTACCAGATGAATGTTGCTCTGTCAGTCAGAGTGCAGCTGCTTTTACATGTCAGACGGACTGAATCTCCCTCTGTCACTCTCTCAGGAGACTCCACCTGAAGCTCTGAACACAACACACACATTATATCTAGTGCTGCTGTCACACACTCATTATTATTCAACATAATGCACAGAAGAAGAGTGAAACCTCATGAAAGTCACCTGTGACATTAAGAGTCACTCCTGGTTTACCAAGCCATGTGCCATCAGGTTTATCAGTACTGAATCTGAAATAGTACATGTGTGAATCTTTCTGTGTCACATGATTCAGTCTGATGGTGCAGTTCTGCTGTTTATCTCCCAGATACTGAAGCCTCTGACTGTATTCAGGATCCTCAGACAGATCTGGAGGCTCTTCACCCTTTACAGGGTTTTTAGTCCAGAACACTTTCCTGATCTGATATCCAGTAGGGTATGTATAAGTGCAGCTCATTATCACTGATGAGTTCTTTAGTGCACAGATGTGTGAATGACTGTAACTCACACTCATACCAGCACTAGAAACCCCTGAAACACAGAAATAATAACAATGAATATGCGTTTTTATAAGTTAAGCTATGAACTTTCCCATATACCAAAAAAAAAAAAAATATATATATATATATATATATATATATATATATATATATATATACACACACACACACACAATATATATTTTGAATGTATAAATATATTTTATCAGTTTAAATAATATAATATATTTTCAAAATAAAGTCATTTCCCCAGTCATTTGAAATTTTATGCAAAACTATAAAATTACTAAAAATCTGCAACAATTTAGCTGTTATTTTAAGTATTATATCATTATAATTCTCATTTTTATACTGATAAATACAGTATAAGTTAATAGAAATGTAGGTAAAATTACAAAAATAAAGGTGATAACAACATAATAAAGATCACATGACTAGCAGCAACAACTGTCTAACAAAAACTGTAAAATTCAAGTAAAATATCCTTAACTTAAAGTGCAAAAAAAAATGTATTTAAAATTTAACAAAAACTGTTATTTTACAGATATTTTGCGAACTATTATGAACAAACACCTTTACTTTTTAAATAAATAAATAAACTCATATGACTTGCAGCAATAGAATAATAAACTTTATCAGATCTCTCAAAATCTGAGCATCTTCATTTATTACAAACCAGTCAAACATCATTTCATACAAAAGTTCATTTTAAGAATTACAGAGTTTCAGATGTTGGTGTTTAATTAAAAAAAGTAAAGTTTGATGTCACCATGATCTCTTCAGCCTTGATTCAAAATTTTTATAAAATCTTTGAAATGATCACAGCTGTGTAAAATCAATAACAAACATTAAATGGAGACCAGACTATAAAACAACCACAACATTACGACAACTTCTTCTAGTTTGAACTTATTCTGTTATTTTGCTGTAATAAATGGGTTTTAAAACTGCAAAGGTACAGCCCCTAAATATATAACTTATACACATGCAAGAGTCAAGAGCCCAACTAAAGTAAACACTGACCTCCATCATGGTAACATCAAACTTTATTATTTTCGGTAAAAATCGAAACCTGTTAATTCTAGATAAGAACTTTTTTATGAAAGAAATCAGCTTAATCTTGTTTATGGAGTCGTTTAATAATCCTCTGGCTGTCATATAACCTTTTTTTTACCATTTTATTTTAAAGTTAAGGTATCTCATCAGAATGATTCAAGCAATATCTGTTTTGTAAAACATTTAATGAACGTTTCCACTGTTTATTTATTTATTTTATGTTTTTTGTTTGTTTGTTTTTTGCATATTATTTTGACTTTTATTTTATAGTTTTTTACCTTGTTTTTTTTTTTTTTTTAAGTGTATTAAAAAAAATGGCCAAAGATAAATTATTTTTGAAATATATTTTTTTACTGTATGGGTTTGCAGCTTTTAATCTACGTGAACTTGCAATCTGAAACAATGGCACTTGAACGGCTAGGGATAAAGTCACCAGATGTCCCATTTTCTTTGGTAGTCACAATTTGTTGTCGATTAACTTAAAGTTATTGCAGGCGGGATAGGTGGAATCACGCTCTCTCGCGCAGGCTCCACTTCTTCTGTTCTCAGACAGCGCGCGATCAGTTCTCAGTGTTCAAATGCACACACAGTAGTCCAAAATGTCTATTATGTTGAGTATCTCACCTAAATGATGTAAGTTATGGCTTAAGTGAACATAAACAGGTGGGTAAAAAACTGAATGTGTCAGTATTACATGCATGCCTTCCGTCTTAAAGGGACAGCATTGCTAATTAAATACCTATCTGTGTCATTAATTAACCAACAAAAATGTATAGCTTACATGTTAATTAAACTTACTGTATCTGAAAAATGAGTTTAATTTGTATCTCTAGCATATTTGTCTTATTGTGCCTCTTTTTCCAATATATATATATATATATATATATAAATAAAAGTACAAGTATAATAATAAGTACTCCTTTTCCATACTGTTAAAGGGATAGTTCACCCAACAATTAAAATTGTCATAATTTATTAGTTTTCCCAAATTCAATCCTTGATTCAAATTTATCATAAGCTTTGATTTTTGTCTAAAGAATTAATGATTATTTTTGTTTGAAGAATAAAATAGCTACCAAAATAAATGCTGGTAACTTCAGTTTGACCAAAAGTAATGATTAAAAGTTGACAAAAATGCAATGACGACTAAAACTAGACTAAAACTATGAAAGACTCAATTGACAAAAATGTGACTAAGACTATTAAGCATTTTAGTCTTAAGATAAAGACCAAGACTAAATCAAAAATGCCTGTCAAAATTAACACTGATGTGTAGAGCAGACAAAAGGTAAAAAAGCGCAAGGAAGTCAGAACTCAACAGAAACTCTCCACTAGAGGTCAATGTTGACCAGTGATTCAATTATTACCCCTATAGTGCTCGAAATTCAGATTTTAAAACTATAAACCCCTAAAACAAATTTCATAATAAAGACATTAACCGCCATTTTTACAAATTTTTAACTATTTATAAGGAGCAAAGAAAGAAGATCAGTAGAGGGTGATGAAGAACAGCAGAAAGCAGACATTTGCCCCGATTGATGTTGCACAAATAGTGTAATACTTTAAAAACGAACAAAATAAAAATAATAATAATAAATTGAAAAATGATAATAATAAACATTATATTGGTCAGTGAATATAGAGCTGTAACATCAGAGACTCACCATAAATCATGAGCAGAAAGATCAGAGGAAGAGAAGGAGACATTCTGACTGACATCAGCATAGCAACACCTACAACAACCAATAAATATTTAGCTACTGTACCTACATTTTAACATGATCAGATTTCTCATGATCAGATGTCATTGATCACTATATACTCAAGATCAGAATATTGACTACAACTTAACATTTACAGTAAATCAAGCAAGAATAACAGAAAATAAATAGTAGAATAAAAAATATAGTTTTACAAATTGCTTCCAAAAGGAGTAAAAACAGAGAAATATGAAATAGTTTTACCGTGTTTCAGTGAGTCTCTCGATCATCAAAGGTGAAAAAATGAAAACAGAGACCAAACAGAGGAAGGAAATGTCAGATGTTTCCTCAGAAACTTCTCATGACATGTTTAACTGCTTTTTCCTCGGTATTTCTTTGCCTCTTTCTGCATCAAAACAATCAGCCTGAAATATTTCAAATAACGCAATTTTGTCACTTTTTCTCCGATTTGTTAAAATGTGAGATGCTAAGCAAGAAATCATAACATAATGTGTATCTGATGATCATTCAGTCTGTTTTGAATGCTAATGAGTTTCCGCTAAAAAGTGAAACTGAAAGTAAACCGTGCTCTACAGGAAAAGCCTTGAATTACAGGAAAACATATCAGGGCTGTGTTTGTTTGTGTGTGATCCTTCGCTGTCAGTTCATTTGCAGTTTAATTTATTTCTCATACTGCACCAAACTACGTCTTGCCATGTTATTTTTATTTATTAGATGATACTCAATTATTTGTCATCATACTATGGTTATATGAAGTAATCCACAATTTAATGATCATTTGGTTTATGATTCCTCTACCTGAAGACCTACAGATAACCAGTACAACATTGTTGGTTCATTTGTGATTTATCCTAAAGACCAACTTCATTTAGCAAACCAGTCAACCACTGCAGATTCGATTTGATTTATTTATTTACAGAATGTGATAAAGAAGTGATTGAATAATTTACAGCTTTCTGAGAAACAAAAATCAAACGGAAAGAAAATGAATTTCTTTTTTTTTTTTTATGTTGTGCTCTAAGTTGATGTAATGTAGTGAGCTACTTTGTGTAATTTTCTAGTGTTGTTAACTAAAGTTTTACAAGGTTTGGCTGAAGCTGAACTGTAGCACACCTGAAATGTACTTTTCGAAAAAAAATCATCTGTGAGACGACGGTCACTGAATCAGCCACACCGACATCACAACTCAGAGGTTCATGGGACGACACAGCGACACACAGAAGACAATGATACAAGTATTTATTTCACATTAACATTCAGCAATTTAGCAGACATACACTCAAACCAAAAATGATTCCGACACCAGCTATATTTTTTTTATATTTTTTACTAGTGGGTGCAGGACATTATAGTTCATTTATGTACTGTAATTGAGGATAGCAAAATAAAGTAAACTGTGCCATGTTATACCCAAAAACATACAGTGGACTACCAGTGAAATTGATTAAAATGTGGGACCAAAAATTTGATTTGACACTTTGACCTGACCATGTTTTGTTACATACCTTTCTATCAAACCTTTTTATCTGACATTATCAAAATGAATTTGTTTAAACTTGAGTTCTTGACATATTTAATTACCATTTTCTAAATTATAGCAAATAAATACGGTGATAATGTGAGATATTTTGAAGGTGTCTGAATACATTTTTGGTTTGATATATGTCATCACAGAAAATAACATTTGCAGTATGCAATGCCATGTCTAAAGTATGTAAAACTTCATGACAACATGATTAGGAGAAGTAACATGCTTAAAATAAGAAAAGGGAGTGTGGTGTATTTAAAAAAATAAATAAATAAAAATAAAATAAGTGCCTTTATTTGTAATTATTACATAGTTAAAGGGATACTTCACCAAAAAATACAATTTCTATCTTCACCTTCACTTGTCCCAAACCTTTATGTTGAACACAATATAAGATATTTTGAAGGATGTTGGTAACTGAAGAGTTGACTATAGTCATTAACTTTTATAGTGTTTTTGTCAATACTATAGGACTCAATGGCTACGGTCAACTTTTCGGTTACCCACATTATTTAAAATATATTTTTTAAAACTCATAACTGGAATGCTTTGTCTAATCCCAAACATTATCATGTGATTCTCAGGATCAAACCGATTTCATTTTAAGATTGTGCTGGTGGGTAAAATTGGATCGGGAAAGAGTTCATCAGGAAACACCATTAGGGGCAGAGAGTGTTTTAACAAGGCTGTTTCACCAGGATCAATTACTAAGAGCGAGGAGAAGCACAGATTGGTGACCAGATCATCTCAAGGCCTGTTTGACATGACAATGACAAAACAGACAATGTAGGCTGACAGTGAAATGTCTCTGCTGATCATCTCTGGGTGTGAGATACACAGAAGAGGAGAAAAACACAGTGGAATAGATTCAGGAGAACTTTGGAGAAGCAGCTATTCAATACACTATCATTCTGTTCAGTCATGCTGATTATCTGAAGGGAAAACAACAAAAGAGACAGATTTCTGTAAGTGTTCTTGAACCATACTACCATCATTTTATAAACAGCTGTTGGTTTAGTATCTGCTCATTGTGCTTCATTGTGTTTCACCGTTTCTGTTTCCTTTCATATCGAATTGATAATGTTGAAACTAATCACTCAGTTAATTCACATTCTGATTGATAGGGTCTGAAGTCCTCGTATTGTGCTGCTGGGTAAAACTGGATCAGGAAATAACAGTGCAGTAGAAATAATCCTGGACCAAAGGAGGTCTCAGAGGAGAAACACTGCTACTGAAACCAACAAGCCGAAAGAAGCTTGTGTGGCTGGAAAAAGCATGAAAATATTCGACACTCCAGGGCTGATTGATGCACCAAAAAAGAACATGAAGGATGAAATAAAGAAGTTTGTCTGGATGTCTGCTCCTGGTCCTCATGTGTTTCTGCTGGTCATCAAACTGGACACAAGGCTCACTAACAAAGAGAAAAACACACGGAGATGGATCCTGGAGAACACTGGCGAAAAAGCTTTAGATCACACCGTCGTTCTGTTCGCTCACGCTGATCGTCTGAGGGGGAAATCATTAGATGAGTACATCAGAGAGAGAAGGTTTCTTCAATTACTGGTTGTTGGCTGCGGTGGCAGATTTCACTCATTAAACAATCAGGACAGTGACGATCACAATCAGATCACTGAATTGCTGGAGAAGATTGAAAACATCGCAGAGAGAAACAAATAGAGGTACTACCCATATAAGATGTTTGAAAAAAATGATTAAAAGAAAGCAATTTAATGAAAACTGTACCACTAGGATCCATAGCAACAGGTGTCACCCTGATATTAGCAGAGCCGGTCAAAGCATCAGCACTAATAACTGTAGTAGTTGTGTGTGCAGCTGCATTCTTTGTCTGGACAAATGTTTGCGATCAATTGGAATGACATTGTGTATAGCAGGGATTGAAGTGCTCCAACATCCACTAATTCTCTTATGATACACAATAAACTGCAGATGTGATATAAGTATCAGTACTGGATCTGTGCACTAGCTCTTAAAGAGACAGCAGTCTAATATACCTGCTTTTGTCTGTGTCATTAATGTTAATCAAATAACAAAAGACAAAGAAAATCACGCACTGTTCTTGACTGAAGCACTTTTATATAAGGAATCGTCTACATACTATACAATGCAGTGAAAACAGAAACAGTGAATTTATGTGATGACTATGATGTTATTTAGTTTTATTTTGTTGAGTATTTAAATGAAGGGACAGTAAAAGGAATATGAAGTAGCATAAAAAAAAAACAAGTTAGATGACACATGGATTTTAATAAGTGGCCAAATAACCGGACCTAATGTTTAAACGTTTTTTAGTGTTTTTTTGTTTTGTTTTTTTTTTTGTTTTTTTTTGGAATAGTTCAAATTGGAGCTTTTAATTTTTTTCTTCACTGTGCTATCATCAGTTATGTTCAGATGAAGAGTTCAGATGTAAAAACCTCTAAATCCATCTGACATTTTTCTCTAAAATAAGGATTTTTATCAGGCTCCTGTGTATAGGTTTCTATGTAAGTACTTGCACTTCTAATTGAGCTGAGGCTGGAATTTAGCGAGTTTGAAGTAAAAGTATTTGGTGGTCGTATACTGCGTGTCAAAAGCATTCACTCAGCATCATTATCTCATTTTTGACCGAGGTGGCGTTTAGCTGGTTTTGCATCTGAACTCTTCAATTGTTCTTTGTACTCAAATGTAGATAATAAACTGCAGACGACTGCTTTTTTAAAATATGAATACTGCATGTCAGTGTGTCAGATTTGTGGTTTCATCCACAACACAGACTCAAGCACACATGATGTTTTTTAGCGTCTGGCTTTTTGAGGATATGAACATGAGAACTTTATCTCCAGCGCTGTATAAGAATAATAATAATAATAATAATAACAATAATTTTAAAGCAAAAAATCACACTATTTTATTCAAATGTTGTACAGTAAACCTTTGCTGTGCATCACTTTACTTGCCAAAAAACTAAAAGAAATTGTTACATTTTCATTAAAATGGAATCCAAAAAATAAAAACAGTTCATTTGAATACAATAAAACATATTTTGCAAAAAAAAAAAAACAGATTCATATGGCCCTAAAATATATTTTCGTACAACTTTTAATAAATTGTATACAGTTTAAAAATTTAAATAATTCGACATGTCTTTTTGATTACAGTTTAATTTAACTGTTAAACAGAATCTAGACAAAGTAAACAGAAAACATGTAATCCAGAAATATTAAACAATCCAGAAAAATAATAATAATAATAATAAGTCTAATGGCATCTAAGAGTACAAACTGTAGTAAGCATACGCTTGATCACTGTTATTATTATGAGGGGCTCCTTTTCTTTCCGTAAGCGACCCCTGGCTCCAAAATGTTTGAAAACCCCTGCTCTAATGGACGTCTCCGCTGACTGCTGTACAGTAGTGAGAATCACGTGATACAATAATCAAAGATATCCAGCAGAGGGCGACAGAGAGAAGAGGAAAAATAGTTTTATGTCTCTGTGTGCAAGAACATCATAATAGGTGTGAAACATCCAGCAGCAGGGGCGGATTGGCCATCTGGCAAATGGCAGAAGGGCCGGACCATTTTTTAAATGTGGGCCGGTCAGTTTTTTTTTTTTTAATATGTATTGTTTTTACATGCAGGCAGCTTTTATCTATTGCAAGATGTGAATATTATGATGATGATGATGATAATAATAATAATAATAAATGGTAAGCATTTGGCCCAATCGGCGCGACGGCCGGCTGGTTTCGAGATGGGCCGACCCAATCCGACCCAATCAGAGGTTAAGCGGACGTAATCAAAATCTGGCAAGAATGTCAAACAGTACGTGCAACACAAGTTAATTGTCAGAGATGGACCGTATGGGCGGTGCCGAAAAGCTCAGAGAAAGCAAAAAAAGGACTCTAAAATCAGACGCTGCCAAATGGATACAATTAACTGAAATATTCTCGAAATGTTTAAATTCGGCTGCTGCATCGGAGTACAGTAGCGCGGTAGAGGAGGTAAGAAGAAAACAGAAAATATACTTATAAGTCATTATACTAAAATATACTATATAAATATAAGTAATTTTCACGCTACTTCTGACAGTTTTTGACAGTAACCTACACTGTGTTTAACAGTTGTAAGCTTAGCGTAGAACTCCCATACATTTTAAAATGTCATTATCAGCAGATAACGTGGGATTTAGGGTATACAGACTGCTGTATGCTACTAGCAATATAGTCTAACATGCAAAAGAACCTATAGCTATAGCCATAGTACTGTAGGCATTTGTAGTGAACTCTGAATACATAGCTAGTCTTTAAAGTAAAACATTAAATACATGCATAGGTTACAGTATGTAATTAATCCTTAGGTAGGGTGGAACATAAACTTGTATTACACTTTGGGGTATCCATGTGGGTCGGTGTGTATGTGTGGTCTACAACAAATTAGAATAAACAAATTAAGGAATCAGGAAAACTTATACAAATAAAGATACTAAAACACTTCCATGTACAGTCAACATGAGTATGAGATCACTGGCTGATTGCCAGAAACACTTCAAAATAAAAGCTCATGTGAGCCTTTTTAACACTGTGGCTCTAATTAACGATAAATTTACCCTTATGATAGGAGTAACCTGTGAATGTGTATCACACACACACACACACATGTCTGGTTTATTATCTTTGTGGGGACTCTCCATACATTTGTGTGTAAAGGTGTGTGTGTGTGTGTGTGTGTGTGTGTGTGAGACACACATTCACAGGTTACTCCTATAATAAGTAATAGCAGACAAAGGCATAAACAGACAGCACACGGACTCTACAAAATTCACAGATTATTTTTTATTTAGTTTTTACTGTATGTATAAATTTGTTATAAATGGATTGTTTTTGTTCCAGTCACATACATTAAATGTTTAAATATCTATTACATATGGTACTGCTTATATTATTTCACCATCTGTACACCAATATAAGTAGTGAATGTGCGTGTCCGTGGGCGGGGCTGTGTCGGTGTGGTAATGTGGGCTGGTGTGGCTACAGTGCCAGGGCTGAATTTTTGTCCCAGTCCGCCCCTGTCCAGCAGAATGTCTGGTTACACAGTCTTGTTCTTTACTAAATATATTTAAATTCACTTAAAGAAAAGCATCACTATTTTTCTGTAGTTTTAATTCAGTAATGCATTTGTCTTGTTAAGGGAGGGACATTGATATTTCCGTGTTACAGTGTAAACCACACATAGTCCGTCATTCTAGAGCTAAAAGTGCAAGTGTTAAAACGGTCATTTGGTTGCTGTTGATCTGGTGAGCTTCAAACACACTCGTACCTCAATGAAAACTGATGCTTATTGCTCATTTAACATACATGTCTTAGTATGAGAAATCTTAAGAATAGGGTGATGTACATGTACTGTTTTTAGGAGTATAAGTGTTGATTAATGCTGTGTTATAGATATATTTGATGCTGATGTCGGTCAGAATGGCTCCTCGTCTTCCTCTGATCTTTCTGCTCATGATTCACGGTGAGTCTCTGATACATTCACATTGCAAACACTCTGATGTTTTTATTTAAGGCCTCACAATGAGCAACCGATGAGCACTTTCTTCTGTACTGTGCTCACATATTTCCTTTTAAACAGGAAGTTTGGGTGAAATACATCAATGGACTTGTGTCTCTTATAAAAATCCAGTCTTTTGTTATTTTATAGTCAATGTAAGGTGATTTAGGAAGGATGTGCTAGTATTCAGAGAATGTGTTAATCAGTGAAACAAATTCTGAATGTTTTTGGCTCTTGATATCAAAAACTAATATGTTAAATATTTATTGTCACATAAGTTCAGATGAGTTCAGAGATATAGACAAAGTAAAAATCAATGTTGATTATTTTCTTACTCTTGTTTTTCATTATTTGATGTTTCATCATGTTGTTCACAGCTGATTTCCTGTTTTTTCTTTCACTTTCTGTCACTGTGCATTTATTTCTACAACACTCTTCATAAAAGCTGATGATGAACTTCACACCATATATCACTCAGTAGATCCTGTGAAAATGAGGTTTTGTTTTCTGTAACGAGTTGCTGTTTAGTGGTAAAAAAAAAAAAAAAGTATTGTGTTCATGGTCTGTTGTGACTGATGAAACATTTTCATCCTGATGAATTGTGTGTTTCAGGTGTTTCTAGTGCTGATTGGGGTGTGAGTTACAGTCATTCACACATCTGTGCACTAAAGGACTCATCAGTGATAATGAGCTGCACTTATACATACCCTACTGAATATCAGATCAGGAAAATGTTCTGGACCAAAACATATCTTAAATATGATGCTGAAGATTTTCCAAATCTGTCTGAGGATCCTGAATACAGTCAGAGGCTTCAGTATCTGGGAGATAAACAGCAGTACTGCACCATCAGACTGAATCATGTGACACAGAAAGATTCACACATGTACTATTTCAGATTTACAACTGATATACCTGATAAGAAATGGATTGGTTTGGCAGGAGTGAATCTTACTGTCACAGGTGACTTTCATGAGGTTTCACTCTTCTTCTGTGCATTATGTTGAATAATAATGAGTGTGTGACAGCAGCACTAGATATAATGTGTGTGTTGTGTTCAGATCTTCAGGTGGAGTCTCCTGAGAGAGTGACAGAGGGAGATTCAGTCCGTCTAACATGTAAAAGCAGCTGCACTCTGACTGACAGAGCAACATTCATCTGGTACAGAAACTCACAGCCATTAACTGAGAGAAGAGACAGAAACAATGAACTCCTGCTGCAGTCAGTCAGAAGAGAGGATGCAGGCAGATATAGCTGTGCTCTACATGGACACACTTACATCTCTCCTGCTGTTCATCTCAATGTCACGTGTGAGTAAAGACAAACATTTTCTCTTTAAAGTTCAGGATTACATATCTCGGATAAATGGTGAGCAGGTTTTCTGGGAGCTCTTGTTCTTTCACCAAATCATATAAAGTCATATAATTATCTCATTAATCTCACCACTGCTTAAATGCTTTAATACTAATGTAGTGTGGAAACACACGAACACTGAGCAGCATTTAACACTGGGGAATTTGCTGTGAAGTACTTCTACTACATTCTAAAAACAAATGGTGCTATATATCACTAAAAGTGGTTCTTTGGCTCGTAATCATAGGGGAACCACTTTTAGTGCTATATGGCACCTTTGTCAAATGGTTCTATGTAGAACCTTCAGATGTACCACTACACAAAGTTAACGAGATAATTAGGTGATTAACAAAGTGATGATTGATCATTATTGAAGACACCTGATGTTAATAAGCAGAATCACCAAAAGAGAAAAACAAAATTTTTAAGCAACCATTATAGTGGTCAGTGTTTGCATTAGTTGGGCTCTTGACCCTTAAATCTTTAATACTAGGTTTTGTTTGGCTGCTGTATTTTGGAAAGTTTTTTTCTTACAACCTGGGAGTCATGGATGAGTCATGGGAGTCATGGACGCTTTTTGATGGTCACCGTTGTTGTGATTCTCACACTGATTCTTCTTGTCTGTGTGTCTAAATTAAGATAAACTTTTTTTCATCATTTGTCTGATTATGGCAAAACTGATTGATCTTTTGTTCACAGCTTTTTTTGTAATCTGTAAGAAAATTCTATGTCAAATACTCAAGCCACTATATGATGATTAAGTCAAGCACAGTCAATGCCATCTTATTGACTTTTGCTCTTGGCTTGTCTGGCTGTTATAATTCAGTAATTGTAGCCAAACAAGACCTAATATTGATGATTTAAGGGTCAAGAGCCCAACTAGAGCACACATTGACCACTATAATGGTTGCTTAAAAATTTTGGTTTTCTCCTTTGGTGATTCTGCTTATTAACATCAGGTGTCTTTAATGATGATCAATCATCACTTTGTTAATCACCTAATTATCTCGTTAACTTCAACACTGCTTCAGTGTTTATATGTGTCCACACTCAGAGTGTTAAATTAACACTGGGGATTTTGCTGTGTATAGCATTTTATTACTTCAACAAAAATGGTGCTCAATAGAAACATTCATAGAGGCTTGTCTTACTATAATAGTATTAAATATATTTACTACAATGGCAAAATGTCTTGAATCACTTTTATGCTTTTCTAAGGTCAAAAGGTCTTATGTGGGAAATATTTCCTTATGGGGGCCTTAGGGGCAAAAAGATCTTCAGGAAATACACTGTATGTTAATGTTGTTTTTAATCTTTTCCCCAACTGAAGAGTTAAAGAGAGAGTTAGAGATCCTTATTCAGAGGCTTAACAGGTTCTTTGTATGGCAGTGGTGCTATATAGCACCTTAACGACCCCAAAGAACCGCTGAAGAACCAGACAGGGGCTTGACCGGTTCTTTATACACTAACGGTGCTATATAGCACCACAATCACACCAAAGAACCGCTGAAGAACCACTGAAGCACCATTTTTTTTCTGTGTGTACATCGTACCGGTTTCATTTAGGTATGAATCGCATATATGACATATTAATTTATGGTAAATCTGTAATCCAAATTGATGGAAACTGGTATGCAATTGATACAATTTAAATTTAGACCAATTTTTTTCTTCTTCTTTGAGTGTGTACGCAAAAGATATAGACGTTTTGGCGGCAACAACATAAACAAAGGTTACTGCACATGCGTGCTTTTGTGGCCCAAACTTACTTCCGGTAGAATCAATAACAAGAGTCACTTTCAAGTAAATTATTTATGATAACAAGCTAAATGAACAAGTAAATTACATTAGCTAACTAATTAAAATTATGTCTTGCCTGGCTGCCAAGCCTCTTTTCGCACAGCGGTGATCCATGATTGCCGTCTCCCCTCGTCTTTCCCACAGACTTACACTTTATGTCTTGCTGCACTTCCCCAGTGATACAACTCTGCTTTGTGTGCTTAAGAACATCAATCAATTTTTACATTGTTCCAAACAAAATCAGCAGGCAGACTTAAAATGCAAAATCATTCTCTGCCAGCAGAAGGCACTTTTGGAGCAGCAGAAACAAATGCTTTATCAGGCATTACAAGCAAGATGAAATGAAAATGGCATCGAAAAATTCTGAAGACAGTCCTTTAGAGATACAGTGATTTAAAAACACCCACACCATATTTTGACTTTAAAACTGTAACGCCACGCCAGCAGAGGGAGCCCTCACCCACTCACTGACTGTTGCTGCTCCCTCTGCTGCTTCGTTGGTTACTTCCTGTTTGGTGGCAATAAAAGGAGGCCATCTTCAAACAGGAAGCCGTGAAGTATTGTTTTGCTCTTGCGGACTCTACCAAGCGGTTATCTTTGTTCATTGCCCTGTTTTTGTCATTGCCACGGTTTTGTTTATTGTCATAGTTTTGCTTTTGTTTCATGCCATAGTTCTGTCTAGTTTTGCCATCGTTCCTTGCCTTGTTTATTTGTTCCTTTTCGGACTGCTCTCTCTGGTTATTGGACTGTGCCTGTTTTGTGGTTTACGCTATTGTTGTGTCTTCGTCACACTGTTGTTGGATATTGACCCTGCCTGTTGACTACGATCTGGTTATTAAAGCTCGCACTTGGATCTTATACGCTTCCTACGAGTCCTCCTTACAAAAACGTACAGCACTCATGTTTATTTAAGCCCCTTATTTAAACCTTTTGAAAAATCTATGGTGATATTAAGTCAAGTCGCCACAAATAAATCAATGTATGGGAAACTCTACAACCTGATCCCAACTTCAGTCTACTCATCACCATACTGTCGTGATTTAGCTCAAAAGGAAATGTATATAACAATAACAATTAATAACAATTAATTACAATTACTTATATCAGCTGCCAGTAGTAACTGTAGCAGAATAAATTTTCCATCAACTAATCTGTTCGCTCAGTGAACATTCAGAATATTTTTTATATCAACTCTAAGAAATGATATTTTCTTGGCCACAGAAAATAACTTTCTTAAAGTACCATTGCATTAGAGCATGTAGCTCGAATCGGAATCGTAAAGGGACATTAATTTGCAAGGCAAAATCAGAATCAAAACTCATGTAATTTGTGCACACTAGTTTATTAACGACGGACTAACACATAACTAATCTAAACAAACAAACATGAAATCACTCATACATGGGGGAATGGTCAGTGAGAAGCAGTTAGAGAGAGACAAGGAAATGAAGCTATGAAAAGAGTCAGTTAACCACCTGCTGTGAAACCATCAGTGCTATCTACAGCTTATACTAAACCTCTGTTTGTTTAGTTAAGTGTACGATGCTTGTATTGCCTTGGTCGTCGAACAAGTGTCCAAATGCAGTCTCTGAAAGTCTTGATGGTTTGGAGCAGTGGTGGTTTTGGAATTGCAATCACGTTCTTCCGGGTCTGAAGAGTGATGAATTCCAAAAAATGTCCTGACTCGTTGGTGACTGGGAGTTTCTTCCCATGTGAAAGTGAAGAAGAACCAAGAGCTGAGAGGGACCCAGCTGAAGTCCTGTGATCTTTAAGAAATGGAAAGACAAGGCCGCAAGGCCTGGCACACGCTTAGGGAAGTCCTGAAGAGTTCTAGCTCATCTTCTTAGGTTCTAAAAGAACCACTGACTGGCTGAGGCGAGTCATGAAGATGAGTTCCAGGGTTGAGTGGAACTATCTGGCTCTTTGTGGTCTAGAGCCACAGATGTTGGGCCTGTCGGGCCCACCGGGCACGCCCTGTGCCGGCTCCGGCTCCCCGTGGGTTCCTCCAAACGGGCATAAATCGGAAGATGTTGCAGACGAAGAAGACAGAGAAGAGGAAAACAAGGAAGAACCAGGGAGGCGGTCAACTGTTTGCCTTTAAGCTCTCTGGAGGCTGTGCCTCCAGGAGGTCCGCGAACCAATGGTAACTTTCACCTTTGGAGGGAATGTTTACGACTCTTTGTCTGTGAGCATGGTATTTTGCATATGTAATTCAATTGGGTGTTGATGCAAAACTACTAAGGTTTCTTAAAACACTAATATGTCGCATGGGTATCAACATCTAATTTACACCATCTTTTAGATCATCAAAATACGAATTAAAAGAGTCCAAACATGACATAGGTGGGCTGTATGACTAGTCACCTATCATAATGCATGCATAAAACAGTAGAAATACAAATACAACAGACAAAATTAAAATACAATGCAGTAATACTGTACACAATGACCTGGGCTATGCGTGATAGGAAGGTCAAAAAAAGGTTTGTCTGTGAATGAATAGGAAAGAGTCCATTTCTATAGGCATTGTGTCTTTCCTATAGAGAAATGTAGTGTGCTCCGTTTGCATTCCTTGAGGCAATAAAACCTATGATATCAGATCGTTGTCCTGGCAACTGAGCCCTTTTGGGGTGTTAGTTGCTTTGGGGGGGATGTCTCCAGAGCTCCACCATATAGCTGGGTTGTTGGTTTTAAAGATTATTTGTTGTAACAAATATGTAACAAATAACTGTATGTCTGATTGGTCCAGATGCTACACTGCATTTGTAGTCAGTGTCATATTACTAGTCTCTAGCTAGACTGGTGCATCTGATGAAACCATCTATAAACAAACACTCTTACTTCTCTTAAACACACGTAATAAAAGCAACTCTATAGCAAGCCAATGACAGGACTGGAGGAAAAAACAAAAATGTCATTCTGTCACATTAACATTAAATCCAAAAAGACTAATTTCTAAGGTCGGAAAGTAAATTGTTTACAAATGCAGTGTTTGTTAATGGACAAAATGCAAAGTATATACATGTATATTTCAATCTGGTTCATCTGGTAATACAGTGCAGGAATTCATAAATTTGGGATTTATAAGTTTGTGATGTCAAATTTGGTAATACTTTGTATTTTTTTCTGTGTTAGACCCACCCAGGAGCGTCTCAGTCTCCATCAGTCCATCTGGTGAAATAGTGGAGGGAGATTCAGTGACTCTGAACTGCAGCAGTGATTCAAACCCACCTGCAGAAATCAGCTGGTTTAAAGGAGAAACGTTTGTAGGATCTGGAAGAATCTACAGCATCTCAAAGATCAGCTCTGATCACAGTGGAGAATACAAGTGCAAGTCCAGAAATGAACATGGAGAGAAATACTCTGATACTGTGACTTTAAATATCATGTGTGAGTTTAAAACATACTTTTTTGTTTGTTTGTTTGTTTTTTCCTTTTATCAGGTTACATTAGTTATTGTTTAAATGTGTCAGAGTTCTTAATATGATTGTTATCAGATCCTCCCAGGAACATCTCAGTGTCCATCAGTCCATCTGGTGAAGTAGTGGAGAAAGATTCAGTGACTCTGATCTGCAGCAGTGATTCAAACCCACCTGCAGAAATGAGCTGGTTTAAAGGAGGAATGTTTGTAGGATCTGGAAGAATCTACAGCATCTTAAAGATCAGCTCTGATCACAGTGGAGAATACAAGTGCAAGTCCAGAAATGAGCATGGAGAGAGATACTCAGATGCTGTGACTTTAAATGTCATGTGTAAGTATAAAGCATGAGTTGTTGTTGTTGTTGTTGTTGTTGTTGTTGTTGTTGTTGTTGTTGTTGTTGTTGTTGCTGCTGCTGCTGCTGGTGTTTTATCATTTCAGGTCACAATAGTAATTTTTTTCAGTGTGTCAAAGTTCTTAATATGGTTGTTATCAGATCCTCCCAGGAACATCTCAGTGTCCATAAATCTATCTGGTGAAATAGTGGAGGGAGATTCAGTGACTCTGATCTGCAGCAGTGATTCAAACCCACCTGCAAATATCAGCTGGTTTAAAGGAGGAACGTTTGTAGGATCTGGAAGAATCTACAGCATCTCAAAGATCAGCTCTGATCACAGTGGAGAATACAAGTGCATGTCCATCAATGAACATGGAGAGAAATACTCTGATGCTGTGATTTTAAATATCATGTGTGAGTTTAAAACATACTTTTTTTTTTCTTTTTTTTCTTTTTCTTTTTCTTTCAGGTTACATTAGTTATTGTTTAAATGTGTCAGAGTTCTTAATATGGTTGTTATCAGATCCTCCCAGGAACATCTCAGTGTCCATAAATGGATCTGGTGAAATAGTGGAGGGAGATTCAGTGACTCTGAACTGCAGCAGTGATTCAAACCCACCTGCAAATATCAGCTGGTTTAAAGGAGGAATGTTTGTAGGATCTGGAAGAATCTACAGCATCTCAAAGATCAGCTCTGATCACAGTGGAGAATACAAGTGCAAGTCCATAAATAAACATGGAGAAAAATACTCTGATGCTGTGACTTTAAATGTCATGTGTGAGTATAAAGCATGAGTTTTGTTGTTGTTGTTGTTGTTGTTGTTGTTGTTGTTGTTGTTGTTGTTGTTGTTGTTGTTGTTGTTGTTGTTGCTGCTGCTGCTGCTGCTGCTGCTGGTGTTTTATCATTTCAGGTCACAATAGTATTTTTTCAGAATGTCAGAGTTCTTAATATGGTTGTTATCAGATCCACCCAGGAACATCTCAGTGTCCATAAATGGATCTGGTGAAATAGTGGAGGGAGATTCAGTGACTCTGATCTGCAGCAGTGATTCAAACCCACCTGCAGAAATCAGCTGGTTTAAAGGAGAAACATTTGTAGGATCTGGAAGAATCTACAGCATCTCAAAGATCAGCTCTGATCACAGTGGAGAATACAAGTGCAAGTCCAGAAATGAACATGGAGAGAAATACTCTGATGCTGTGACTCTAAGTGTCATGTGTGAGTTGATGATGGTTCAGTAACTGTGACATTAAATCCTCTAAACATTTGTCATGTCAAATTTATTGTTGTTTTATTGTCTTTGTTAGATCCTCCAAAGAATGTCTTAGTGTCTGTCTCTGGTGAAATAGTGGAAGGTGATTCAGTGACTCTGATCTGCAGCAGTGATTCAAACCCACCTGCTCTGAACTTCATCTGGTTTAAGGAGAATCAATCCTCATCTGTTGGATCTGGACAGAGTTTCAGTGCACTACAGAGTGGACGCTTCTACTGTGAGGCTCACAATCAACATGGATCTCAGAGATCAGACGCTGTTACTGTCACAGGTGAAGGTTTTATTAAACACTTCTGTATCTTCACATCATTCATCAGTTTGTTAATTAATATGATCTTCCTCTTTTAGTTCATCATGGTGCTGGTAAGAATGTGATTGTGATCACAGCAGCAGCTGGAGGAGGATTCATCATCATCATCATCATCATCCTGTTTATAATGTGAGTTCAATTTAAAAAAAAAAATGCAGTGATTATATATGTTTACTTTCTTTCTTATATAGTAGAAAATGGCTCATATATTATATGTTTATAAAATTTTAAGTACAAAATATGTAAGATTTTTTTTTTTTATTAAAATATCCAAAAAACACTAGAACAGTGTTATATATTTTGCTGACTTGTCTGCTTAAATTATCTCTACATTATGTTTCCAAGAATGTTTAAATCCAAAGAAATAAGCAATTTTAACTATTTTACACCCTTGATTTTCCGGTTTTATTTTAGGTGACGAATGCACAGAGTAGCATTATAAAAAAACTTTCAACACACTCAAATATATCTAGTATTACAAAACAGCGATGCTTTTCCCCACATACATATGACCAGAAGAAGCGGAAGCGCTCGACTGTGTCATGATAAAACCTCCGCTGCTTTCAAGTCGTGTGTCGCGCTCAGTATCAATCGCTCCAGCTTCCTCGTTTCGCTTACGACTTTCAGCTCCACCCTGATTCACACTACAGTGACTTTAATAAGTCTTTAATACATTAGCTCATCCATAAAGATGATTTCTGCCCGAGTCCCATCGGATTGTATCGGCCATGATTCCACACTCAGTGTCATCAAACTTGAATAAGCGTCCTCTAGAGTTGGAAACTTAGATATTTTGCACCGGCTGTGAGAATGAAGACAACAACTCCCATGATTCCACACTCTGCGTCAATTTTTCCTTGTTTAATTTGAATAAGCATTCTCTAGCACCGAAAACGTACATATTGTGCCTTTAAGTGTTATAAGTAATTCTTCTTTACCACAAATATATGTATTACAGTTAAAAACTTTTTTTAGTAACAGTTATGTGTGATTTAGTAAAATTAGATTTATTAATGAATCTGGGAACATTTTAAACAACCTTATTGTAAAAATATGTAGTTGCTCAGTCGCATAAAGTACATTTAAAGTCCTTCAAGTCCTGAATATTTTCAGGTGTGTGATTGAATACAGTATAACATCCTGCCAACATCACAGCAGATCAGGACATGTGATACTAATATGTAATATACATATAAACTGTTTAAATGTGCTGTTTATTAATATTTCTTCTTCTGTCTTTCTAAAAGGGTGAAAAGAAGATCTGCTATAAAGGAGTCTACGGTGAGATGATCACAATTATTTACAGTGTTTTCCTGGATGCAGAGATGTTTCGTACAGCCGTTATGAGCCGTACAGAGATATTAAGAGTATAAGACACATGAGTCTATAGTTCTGGATCCAGTAAAAA
Organism: Labeo catla; assembly: GCA_012976165.1. Taxonomy (NCBI): domain Eukaryota; kingdom Metazoa; phylum Chordata; class Actinopteri; order Cypriniformes; family Cyprinidae; genus Labeo; species Labeo catla. The sequence continues at coordinate 360,481 of VONZ01000631.1, read as the reverse complement.
CACTGAAGTCAGTACAGTTACTCAGATGATCAGATTTTAAACATCAACTCACAATGTTTGCGTCCTTCTGTCTCTGTAGATCTCTGATCCCAATGAAGACACATATACAGCTCTTGATCTCAAGTCCACAACCTCTGACCTGTACGACACACTCACAGTAAGTGACACGTCAAAGTCAGATCATCATCACAGATGATCACATGACCGATCTCTCGCTCTCTTCCACACAGATCGTTCATCGCAGACCTCCTGAAGACTCCTGCACGACTCGTGATCCTCAATATGAGAATCCATCAGTAAGTGTCTGAACCTGCAGCTCTTCTCAATATAATCAATAAAACTCTCTTCAGTTGTAGTTTGATTGTTTTATGTATCTTGTGGAAGGTTTCATGATGTTGTTGATGATCTTCAGTCAGTCGTTCTTCATCTGATTGTTTATGTAGATCTGTAGGAAGATGCTGCAGTAAGAGGCGGAGCACAAAGGAACCAATCCTGAGCTCTGTGGGGGCGGAGCCACTCATGATTGACAGGGATCATTAGTGAAGAACAGTGGAATTAAATTAAAGTTAAAAGCTGGTGAATTGTTGTGTAAATATTTACTGTGTAATTTAGGTCAGCAATGCAAAACACAGGAAGTGATGTTCAGTGGTGGGATACAAGCTCCTGCTTCACAATGATGAATGTATCCTTTTATGGTCTCAAAGTGCTCAATATTATCAGCTTCTATTCAGCAATTTTTTTTTCATCTTTTGCTGTAACTTTTCCTTTAAATGATCTCTTTTGTTTGTGATCGTCTCATATGTGTTTGTACAAACCCTTAAACTACCACCAGAGGTCACCATCTCCTGCTACTGACATCAACACTGATGTGTATCAGCTGTAAATCACTATTATTCATCTTCATTTTCATGTTGTTTTGTCCTGTACTGTGTTTAAAGTTCTTCATATGTTTGTATTATAATTCTGAACACATCCATTTCTGCGTCTCATCTGGTTTCTTCAATCTCTGTTTGCTGTAGCATCTGTTCACCTCATTATTATTTGAATGTGTTTGTATTTCCTGATTTAGGACACATTTTAATTTAGAAAATTTAAATGACAAATTTCAAATGGCGTGATGTGATTTTGAATATCAACATTGACTGGCTGTAATGAGAGGAGTTTAAGCTGTGAGCCTCCTCTGGAATTCCTGAAGTAATTAAAACTCATTTGGGCTTCAGCAAATGAAAGAAAAAAAAAAACTTCTTTAAAAAAAAAAAAGAACATTCTTCTAAGTTCTATGCATTTTTTAATTAAATCATCTGATCACCTGTTTGGCTCTAAAGGACGTCCCTGCTGTATGGAAGTGTGAATCACGTGACACAATAATCAAAGATGTCCAGCAGGGGGCAAAAACTGATCTATAATAGAGAACTGTGTTGCTCATGATGTCATAAATGTGAAGCCACTGTGCTGCTATATTGTTTGTTTGTTTTCTTTTAGGGACACACATGTCTGTAAATGTTTCTATCATCAAACAAGTCATCAGTTCTATAATGACAATGCCAGACAGAGATAAGTCAGTAAATGAAAGTTTCCTGTCCTCCTTAATACTAATAATCATAATAGATTATACATCATACATCTGGCATATATCTAAAATAAATCTAAAAGCCATAAATTTGGTTTTGTACATCTTGGTCTTGTACAAAGGCCTGCTTGAGGCAGAAGGGACTCAACAATATTAGTGTTTAAATGTTTTTAGATGTTCAGATGATGAACTTCTTTCCACTGCTATTGAACTCAATTCCTATCAATATTCAGTCTGACCACATTAACTAGCTGGTTAAACTTTTTGTGCCATAGTACAGAAACTCCATCAGTTATTCTCTTATAAACTATTTCAGTGCTCAGGTCAGTGGTAGATTCAGGTGAATGTGATTTCACCAAGTACAACATGTTCCCCTTCAGGAACTCGACCTGCGTCCAGAGAACGCTTTGGGAACGCCCTTGGCGGACGACGCTCTGAAAGAATGTGTAATCGAACCAATGAGAAAGCGGGACGTCACGGGCGGGTGACGTCATCAACCAGGAAGCATAAAAGCACGTGCGAAGCTGGCCGGCGTCAGCTTCTGTCTTTCAGCGGAGCACTCTGTGTTTGTGTCTGATATCCTCTGTTTTTGTGCAAGTTAGCACGCCTTTTATTTCGAGGATATGTCTAAAAGAACCGAAAAATCTAAGAGTGGCAATAAGAGCGGGCCGCGTTTCACGCTGTGTGTTCCCCCTTGTAAGAGATATATTACGAGTGGGGATACACACAGCATGTGCGTGGTCTGCTTGGGAGTGGAGCATGCTATGTCAGCCCTCGAGAGGACTGACTGCCCGCATTGTGAAGCACTTCCTTTGCGGGTGCTCCGCTCCCGGAAGGCTCTCTTTGAGGAGGGAGCCTTCACCAGCGTTCCCCAGGGTGTTGGTCCCGCTGCCGTCGAGGCGGAGCAGGCACTGCATTCCTGGGGTTCGCAGCTGGACCTGCTGGAGGGAATGGAGACGGGTGACCCCCTATCTCCTTCCTTACCCGGCAGGTCCGATGCCCGTTCTGAGGGTTCGGAAGCCCGCACTGCGGCTACTTCCTCCCAAGGAGCGGGCTCTTCTCTCCTCCTGTCTTCCTCTGAGGAGGTTGACTTGGAGAGTGCGATTGAGGAGCCACTCCCTCAATCGCTGCAGTACGAGGAGCTTTTGGAGGTGGTTACTCGTGCGGTTGACAAGCTAAAGATCGACTGGCCCGCCGAGGTAAAAGCTACTCCGCAGAGAAGCAAGTTAGATGAGCATTTTCTGCGGAGTAAGCCTCCACCTCCAATGAGGAGCCTTCCGTTCTTCCCCGATCTCCACTCGTGGGAACGACCGTTTTCAGCTCGCTTGTTCGTCCCCGCCTCAGATTACTATGGGAATGTGGTGGGGCTCGATGAGCGAGCCTATAAGGCGATGCCCCGTGTAGAGCAGACACTTGCGAGTTATCTGTCTCCCAGCGGGGCATCGTCATTGAAGGCTCCCACCTTACCCTCTAAGCCGCTACGAACAACTTCAGCGCTTGTGGGTAAGGGGTACTCGGCAGCAGGTCAAGCTGGAGCATGTCTGCATACAATGTCAGTGCTCCAAGCATATCAGGCTGACCTGCTGAAGGGGCTAGCTGAGGGCGAGAAAGTAGATCTGGAGGAACTCCAAAGGACCGCAGATTTAGCTCTCCGTGCCACCAAAGAGACCGCCCGGGCAGTAGGGCGGTCTATGGCAGCCATGGTGGCCACGGAGAGACATCTGTGGTTGACCCTGTCCGATATGAAAGAAAAGGACAGGGTCTTCCTTCTGGACGCCCCGCTTCAGCCTTCTGGCCTGTTTGGCGACGCAGTAGATTCTGTCGTCAGCAGGTACCAGGAGGCTCGCAAGCAGGCGGCGGCGTTCCAGAGGTTCCTCCCTCGCCGCTCTCTAGCCCCGACGGCTGCTGGGCGTGAGCAGCCGTCTCCGAGTACCAGCTCCTCGTACCGCCAAGTTCAGAAGTTGAGTGTCGCGACTCGCGCTCCCCCGTCCAGGGACCGAGACCCGCGGCACTCTAGGCCGGGGTCCTCCAAGGCGAGGCCCGACCTGAGGGTCGTGCTTCAGTCTAGGAGGGCCCAGGCCCCAAAGCGGTCCTGACGCCAGACCAGGACCGCCGAGCGCAGCCCCTACCGGGGAGGAACAGGTCACACCGCATTACACGGTGTCCGTTTCTCCTCGGTGCCCTCGGGAGGTCGATTTGCTGTTCCTGCCAAGGCTACAGGACACAACGGCCTCCGACGAGCTTCTGCCCCGGATTTCTCCACCCGGGAACGTAGCGGAACCAGGGTGCTCGTCACCCCCTCGGGTGTCTCTAGAACAGTTAGCTCGGCAGTCTCCTGCCGGTCCGCCGTTACAGGTCTCCGAGCTAGTAGTTCAGTTAAATCCAGAGGCCAGCCTCGAGCGGCTGGTTCCCTTAGTAGACTATTTAGCAGCGTGGAAGCTACTGCCAAATGTGTCTGCATGGGTCCTGCGCACTGTAGAGAAAGGTTATGCTATTCAGTTCGGCGCCCCGCCGCTGCCGCCTTTCGACGGGGTTTTTCCCACTCTGGTGGGCCCCAAGCAGGCTCTGGTCATGGAGCAAGAAGTAGAGACCCTTCTGAGGAAGGAGGCCATCGAGGTGGTCCCTCCTCACGTAAGGGAGTCCGGGTTCTACAGTCGGTACTTCATTGTTCCAAAGAAGGATGGGGGGCTGCGGCCGATCATCGATCTCCGTCGCCACAATCATTCAGTCATGAAACTGAAATTCAAAATGCTTACAGTCAAGCAAGTAGTGTCACAAATCAGGTCCGAGGACTGGTTTGTGACGATAGACCTGAAAGACGCGTACTTTCATGTTTCCATACTTCCTCAACACAGGAAGTTCCTGAGGTTCGCTTTCAGGGGCGAAGCTTACCAGTATCGGGTTCTTTCCTTCGGCTTAGCACTCTCACCCCGCACGTTTACGAAATGCGTAGATGCCGCCCTGGTCCCTCTTCGGCTTCAGGGCATTCGCATATTAAACTACATCGATGACTGGCTGATCCTAGCAGCGTCCGAGAGTTTAGCGGCTCGACATCGAGATGTCGTTCTCGCCCACATGAAAACGTTGGGGTTAAGACTAAACGTCAAGAAAAGTGTACTTTCTCCATTACAGAGGACCACTTATCTGGGCGTGGTGTGGGATTCGACCACGATGCAGGCACGTTTGTCCCCTGCTCGTATTGTGTCGATCCTCACCACAGTCAAGAGAGTCAAGCAGGGCCGGTCACTCACTGTCAAACAGTTTCAACAACTATTGGGTCTGATGGCAGCAGCGTCCAACGTGATACCTTTTGGCCTGCTGTACATGAGACCCCTACAGTGGTGGCTCAAGTCAAAAGGGTTCTCCCCGAGGGGAAACCCGCTCCGCATGATCAAGGTCACGCGCAGAGGGCTACGTGCCTTAGACATGTGGAAGAAGCCGTGGTTCCTAAATCAGGGCCCGACTTTGGGAGTTCTTTGCCGCCGCGTAACGCTAGCGACAGATGCATCCCTCACTGGGTGGGGGGCGGTCATGAGTGGTCGCCCCGCCCAAGGTCTGTGGACGGGTCATCATCTCGGTTGGCACATCAATTGCCTCGAGATGCTGGCCGTATTTCGAGCGCTGAAATATTTCCTTCCAGACCTCAGAGATCGCCATGTGCTGGTTCGCACCGACAGCACAGCGGTGGTTTATTACATCAACCACCAAGGAGGTCTGCGGTCGCGCCCCTTATACAAGCTGGCGCACCAGATCCTTGTGTGGTCCCAGGACAAACTCCTCTCCCTTCGAGCAGTTCATATTCCTGGGCATTTGAATGTGGGAGCAGACATCCTGTCGAGACAGGGGCCGAGGCCCGGAGAATGGATGCTTCACCCAGAAGTAGTGAATCAGATATAGGAGATCTTTGGGCGAGCCCAATTAGATCTTTTTGACACGAGGGAGAATGCACAATGTCCCCTCTGGTTCTCTCTAGTTCATCCAGCTCCCCTGGGGCTGGATGCTATGGTACAGACGTGGCCGAGGCTTCGTCTGTATGCCTTTCCCCCGATCGCTCTGCTCCCAGGAGTTCTGGAGAGAGTACGCCGGGACGGGGTCAGCCTACTATTAGTAGCCCCGTACTGGCCGGGCCGAGTATGGTTCTCGGACCTGATATCTCTCCTCGACGGCTCTCCATGGGAGATTCCCGTCAGGAGGGATCTTCTCTCACAAGCGGGGGGCACCATCTTGCACCCCCGTCCGGAGTTGTGGAAGCTGTGGGTGTGGCCCCTGAGGGGGCACAACTCATAGATTCCGGTCTCTCAACTGAGGTTGTGGAGACCATCCTCCAGTCCAGAGCTCCCTCTACGAGGAAACTATATGCCCTGAAGTGGAAGCTTTTCACTTCATGGTGTGAAGAGCGCCAGCAAGACCCAGCTAACTGCCCGGTTGGTACAGTACTGGAGTTTTTGCAGGCTCGTTTCTCCACAGGGTTAGCCCACTCCACCCTGAAGGTTTACGTGGCGGCAATCTCGGCCTACCACGCCCTTCTCGATGGTGTTTCTGTGGGTAAGAACCCCCTGGTTATACGTTTCCTCCGTGGTGTACTGAGGCTGAGGCCTCCGACACGACGCCGTGTCCCCACTTGGGATCTGACTGTGGTGCTTATGGCTCTTTGCAAACCTCCTTTTGAGCCTTTGGAAGAAATCCCGATTCGGTTTCTTACCATTAAGACGGTGCTTCTACTAGCCCTTACTTCCCTCAAGCGGGTTGGGGACCTGCAGGCCCTTTCTGTGGCCCCTTCTCATTTAGAGTTTTCTCCAGGCAATATTAAAGCCTTTCTTTACCCTAGACCAGGGTATGTTCCTAAGGTCCCCACCCACCCACCACAGCCGGTTGTGCTCCAGGCCTTTTGTCCTCCTCCCTTTCGGGAGCCTGACCAGCAGAAGCTTAATTGTATGTGCCCTGTACGTGCCCTAGATGCCTATGTCCACAGAGCTGCCCTGTGGCGAAAATCAGAACAGTTGTTCGTCTGCTATGGCCCCCCTAAGAAGGGGTCTCCTGCTTCAAAAGAGACTTTAAGTAGATGGATTGTAGATGCTATATCTACGGCTTACGAGTCCTCTGACCTCCCTTCACCTTTGGGGGTCAAGGCTCATTCTACGCGCGCTTTGGGCGCCTCCAAGGCCTTTTCTGCAGGTGTCCCAATACAGGACATCTGTAATGCTGCGGGATGGTCCACGCCCCTCACCTTTGTAAGGTTTTACAGCCTTGATATCCGAGCCACTCCTGGCTCTTCTGTCCTCCTGCCCTAGCTCTTTCACTAGGCAGGGATTTGGAAGTCTGGTGGCGTGGGCATCTCGTTCCCAAAGCGTTCGCTGGACGCAGCTCGAGTTCCTGAAGGGGAACGTCCCGGTTACGTATGTAACCTTGGTTCCCCGAGGGAACAAGACGCTGCGTCTCAGTCCATCCTTCCGGCATCCCTGCCGAGCGCTCGCTTCATTCACGAAGCTGACGCCGGCCGGCTTCGCATGTGCTTTTATGCTTCCTGGTTGATGACGTCACCCGCCCGTGACGTCCCGCTTTCTCATTGGTTCGATTACACATTCTTTCAGAGCGTCGTCCGCCAAGGGCGTTCCCAAAGCGTTCTCTGGACGCAGCGTCTCGTTCCCTCGGGGAACCAAGGTTACATACGTAACCGGGACGTTCCTATATCAACATCCTTTTTGATCCTGGAACAACATTTCAGTCAACCAATCAGAATTGAGGGAAAACTTTTCAGGAAATGTCAGTTTTTCCCTCTGATATTAGGAATAAATTATAGTTAGGTTTAGGGGTAGGGATTGGGTTAAGTCTATATTTTTGGACAGTAATGTTGATGCAGGATCAGCAAAAGATGTTGATCCAGACAATGGTGAACTGAAGTGATCGTCTGAACATAGATGATTGAAGATGATTCCTGACATAATTTTATTATCAGAATGAGTGATTATGATCAGTTTTCTGTGCTATATTGATGAAACAGGAAGATGAGATGTCACTGTTCTTGTCCATTTTATAAATATCCAGTAGATCTTCATTACATCACAGACTTGAACATGATTTGCTAATTTGTTATTTGTTAGTCAGTGTCTGGTTTAGGGGAGGGACTTTCTCACTCATCAGAGCATCTGATTGGACAAACATCAGTGTATCACCAGATCATGAATACTTATGTTTAGTCTTAATTGTCATCTGTGTATTTGATAGTGCAGCATGTTTTTCATTACTGACTTTTGGTGTCACTTCTGTGTCTCTGTAATGTGTGTTTTTTTTTGTTGTTGTGGTTGTTGTTTTTTTTGTTTGTTTGTTTTTTTGTTTTTTGTTTTTTGTTTTTTTTTTTGTTTTCTGCAACATCCTCCATTGATACTGAAGTAAATTAGACTGAGATCATTTATCAGATAGTGAATTGCTGTTGTGTAAATATATCATTTTGTTCAAATTAAGTCAGCAGAGCAAAACATCTGAAGTGATGCTCAGTGGTGGATATAGCATTTTTCTTATTTACTTCTTATACAGTGTAGTCCTGCTATAATTGATCATTTTACTCTGAACTAATTCATAATTGTGCAGCTTCACAATGGACAATGTATTGTTTTATTGTGTCAAAGTATTCAATATTAGCAGCTTCTGATAACTAAATACTAATTTTCTTTAGTTTTTGTCCAGTAGTGTTGTTCTGTTGTTGAGGGAGGAACACCAATACTTCTGCAACTGTGTAAAAAACAGTGTTAACCACACAAACCGTCATGTCTAGAGCTATAAATGCATGTGTTAAAACAGTCAGTCATTTTGTTCCTGTTGATCAGATGAGCTTCAACACGGTAAGACAAACACACTCGTACTTCAATTAAATCTGATGATTATTGCTCATATAGCATATGTGTACTAACATGAGAAATGTTACGAATATGGTGATGTATGGTAAATGATTATAAGTGCTGATTAATGCTGTATTATAGATATATTTGATGCTGATGTCGGTCAGAATGGCTCCTCGTCTTCCTCTGATCTTTCTGCTCATGATTCACGGTGAGTCTCTGATATATTCACATTACAAAAACTCTGATAGACGTGAACTAAAGGCCACAAAACTCACACTTTAATGTCATTGGGTATTTAATAAATCAAATATCAATCAATCAGTCAATCAATCAATAATTAATCAAGTCTTAGTCCTGTTTTTCATTTATTTCATTGTTTGATAGTGTATGACTGATTTCCTGGTTCTTTTTCACTCCCGTGTCTCTGTGCTTTTATTTCTACTTTTCTGCAACACACTTCATAAAATCTGATGATGAACTTCATATCATTTAACACTTAATAGAGTTGCTGTTTTCAAGTAGTAAAAATGTATCATCATGTGTTCATGGTCTGTTGTAATTGATAAAACCACATTTTCATCCTGATGAATTCTGTGTTTCAGGGGTTTCTAGTGCTGGTATGAGTGTGAGTTACAGTCATTCACACATCTGTGCACTAAAGGACTCATCAGTGATAATGAGCTGCACTTATAAATACCCTACTAGATATCAGATCAGGGAAGTGTTCTGGACCAAAGGACCTTTTATAAAGGGTGAAGAGCCTCCAAATCTGTCTAAGGATCCTGAATACAGTCAGAGGCTTCAGTATCTGGGAGATAAACAGAAGAACTGCACCATCAGACTGAATCATGTGACATAAAAAGATGAACACATGTACTGTTTCAGATTCATCACTGATAAACATGATGGCAAATGGCTTGGTGATCCAGGAGTGTCTCTTACTGTCACAGGTGACTTTCATGAGGTTTCACTCTTCTTCTGTGCATTATGTTGAATAATAATGAGTGTGTGACAGCAGCACTAGATATAATGTGGGTGTTGTGTTCAGATCTTCAGGTGGAGTCTCCTGAGAGAGTGACAGAGGGAGATTCAGTCCGTCTGACATGTAAAAGCAGCTGCACTCTGACTGACAGAGCAACATTCATCTGGTACAGAAACTCACAGCCATTAACTGAGAGAAGAGACAGAAACAATGAACTCCTGCTGCAGTCAGTCAGAAGAGAGGATGCAGGCAGATATAGCTGTGCTCTACATGGACACACTTACATCTCTCCTGCTGTTTATCTCAATGTCACGTGTGAGTACAGATTGAGTTTTTCTCCTTAAAGTTGAGGACTACATATCTCTTGGGTGAAGGAGTAGCAGTTTAGCCAACGGCTGATTCATGATATAAACGTATTCAACATATCATATAAAATTTATCTAATCAATGTCCTCAAATCTATTTGAAAAAAACTATTATACTGTTGCCCCTAATATTTTATCAGCAATGTTTTGCTAGTAAAGTTTTGACGGATGACGATTGTAATCAAGGTAAAGACAAACACATTTTAGCACAGTTGAGTGTTTTATAACAGATGTTCGCTGAGGTGTGTTTTGGAGGAGTTTGTGAGGATCAGTGGTGTTTATGTACATATGAACATCACTCTGACAGATAAACTGTTCACTGATGCTGTCGACTCTCCTTCAGATCGCTGTATTCTGCTGTGTTTAGTTATTCTGAATGGATCTGTATAGTATCTATACACAGTCATGTCAAAGCATCTCCATGTGGTCCTGTTTGGTATCACACATTGACTTGTAGTTATATAAAATGAAAATACAAACACAAAGATATCACATTCAAAAAGAAAACAAAAAGAAGAAACAGTGGTTGCTCAATAAAGCAGCGAGTCCATTCCCTATACATTTAAAACAATATTGATGCTCTGCCATGGTTAGAACATAAATAAAATATATTTAATCTATGAAAGTGCATATCTTATAACACCATTACAGGAAAGGAAGGAGAAGAGTGGGAAGAAAATTATCCACCTTTTTTCCACGTGAGAGTGGCTGTGGTCACTTGTCAATCAGGTCTGGCTTACGGTCTGTTTTTATGCTGTACAAAACAGCTTGTTCTGCTACTTGATATTGCAAATTGGTGTGTCTTACCATATTATTTTAAATTATTACCTTAATCATGAACACACTTGTTTGTAGTGCAAATAGTTTTACCGTTTACTCCACGTTGTTATTCTTCTTGTTATTTCCCTATTGCGGCTAATAAACCGTAAGTCTCGTCCATAGTCTCACTTCCGCTTGAAGAAAAAGGTGGATATGGATTTGCTCTTTCGTCCAACAAAAGAAAGGGACAGGTAGCTAGACGTCACTGACAGAAATGGATCAAAACAGCAGCTGTAACCAACAATTTACTATTAGTTATAAAATACTGCAGTTACAAAAAATACTGTCCGACATTACACACAGCCAATCACTAAACAATATTCACCTGAATCATGAACTTAATCCATAACCTGATAAAACAAGGGCGTAAATTTCATCTAACAGCAGGGGGGGACAATAAACATAAAATGTCTCAATAGCAATTTTTGAAGGGGACACAAATAATACAGCCAAAATTGTACTTGTAAAGACAGATGTGTACATAGCATGCAGACCGTGTTTAAATATGAGTTCGGTTCATAGGTTTACCACACGGTCATATTATAATTATTGAATTATTTTGCGCCCTCCACAAAGTATTTTAGATTTCATCTAGGACTGAGGACGTCTCTTTTTTACATATTAAACTGTAGCAAGCTCACTGATCTGCCACTTCACATCATATTGTGCAAAACCCAACACATCAGTAGGTCTACAATATTAGGCTAATATCAGTTCACACACAAGCTTATTGCCGTGTTAGCTGTAGTGGGTGACAAGCTATGATATTAAAAAAGCTAAGCTTAGTAACCAGTTATAATCACTCATAGAAAAATACATCAGACATCATCATTTCCGATGCTTAGCACTAAATCATACTGGAATGTTTGCTGAAACTGCCCAATAATAACCAACTTCAGGCCTACCTTAAAAAAATTCCACCAGCCGCCACTGATAAATACTTCATTCTGAAACCTTTAGATCCTCCACTGAACCCCGTGATCACAATCAGCCCATCTGGTGAAATAGTGGAAGGAGATTCAGTGAGACATTTTTTATTTTTTTTGTTTTGTTTTGTTTTCCTGTGTCAGATCCTCCCAGGAACATCTCAATGTCCATCAGTCCATCTGGTGAAATAAAGGAGGGAGATTCAGTGACTCTGATCTGCAGCAGTGATTCAAACCCACCTGCAGAAATCAACTGGTTTAAAGGAGGAATGTTTGTAGGATCTGGAATAATCTACAACATCTCAAAGATCAGCTCTGATCACAGTGGAGAATACAAGTGCCAGTCCAGATATGATAAAATAGAGAACCTCTCTGATGCTGTGACTTTAAACATTATGTGTGAGTTAATGATGGTTCAGTAGCCTAACTGTGACATTAAATCCTCTAAACATAGTCTGTTATCTCAAATTTTATGTGTAACTGTTAATTATATCAATGTTTGTGTTAGATCCACCCAGGAACCTCTCAGTGTCCATCAGTCCATCTGGTGAAATAACAGAAGGTGATTCAGTGACTCTGAACTGCAGCAGTGATTCAAACCCACCTGCGAATATCAGCTGGTTTAAAGGAGGAGCGATTGTAGGATCTGGAAGAATCTACAGCATCTTAAATATCAGCTCTGATTACAGTGGAGAATACAAGTGCAAGTCCAGAAATAAACATGGAGAGAAACACTCTGATGCTGTGACTCTAAGTGTCATGTGTGAGTAGATGATGGTTCAGTAACTGTGACATTAAATCCTCTAAACATTTATCATGTCAAATTTATTGTTGTTTTATTGTCTTTGTTAGATCCTCCAAAGAATGTCTTAGTGTCTGTCCCTGGTGAAATAACAGAAGGTGATTCAGTGACTCTGATCTGCAGCAGTGATTCAAACCCACCTGCTCTGAACTTCAGCTGGTTTAAGGAGGATGAATCCTCATCTGTTGGATCTGGACAGAGTTTCAGTGCACTACAGAGTGGACGCTTCTACTGTGAGGCTCACAATCAACATGGATCTCAGAGATCAGACGCTGTTACTGTCACAGGTGAAGCTTTTATTAACACTCCTGTATCTTCACATCATTCATCAGTTTGTAAATTATGATGATCTTACTCTTTCAGTTCATCATGGTGTTGGTAAGAATGTGATTGTGATCACAGCAGCATCTGGAGGAGGATTCATTATTATCATCATCATCATCATCATCCTGTTTATAATGTGAGTTTAATTACAAAAAAAAAAAACTGCTGTGATTATATTATGTGTTCACTTTTGTTATACTAATAGAAAATTGCTCACATGTTTATTAACATGTAAGAACAGCATTCATATTTTCTCTATATACATTTATTGAAATGCTGTTAATGTCTGTGGTTATAACAGGCAGAAACGAAAGAGTGTTAAAACTGAAGATCTCACAATGAATCCGGTAAATCACTCAAACACAACTTTACAGAAAATTAATAAATCAATCAGTTGTTATCTGATGTTGTACTCTGTCTGAAAATTGAGACCTTCTGCTGTGTAAAATCTGTACCTCACCTTTGGAAAAAAAAAAAACAACTCATTATTTGTCTTATGTATTGTCTTGTATTTCAGAGTGATCTCTGTTCTGACGTGTCAAGGAGAGTTTCAGTTCATGATGAGCCTCTTTCTGGAGCTGATACAGTCAATGATGCTCCGTATGCCAGTGTGAAACCCAACAGATTCAGAGAAAAAACTCCTGAATCCAGAGATACTGAGGAGATCCAGTACGCAACTGTCCAATATCATCGAAAGAAAGAGACGAACAGATCTGAAGACAATGAATGTCAGTATGACAATATAAGAGTTCATCAGCCTGATGCTGCCGTGAGGTGAGAAACAACTTAACCAGCACTAATTCATCAGCACAGATCATCTAATCTGAGCTACAACATCACTGAGCTCCTGTTTGTTTGTTTTTTAGGCAATCGAATGTTCAAATTGTGGAAGACGCATCAGTGATCTACAGCAGTGTCAAATGAGTGATAGAGACCAGCGAACACAAAGCCTGTTCAACTGTTTCTGAGCGACTGCTGGATAAGTGTACAGTTGTTAAAAAAATTTACTCATCTGTTCGAACCACAACCACTGTAAACATGTTCAAAACCCACATTAACATTAATTTGTTCTCTTTGAACCTTTGCGAGAGAATTACTGTCATTGTATCCTAGACTGATGTCACATCTTTCTTTTTTAATGTCTTGTGTGTTTTAAATACATAATCTGCCTTCGTTTTTAGGTTTGCCTGAGTTTAATCTGTTAGTAGTGTAGGGTTTGTTGTTTTCAGTAGTTTTGTTGTTCTGTTTGTTCTGTAAGCTTAGAAACCAGAAATGCACTTCAGAGAGAGAAATACCACATGAACAATGTTATTGACATCTTATAAATCACTTTCTCATCTGAAGTTAAGACAAAGACTGTCAGTTATATTGCAACTAAAAATAAACATTTTGTAAGCTTTTTTACAACAATATTTAATTTATCAGTATTTAAATAGTGTATGTTTTGACAAGCTAACAACAGTGAAAATATGTACAACCTATAAAAAGCCACATGCATTATGTATTATTGTATTTCATAAAAAGTGTTCTTTTCATATTTTACTTTGTATGTTTTTATTACTAAGGGCAGATGCTTCAGTAAACCTGACTGGCCTTCAAGCCATTTAAAAACACAATATGTACTTTTTTTATTTAAACATTCAAAATACACAAGAACAGTGTTAAATTTTGTTGACTTGTGCACTTACATTATCCCAGATGTTTAGAAGATTGTTTAAATCCGGAGAAATGAGCGATTTCAACTAGTGTCTCATCCCTGGTCATTGTGTCGCCTGCCAATGCTGCCATACACACTCAATTTCCGGTTTTATTTTGTAGAAAACATGGAAACACCAAACACGCTTTAACATGTTATGCGTTTAATTAGACAAGTGACGAACACACAGAGTAGCATTAAAACAGAACTTTGAACACACTTAAATGTATCTGGTATAATAAAACAGCGCTGTTTAACACACATATGTATGACCAGAAGGAGCGGAAGTGCTCGACTGTGTCATAATGAAAGCTCCGCTGTTTTCGAGCCGTGTGTCGCACTCAGTATCAATCACTCCAGCTTCCTCATTTCGCTTCCACGACTTTCAGCCCAACCCTGATTCATACTACAGTGACTTTAATAAGTCTTTAATACATTAGCTCATCCATGAAGATGATTTCTGCCCGAGTCCCGTCGGTTTGCATCGGCTGTGAGGATGAAGCCAACAACTCCCATGATTCCACACTCAGTGTCATCATTGTGCCTTTAAGTGTTATAAGTAAAGTATTCTTGTTTACCACACTGTTGTATGCACGTACAGCAGTTAAAAAATGCAGTTTTTTAGTAACTGTAAGTATGATTTAGTAAAATTACTTTTATTAATGAATCTGGGAACATTTTACACCTTATCTTGTATTCAACATCACACAACACAGTGTGTAATTGAATACAGCTTACCGTCCTGCCAACATCACAACAGATCAAGATATGTGATACTAATATGTAATATACATATAAACTGTTTAAATGTGCTGTTTTTTTTAATATTTCTTCTTCTGTCTTACTAAAAGGGTGAACAAAAGAGTGTTTGAACTTGAGTGTCTTGATCATTTAAACTCTCTTCAGTTGTAGTTTGATTGTTTTATGTATCTTGTGGAAGGTTTCATAATGTTGTTGATGATCTTCAGTCAGTCGTTCTTCATCTGATTGTTTATGTAGATCAGTAGGAAGATGATGCAGTAAGAGGCGGAGCACAAAGAAACCAATCCTGAGCTCTGTGGGGGCGGAGCCACTCATGATTGACAGGGATCATTAATGAAGAACAGTGGAATTAAATTAAAGTTAAAAGCTGGTGAATTGTTGTGTAAATATTTACTGTGAAATTTTGGTCAGCAATGCAAAACACAGGAAGTGATGTTCAGTGGTGGGATACAAGCTCCTGCTTCACAATGAGGAATGTATCGTTTTATTGTCTCAAAGTGCTAAATATTCTCAGCTTCTATTAGGCTATTCTGTCTTTTGCTGTAACTTTCCCTTTAAATGATCAGTTTTATTTGTGATCATGTCATATGTGTTTTTTCAAACCCTCAAACTACCACCAGAGGTCACCATCTCCTGCTGCTGACATCAACATTAATGTGCATCAGCTGTAAATCACCATTATTCGTATTTATTTTTATGTTGTTTTATCCTGTACTGTGTTTAAAATTCTTCATATGTTTGTATTATAATTCTAATCACATCCATTTCTGCGTCTCATCTGGTTTCTTCAATCTCTGTTTGCTGTAGCATCTGTTCACCTCATTATTATTTGAATGTGTTTGTATTTTCTGGTTCAGGACGCATTTTAATTTAGAAAATTTAAATAACAAAATTCAAATGACGTGATGTTATTTTCTTTAGTTAAAATGCGTTATTTGAATATTAATACTGACTGGTCATAATGAAAGGAGTTTATGCTGTGAGTCTCCTCTGGAATTCCTGAAACAATTAAAACTCATTTGGACTTCAGCAAGTGACAGAAAATGTTAATAAAAAATACACCTTTAAAAAAAGGAATATTCTACTATGTTCTGCGCATTAATAAGTAAATCATCTGATCACCTGTTTGGCTCTAATGGACATCCCTGCTGTATGGAAGCGTGAATCACGTGACACAATAATCAAAGATGTCCAGCAGGGGGCGAAAACTGATCTGTAATAGAGAACTGGGTTGCTTATGATGTCATAAAAGTGAAGCCACTGTGCTGCCATATTGTTTGTTTTCTTTTTTTTAGGGACACACATGTCTGTAAATGTTTCTATCATCAAAGAAGTCATCCGTTATATAATGACAATGGCCTACAGAGAGAAGTCAGGAAATGAATGTTTCCTGTCCTCCTTACTACTAATAATCATAATATTACTCTTCTTTGCATTGAATTTCATGTCAGTGTCTGAACCATATTGAGAGCAAACCCTCAATAACTGTTGAAGGCCCTCAAAATATGGTCAAAAAAGAGCATACATCTAAAAGCCATAAAACACTGGCTTCGTACATCTTCCACTGTTACTGAACTCAATTCCTATCAACATTCAGTCTGACCATGTTAACTAGCTGATCAAACTTTTTTAAGCCATATTATGGAAACTCCATCAGGTTTTCTGCTATAAACTATTTCAGTGCTCAAGTCAATGGTAGATTCACTCACCCCATAAAAGTCTTTATGTAGGAGGTTCAGTCTCTCCAAGTCCTGCTTGGGTAAAAATGTCTCTTGAAAGTGGTGTGATTCATCTGCTTTACTGTGGCCAACACACTATCCTTAGGTATTTTATGACAATATATGGTTTTATGACAATATATGGCTGCTGCTCTCCTGTAGAGCTACAGGTGTAATGTTGGACACTGAGTGCTGGTGTTGAAGAAAACCCCCACTGCTGATCCACAGCCGCGCCGTCACGGTTAACTCTGTGTCTGTGAGCCTCAAAATAATGTCGGACAAAATTCCCCACTGCCAACATTGTTTGAATATTAAAGCAGACAATCGTGGATAGCAGGTAAGTAACTGTTAATTGGATCAATGCAGATGTAATGTCAGTCCATAACAGTCTTATCTTTTACAGGTATGAATCTGGTAACTGAAGAATGAAGGAAGTTGTGGTGGATCGCTCAAGTAAGTGTAGGCTATACAAGCAAGCAGTCAGGTAAGTGCCCAGGTATGAATGACGAGACCAGACAATGATGAACTGAAGGAGACTAGGAATGAGTGGACGGAGTGTAATGGTCTGGTGCTGTGGATGTTGCTGACTCTGTGACAATATGTATGCAAAAACACCATCTGATCTTCTTAGTAAGTGTTAAATAGCCAGAAGAATGTCTGGTTACACAATCATTTTCTCTAAACATCTTGAGTAAATATTTAATTTAACTTAAAAAAAAAGAAAAGGAAAAAAAAGATCATAACTTGAAGTTGATTTTTTGTCAAGTTCAAGTTAGTTCTGGTCCCGTAATGTTGCTGTCTTGTAAAGATGCGGACACTGATATTCATGCAACTTTGTGGTGTGTAAAAAAGTGTTACCCACACAAAGCCAGTGAAGCTAAAAGTGCATGTGTTTAAACAGTCAGTCATTTTGTTGCTGTTGATCTGATGAGCTTCAACACTGTGAGACAAACACACTTGTAGAATGAAAACTGATTTCTATAGATGAACCTCATATAACAGATGATTCCTGACATAATTTTATTATCAGAATGAGTGATTATGAACAGTTTTCTGTGCTATATTGATGAAACAGGAAGATGAGATGTCACTGGGCTTGTCCATTTTATAAATATCCAGTAGATCTTCGTTACGTCACAGACTTGAACATGATTTGCTAATTTGTTATTTGTTAGTCAGTGTCAGGTGGTTTAGGGGAGGAACTTTCTCATATATCAGAGCATCTGATTGGACAAACATCAGTGTATCACCAGATCATGAATACTTTTGGCCCATTTTCTCAGAAGTGTGTAGATATGATAGAGGTTTGTGTGTTAAATGACTTTATTAGCATATAGAAGATCTCAGAGTTGACAGACATGAACTATCAGATGGTGAAATGTCGATGTGTAAATATATAATGTTAAAACATAATTGATTTTTTTTTTTTTTTACTCTAAAGTACTCAACTAAAGCATAATTTTATGGTGTCAAAATGCTCAATATTATCAAATTCTAAAATTGAACACTATTTTACTTCAGTTTTAGTCCAGGAATTGACCAGTTGTTCTCTGGTTGAGGGAGGAACACTGATGTGTTAACCACAAAAACATGTCTAGAGCTATAAATGCTTGTGTTAAAACAGTCAGTCAATTCGTTGCTGTTGATCTGATGAGCTTCAACACGGTAAGACAAACACACTCGTACTTCAGTGAAAATTATTATTGCTCATATAACATATGTGTCCTAACATGAGAAATGTTAAGAATAGGGTGATGTATGGTAAATAATTATAAGTGTCAAGTCAAGTCAAGTCAAGTCAAGCTTTATTGTCATTCCGCTACATGTGTGGACATACAGTGGAATGAAATGTCGTGTCTCGCAGGACCACAGTGCTACATAAATAAACATAAATATGAACATAAATACACTAGACGTAGAAGCAATTTTTAATCCTATACATGTAACTATACATATACTATAAATAACTGACTATACATACACATAACCTAAGACAGACTATACAAGTAGTTTACATAATATAAAGGTTAAGAAGAAAATAGTGCAAAAAGATTTGTGGTGCATTGACAGCAGTGCTGATTAATGCTGTATTATAGATATATTTGATGCTGATGTCGGTCAGAATGGCTCCTCGTCTTCCTCTGATCTTTCTGCTCTTGATTCACGGTGAGTCTCTGATATATTCACATTACAAACACTCTGATAGACGATAAAGGCCACAAAACTCACACTTTAATGTCACTGGGTATTTAATACATCAAATAATCAATCAAGTCCTGTTTTTCATTTATTTTATTGTTTGATACTACATGACTGATTTCCTGGTTCTTTTTCACTCCTGTGTCTCTGTACTTTTATTTCTGTTTTTCTGTAACACAATTCATAAAAGCTGATCATGAACTTCATATCATTTAACACTTAATAGAGTTGCTGTTTACAAGTAGTAAAAATGTATCATCATGTGTTCATGGTCTGTTGTAACTAATAAAAAAACATTTTCATCCTGATGAATTCTGTGTTTCAGGGGTTTCTAGTGCTGATATGAGTGTGAGTTACAGACATTCACACATCTGCGCACTAAAGAACTCATCAGTGATAATGAGCTGCACTTATACATACCCTACTGAATATCAGATCATGAACGTGTTCTGGACCAAAACACAGGATAAAAATGAATCTGAAGAGTTTCCAGATCTGTCTGAGGACCCTGAATACAGTCAGAGGCTTCAGTATCTGGGAGATAAACAGCAGAACTGCACCATCAGACTGAATCATGTGACACAGAAAGATGAACACATGTACTATTTCAGATTCACAACTAATATATATGATAAGAAATGGGTTGGTACACCAGGACTGAATCTTACTGTCACAGGTGACTTTCATGAGGTTTCACTCTTCTTCTGTGCATTATGTTGAATAATAATGAGTGTGTGACAGCAGCACTAGATATAATGTGTGTGTTGTGTTCAGATCTTCAGGTGGAGTCTCCTGAGAGAGTGACAGAGGGAGATTCAGTCCGTCTGACATGTAAAAGCACTCTGACTGACAGAGCAACATTCATCTGGTACAGAAACTCACAGCCATTAACTGAGAGAAGAGACAGAACCAATGAACTCCTGCTGCAGTCAGTCAGAAGAGAGGATGCAGGCAGATATAGCTGTGCTCTACATGGACACACTTACATCTCTCCTGCTGTTCATCTCAATGTCATGT
The DNA here is from genome assembly GCA_012976165.1 of Labeo catla. Classification (NCBI taxonomy): domain Eukaryota; kingdom Metazoa; phylum Chordata; class Actinopteri; order Cypriniformes; family Cyprinidae; genus Labeo; species Labeo catla. Next base: position 340,462 of record VONZ01000631.1, on the reverse strand, counting down.
GTGAGTACAGACTGAGTTTTTCTCCTTAAAGTTGAGAACTACATATCTCTTGGGCAAAAGAGTAGCAGTTTAGCCAACGGCTGATCCATGATATAAAAGTATTCAATATATGACATAAAATGTATCTAATCTAATCTAATCTAAAAATGTATTTTTTTACCACCAGTAATGAGCCAGTGCTAAAATCCGGACTATGTCTGAATAAAACAAACCGGTTTCTCGCTAGTAAAGTTTTGATGGATGACGATTGTAATCATGGCAAAGACACAAACACATTTTAGCACAGTGTTTTGTGTTTTGTAACAGATGCACACTGAAGCAAGTTTTGGAGGAGTTTGTGAGGATCAGTGGTGTTTATGTACATATGAACATCAGACACTCAAACACACAATCACTCACCCTGACAGACATTTGAAACGTTCACTCATGCTGTCGACTCTCCTTAAAATAGTTGTATTCTGTTTGTCATTCTGAACGGATCTGTATAGTATCTACATGCAATCCAACGCTCCCCATTGACTTTGTATTGTGGGAAGCTGCCTGCTTGTCATTTCTGACAGAACCATGTCTTAAAGCTGCTATGTGACAGTGTGTACAGTAAAAAAGCTAAACAAAAAAACAGAACTACATTTTCATAAGCTGTCGCCCCCCCAAAAAACAAGCATTTAGGGACACAAATAGTTGTGAATGTTAGGTATGTCAAGTTGGGCCATTCAGCTGGATCGTTTCTCCAGCAAAAGGAATGTAAGGAAAAGGAGCACTGAGAAAAATAAAGTTTACTTTCTCAATATATATTCACTTCTCAGGTTTACACAGGGTGGTGAAATAATTTTTTGACATGGCTAAAAATACTGATTGTTTTCTGTCACCGATTCTCAGAGTAATATGACACATTGCCCTCTAATTTTGTTTCCATACAAATGCTCGTTTTTTTGGGTCAGCTTATAAAAACGTAGTTCTGGGTTTTTTTTAGCTTGTTTACTGTACACCTTGTCACATATCAGCTTTTAGACATTGTTCTGTTTTTTGTTATAAGTCAGAAAAGACAAGGAGGCAGCTTCCCGCAATACAAAGTCAATGGAGAGCGTTGGATTGTCCTCACCCCCGGCAGACGTGGTTTTCAGATTATGACACGTGTCGCTCTGTCACTATGTCGACGCAAAAGGCACTGGGACTTTTATCATCATGGTTAAATTATATATTGGGTCATAATATTGCCATTATTGCTTATATATTAGGGTGTGATTTTTCAGTGTAAACAGTCACAACAGTTTTATTTACATTACACAATTTACACATTTATGAGCACATAACCCAACCCCTGCCCATAAACCTACCATTGCCAATAAAACACAAGATATAACAGGCAGATACAACTACAGTCATAATTTATTCAAAAAATATTAATATTCCAAGTGTTCTGAGGCAAAACGATTTGTGAGAGGAATAGATGCGATCGTAAAGCTCATCCTGTGTGCTGCAGTCTGTGCACACATTTAAAAAATGTGGCAAAAAGAAGCCTTATGTCAGACTTGGTTGTGAAATGTTATTAGCTCTTCTGTGTCTCGTGACTGATAGCGTCATGCTTGCATGCATGTGAGTGCATTAATGGAGCATCATTTTCAGCGATTAAAACCTTATGTTTTACTTTCTTTTTCACACAAAGATATTAGATACTGTATGGCTTCAAAAGACTCGGAATGCAAAAGGACTTATTTGTAATGCTTTTATACTGATTGTTTATGGTAAGTTTTTGCAATGAATATTTGTGACTGTACTATATATTTGCCTGCTACGTGTTTTATATTGTTCAGAAGTGGGTAGGTTTAGTGTAAGGGTGGGTTTAGGTGCTCCAATGAAAGTATAACTTTATATAAAACTATTTCTATCTTTTACAAATGCATGCAAACCATTAAATTAAGACAAACAACTGAAAACAACAGAGGACCCTGTGCATCGAAAAATGACTGAGCATCAAAAAGCAACGCCAAAGGGTCCTGACCAACTGTGATGAGTTGGGAGTGATAACATGTTGACAAAATAATAAGGTGATCCTAGACCTTATTTTTTATTTAATTTTTTTTATTTAAACTATCTAACCACCAAACCAAAGAAATAAATAACAACAATAATAATGATAATGATAGTACAAAATGTAAAATATTCAAAACAAAATTACAAGAAAAAAATAAAAACAATACAAAAATCACAACACTTGTTCTAAAATCAAAATACAAATACAAAGATATCACATTAAAAAAATAAAACAAAAACGGCAAGAGTGGACGTGGCCATTTGCAAATTGAATGTGGCTTCCGGTCTCATCCCTGTCCAGCTATTTTTAGCTGTACAAAACAGCTCATTCTGCTACTTGATATTGCAAATTGGTGTGTCTTACCAACAGTGTAATTATATAATTTAATTACAAAATAAATGTAATTGTAATTAGTTACAGTTACTGAGAAAAAAATGCATAATTAAATTAGTTACTTTTGAAAATGTTAATGATTACAAAGGGGGTTACATCTAATTTTTTTTTTTCACACACACACCCACATACAGATTTAATTGACTGCTCTAAAATGAGACACCAATGTTTCAGGAGTTAAGGACACATGCTTATTCCATAACTGTTTTATTTCCTATTTGGGTTCATGCATATACATTTTTATTTTAGATTAATTGTTTTTTTTTTTCCAAGGCATTGTTGCCTACTGTAAGTACTAGTACTTAATTATTTATGTGAGGAAATATTGTGTAAAAAAGTGGTATGACTGCATTGTATCCCTTAAATGTCCGTCTAGTTTGAACTTGCCACTTGCTAGAAACTGATTTCTTCATGGAAGCTTTGCGTTCAAATATTTCAACTCAGATCAGTGTTTTGTGTCTGTTTTTTTGGCAAGCAGCTGTGTAAAAAGTGGGATGTACATCCAGCAAGTTGTTATCACAAAATAAAGATTTATTATAATCCTAATTCAAGTGATAAAGGATTTTGAAAGTCTGACAGTAATCAGTGTTGAGTGCTACTGTAAGGTTAACTCTGCCTGGTTTAAATGTAAATGATTAACAGTTGAAAATATTAGAAATTTAGAAAAGTAATCAAAAAGTAATCAAATGTAATAAGTTACATTAATAAAGTAATTGAAAAGTTACACTACTTATTACATTTTAAATAGAGTAACTTGTAATCTGTAACCTATTACATTTCCAAAGTAACATTCCCGACACTGGTTACCATATTATTTAAAATTATTATCTTAACTATAAACACACTTGTTTGTAGTGCAAACAGTTTTACCATAGCTAGACATCACTGACAAAAATGGAACAAAACAGCAGCTGTAACCAACAATTTACTATTAGTTCTAAAATACTGCAGTTACAAAAATGCTGGCTGGCATTACACGCAGCCAATCACTAAACAATATTCACCTGAATCATGATGATATGCAAGAATCCAAGGAATTTTAAAAGGCACATTCGAGAATGCAAGTAGTTCTGCCAACTCCTGAAACACTTTTTCAGAGTGAAAGCCAACGTCAACTTATATGTGACCACAACCGATTTCAAGAAACATTTGAGAATGCAAGCAATTCTTCCAACTTGTGAAATGCTTTCCCAGCCCTTCAAGAGACAAAAATTCTAAACCTAATCCAGAACCTGGTAAAACATTAATCTGTATTTCAAATATTTCTAGCTTCTTGTAGTCTTATTTATTTATTATTATTATTTATGTTAACTTCTTTAACTTTCACTGCTTAGCATTAAATCAAACTGGAATGTTTGCTAAAAAACAACTTCAGGCCTACCTAAAAAAAATGTCACTAGCCCCCATAATAAATACTTCAATCTGAAACCTTTCAGATCCTCCAGTGAACCCTGTGATCTCCATCAGTGCATCTGGTGAAATAGTGGAGGGAGATTCAGTGACTCTGAACTGCAGCAGTGATTCAAATCCACCTGCACAAATCAACTGGTATAAAGGAGGAAAGTTTGTAGGATCTGGAAGAATCTACAGCATATCAGAGATCAGATCTGATCAAAGTGGAAAATACAAGTGCAAGTCCAGATATGATCGAACAGAGAAATACTCTGATGGTGTGACTTTAAACGTCATGTGTGAGTTTTATGATTCATATTTTCATATTCCTTATTCTCAACTTGACACCTGTACACAGCAAAAAACTCCAGAGTCCACACTCAAGAGTGTTAAAGTTTAAGATAAACTTCTCAATTCTGGCTTCGGAGGTCCACTTTTCTGCAGAGTGTAAATTCAACCTTGATCAAACTCACCTGCCTATAACTTTCTAGTGATCTTAAAGGCTTTAATTAGTTTGTTCAGTTACAGGAAAATGGACCTCGTGGGCTCATTAATTTGATTGATGATTGACCATTAGTTAGGATACTTCATATTAACAAGCACAATCACTGAAGGAAAGAGTCACCATCTTAAGGCAGCATTATGTTGACTCATTTGAAGCTTCAAAAAGGTTTGTGTCTCCCATCAGTAGTCAAGAGCCCAACCAATACCCCCATAATGACTTCAAAATGGTGAGGACTATTGAGTGTGAACTATGAACTCTGAGGAGAGCTCTGGGGTTTTAGCTGCATAGTTCCAACAAATCCTGTGATCTCCATCAGTCCATCAGGTGAAATGGAGGGTGATTCATTAGTCTGATGTCACATTTGCTATGTTAAGGTTTCTTTTTTTCTGTGTCAGATCCTCCCAGGAACATCTCAGTGTCCATCAGTCCATCTGGTGAAATAAAGGAGGGAGATTCAGTGACTCTGATCTGCAGCAGTGATTCAAACCCGCCTGCTCTGAACTTCAGCTGGTTTAAGGAGGATGAATCCTCATCTGTTGGATCTGGACAGAGTTTCAGTGCACTACAGAGTGGACGCTTCTACTGTGAGGCTCACAATCAACATGGATCTCAGAGATCAGACGCTGTTACTGTCACAGGTGAAGCTTTTATTAACACTCCTGTATCTTCACATCATTCATCAGTCTGTTAATTATGATGATCTTCCTCTTTCAGTTCATCATGGTGCTGGTAAGAATGTGATTGTGATCACAGCTGCATCTGGAGGAGGATTCATTATTATCATCATCATCATCCTGTTTATAATGTGAGTTTAATAAAAAACTGCTGTAAATATATATGTTTACTTTTGTTCTTATATACTAATAGAAAATTGCTCATGTTTATTAATCGTCAAGAAGAGCATTCATATTTTCTCTCTATACATTTATTGAAATGCTGTTAATGTCTGTGATTATAACAGGAGGAAACAAAAGAGTGATAAAACTGAAGATCTCACAATGAATCCGGTAAATCACTCAAACACAACTTTACAGAAAATCAATCATGAGCTGATATTGTACTCAGTCTGAAAAATGTGAGATCTGCCGTGTAAAATCTGCACCTCACCTTTGAAAAAAATAAAACTCATTATTTGTCTTATTTATGTATTGTGTTGTATTTCAGAGTGATCTCTATTGTGACATGTCAAGGAGAGTTTCAGTTCATGATGAGCCTCTTTCTGAAGCTGATACAGTCAATGATGCTCTGTATGCCAGTGTGAAACCCAACAGATTCAGAGGAAAAACTCCTGAATCCAGAGATACTGAGGAGATCCAGTACACAACTGTCCAATATCATCGAAAGAAAGAGACGAACAGATCTGAAGACAGTGAATGTCAGTATGACAATATAAGAGTTTATCAGCCTGATGCTGCCGTGAGGTGAGAAACAACTTAACCAGCACTAATTCATCAGCACAGATCATCTAATCTGAGCTACAACATCACTGAGCTCCTGTTTGTTTGTTTGTTTTTTAGGCAAACAAATGTTCAAACTGTGGAAGACGCATCAGTGATCTACAGCAGTGTCAAATGAGTGATAGAGACCAGCGAACACAAAGCCTGTTCAACTGTTTCTGAGCGACTGCTGGATAAGTGTACAGTTGTTAAAAAATTTACTCATCTGTTCAAACCACAACCACTGTAAACATGTTCAAAACCCACATTAAGATTCATTTGTTCTATTTGAACGTTTGTGAGAGAATCACTGTCATTGTATCCTGGACTGATGTCACAACTTTTTTTTTTTTTATGTTTTGTGTGTGTTTTAAATACATAATTGGCCTTTGTTTTTAGGTTTGCCTGAGTTTAATATGTTAGTAGTGTAGAGTTTGTTGTTTTCAGTATGTTTTTTGTTCTGTAAGCTTAGAAACCAGAAACATACTTCACAAGAAATAAAACCTGAACAATGTTATTGACATCTTATAGATCACTTTCTCATCTGAAGTTAAGGCAAAGACTGTCAGTTATACTGCAGCTAAAAATAAACATTTTGTAACTTTTTTACAACATTTAATTTATCAGTATTTAAATAGTGTATGTTTTGTATGGATGTCACAATACTCAATATAATATCGAACCGTTCGCTACCACATCCACGGACAATACGCGCTTGTGAATTGTGGTTTTTCGGTTTTGCATTTAAATAATTTCCTTGTTTTATTTCTCTCGGAATTTGCTGTATGTGCGCCCGCGATTTCACATGCTGAGATGAGGAAACGCTTCCCCGCTTATATTTGAAAAAGAACACACTCAGAGCATCTTCCATTCTAATGACATGCAATGATAAGCCTTTCTAAACCTGTTGTCCAACAAAAGAGTTATAAAAACAAAAGTTATAAAAAACATTATACCTTGTTTTTATGTCACAACATCTGTCGAGTGTTTGAAATAACTTCCTTGTGTGATCTGATGTGGATTCTTATCACAGAATGAGGCAGAAAATAAATTCTATGCTCATATTCAATGTATGTCAATTAGCATTGGCTTATGAAAATATACGATGGCTTGAAGAACACAGATAAACCATATATTATTGCAGACGAGTGTTTATTGTCCTTACATTTCATCATTCAAAACGTTTAACGTTATATTTTGGTTTTAATCAGTTACAGCAATATAGATGCTTTTATCCATATTAGAGAAGCTGGAACGGAACGTCATCAGCGCTACTTCTTTGAGGCATATGTGGATTTTACGTACAAGGGCGCCCTCTGGCGTCCAGTATGAATGAAACCTATTCTATTTTGCGTAAATTGTGAAAAAATAATACCTCTCTCAAAAGAAAAAAAATAAGCAGACATATACTACACCACGCCTTTTCCAGAGTGCATAGGTTTACGGGAGTATTTTGTTAATTTGTTGCAAAAAAAAAAAAAGGCAAGATATTAGAACCGAACCGAAAACCGTGGATAAAAACCGAGGTACGTATTGAACCGTGGACTAACTGTATTGTTGCATCCCTAATGTTTTGACAAGCTAACAACAGTGAAATCTGTACAACTTATAAAAATTCACATGCATTTTATATTTTTGTAATTTATAAAAAGTGTTCATTTCATATTTTACTTTGTATGTTTTTATTAGTAAAGGCAGATGCTTCTATAAACCTGACTGACCATCAGGCCATTTAAAAACACAATATGTACTTTTTTAAATTAAAATATTAAAAATACACAAGAACAGTGTTTCATTTTCTTGTGTACTTACATTATCTTACATTAACTGTTTAAATGTGCTGTTTTTTAATATTTCTTCTTAGGGGCGTTTCTAGGATTTTAAAACATCCGGGGCTGGTGCCAAAACATCAGGGGCTAGTGGTAGTGGGTCGGAGCTCACATCATGCTCACATAAGATTTTGTTAGACACAAGTGGTTGAACCTGGACACTTCTAGGTGGGTCCAGGGGCATTAAACTAGATGTTAAAGACCTTGTCACACTATTAACAATAGTAAATAGTAATCACTGCAAATAGCAAACACATCAAAGTATTATAACAAAATTATAGCATTACAAAAATATGTTAGACAAATAAAATAATACATTTGAAAATGTATTTATAACTGTAACAAATATATAGTTGCATGCAAAAATAGGGCCCTATTTTTTCCCCCAAATTCAGTTTTATTTTACTTTATTTTATTTTATTTTAATTTATTTTATTCAAATTCTGTTTTCATTTTTCTGGTCTTCTTTTTAATGGTCAAATTTAACTTTCTTAATCAAAATGTATTTAAAGGAACCGTATGTAAGAAATTTATTTCAGTTAATCATAAAATGGCCCTGACATGTCACTAGACATTAAGAAATCATGTTCATTTCAAATACTTATATCACTGACAACAGTGGTCCGGCCAGGATATTGTCATTTAAAAGTGAAAGTTGCAGCCCTCAACTGATGTTGATGTTGTCATGTTGTGTTTTGGTCTGAGGCGCCACCCTCCAGCTATCTACCAATCACGAAGTCAGTAGAGTTTCGTCATCCGGGTTGGCAGCTCTGCTCTAGTTACAGCTGCAGCTACGAACGTGTCGGATAAAACATGTATAAAGTTACGAAACCTAAAAGACCTCGTTATGAATCCGAAGTACGTCGTGACAAAGTCCGAAATAAAACAATGATTTGTACAGGAGATGCCTTTGACAGATGGAGACGGCTGAAAACGGAGAAGAATTTTGTTGGTATAGGCTAAAAGCCCCGTGCTTCCGTACACAGTGGATTTTCCACGGTCGCCCGTGCTAAATGCGTTCATAAAAAGCTTTATATCGCACCACTAGCACGGTATGAAAACAATCTATGTTCCGACTGAAATGTGGTATTACAGTACATCTTTACGAAATATTTGGCTAATCGCCTTTAGTAAATTTTTGCGACACATAATTACTTCGCAAAACATCTCTCGTGAAGCATAAACATAAGTAACAGAAGAAAAAAAACTTATTGTGTAGGACTCGTCACTTGCCATTGGAAGCTCCTTGTAGCAGCCTACGTTCCTGCGGAATCCTGCAGCTTAGCTGGCAACCTGGAGTCAGGGGGAGGGGGAGGGGATACGCCGTTCTACAGTATTTTGAAAGTGATTGCAGTACTAGTTTTGGCCACAATCCTACATACGGTTCCTTTAATCATGTGTAATTAATTAAAACCATGAATCTTACACAATTTACCTTCAATTTATCAAAAGTTAAGAAATATTACATGTTTAGGAACTAGGTTTAATTTTTTTTTTTTCACTTTACGTTTTACCAAATATGTTTTAGCATGTCTGTTTATTTGAATGCATAAAAACAACTTTTATTTATTTTTACAATAGCCTTATGGAATTCTGTGTTGTGTATTGTTCTGGTTATCAAATGAAGGTATAAAATATTGATTTAATTGATGTTTTAATGAAAATTATATTTTATTTTTGGCAAATAAAGGGGATTTACTATTAAAATGTTAAACATGGAAGAAATATTGTGGGGAAAAAAAGTATACATCTGTATTAATTTTATTAATTAGTAGTAGTAGTAGTAGGCACGTACATTATACTGAATGATTAATAAAGTTAAACTGAACTTTTATTTTGACGGGTTGCCGACTTGCTGTGAATACCTTTAAATTTCTGTGTATATATTTGACGCTTGTTTTACTCAAATGAAACAGTGAAATGCTCATGAAGTGACTCTCAGAGCAGTTCTGGAGATGTTGTTAACGTATTTATGCCCTCATTTAGTGAAACGGCAGACGCTGAAATCACTGCACGCGTCAGTATTACATGTATAGAAAACGAAACCGCGCCGTTCATTCATAAAAAGACACGCAGAACATGCAGGATTCATATTTAAATAGTCTTTTGCGGCATAATATTCACAGATACCAGTTTATATCGCGACTTGATTTAAGTTTAATGACCAACTTTTGATTAAATAATTCAAGCTTTATCAAATTCCGTGGAAATTACAGGGCCATACAAAAAATCATTTGGGGCTGGAGTAAAAACTTTCGGGGCTCGAGCCCCGAATGATTAGCCCTAGCGACGCCCCTGCCTAGAGACGAGCAAATCACTTCTGGGTCTAACTTCATCGCACAAAACCTGGCGGGTAGAACATCTGAACTCGAGCGATATAAAAGAAGATGGAATCTCCGGATCAACAGTATAAAAGAGAAGCCTGAAGAGGATCCCCGCAGGGAAGTGATCGGGCTTTTTTTGCTGAAATCGCACCGCACCTGGTTCAGAAATTAGATGACATTGTTGACACGGTACACCGAATCGGCAAGAAGGAGCCAGGGAAACCAAGGCAGATGATTGTGCAATTTGCAGTGCGAAAATACAGGGATGAATTTTGGCAATCAACAAAGAACTCATCAGTCTGCCGGGACCGCGGCATTTTGACGAAGGAGGACCGTCTGGCCCGCACTGCGCTATGGCCTTTGATCGATCAGGCGCGTAAAGCAGGAAAGAAAGCGTACTTTCGCGGACCGTTCGGTTACATTGAAGGAAAACGCATCGACTCAACATGATTAATCATGTGAACTGATTAAGGGTATTGGTATGAGATAAGACTGTTTTGGAGACACACTAGGTTGGTTCTAGGTTTGTGGTCATACAACATAGTGAACTTTTCTTTCTCATACAAGTGTTTGCACTTTTCCTTACATTTTGCACTTTTCTTTTTTATTATGTCTCAAGTTAAGTTGCCATTTTCTTTAATGTCATTGAATGTTAGGGGCATTCAGAATAAGGTTAAAAGAAAAGCCATGTTCCTATTTTGTAAAAGTAATGGTTCTCACTGTATTTTTCTACAAGAAACGCACTCTGTTTTAACGGATACTGCTTTTTGGTCTAGTCAATGGGGAGATCAGTTGTTATTTAGCCATGGTTCCTCCTACTCTGCAGGTACTGCAATTTTATTTAATAACTGTCCAGGGAAAGTAATTTCTTCTAGATCTGATCTAAGTGGACACTGGTTAGCGGTTGTTTTAGATATTAGATTGAACATATCTTTTTCATTGTGGTTAATGTATATGGCCACAATAATTCTAAACCGAGCCAAAATTTATTTAAAGAGATCTCTTCTGTAGTCTCTGATTTAAAGAGAACATACCCTACAGATAATATTGTTGTAGGTGGAGATTTTAATGTTGTACCGGACGAGACACATTATAGATATCCTCCCAAAAGCCTAACCTCTCAAACCAAATCCTTTGGTCTCACACTTTTGCATTAGTCTTAAATTGATAGATGCTTGGAGACATCTCAATCCTAATCTCAGGCAGTTCTCTTGGTTAAGACCCAATGCCTCCAGCAAATCAAGAATTGATTATTGGCTTATTTCAGGTAACTTAATGTTATTTGTTAAAGACTGCACCATTTCTGCAGCACCTTTGACAGACCACTGTGCTATTTCACTATTATTCAAACCAAATCACAACACTTCAAGGATTAAGGGATATTGGAAGTTTAATTCAGATTTACTTAATAATGAGAGATTCTGTAATAAAGTTAAGGATTTAATTTTGGAAATTAAGAACAGCACTAACTTTATTTCTTATAAAGCCAGATGGGAATTCCTCAAATTTAAAATTCATGAATTTTCTATTAGTTACAGCAGAGTACTTGCCAAAGTAAGGAGGAAACAGGAATATAATATTATTTCTGAAATTAACAAATGTTGCAATGATAGTGTATTGAATGATACTGAAAAAAGCAAAATGGTCTCTCTGCAATTAGTACTGGACAATCTTTGCATTAAGAAGGCCAAAGGTGCATATATACGCTCTAAGGCCAAATGGATAGAAGAGGGTGAAAAAAGTACTTCTTACTTTTGCAGATTAGAAAACTCAATCCGTTCATTAATGATAAATGGTGTTGAATGTACGGAGCCTACTCTAATAAGTAATAGAATCTATAAGTTTTACAGTGACTTGTACTCTTCCAACTTCTCCCCAATAGAGTGTAACAATTTCTTTGATAAAATAATACATTTTATTCCCCACATTGACAGTGATTGGAGAGATTGCTGTGATTCAGTTTTGCATATTGAAGAACTTGACTCAGCGGTTCAGAGCCTAAAATTAAACAAATCTCCGGGTCCTGATGGCCTCACAGCTAATTTTTACAAATTTTTTTGGAATGATATTAGATTATTATTATTTAATGGTTTTGTTGAATCCATTGAAGATGGGTCTTTAGGTCCTACTATGAATCAGGGCTTGATTACATTAATCCCTAAACCAGATAAAGACATGAGATGTATGGATAATTTTCGGCCAATCACATTGTTCAATAATGATTATAAAATTTTCACACATATATATGTTAATAGATTAAAAGTGGGCATTAATAATTTAATTAATGAATCACAATCAGGCTTTTTTAAAGGAAGATCTATTCATAATAATATAAGGTTGGTGATGGATTTGGTGGAGTACAGTCACTTGATAGAGGATGATGGATTCATTTTATTTTTAGATTTCAAAAAGGCCTTCGATATGATAGAGCATGCTTTTCTGTTTAAATCCTTAGAACTTTTCGGTTTTGGTGAACAGTTTATTAGTGTTATAAAAATGATTTACAGAGACATGAATAGTTCAGTTTCCCTCCCTTTTGGTACCACACAAAGATTTCAGATTGGCCGTGGAATAAGGCAAGGATGCCCATTGTCCCCTCTCTTATTTATTTTAGCTGTAGATATGTTATTCACGATGGTTAGGCATGATTTATCGGTAAAGAAATTAAACGTATTTGGGAAAACCTTAGCAATCAGTCAGCTAGCAGATGACACTACTTTATTTTTACAAAACAAAGACCAAATCCCTCTGGCTATTTCTCTAATCAATTCCTTCTGTAAAGCTTCAGGCCTCCAACTCAATTTAAATAAATGTGAGCTCTTGGCCCTACACCCCATTCAAGATTTGTCCTTGTATAACATTCCAGTTAAAGAGACAGTGAAATATCTAGGCATTTCTATTTCTAAAGATTTGAAAATTAGTATGAAAGAAAATTTTGAAAATAAAATACAAAAAGCCAATGGTATTTTGAATTGCTGTTTGCAGAGAGACATATCAATTTTCGGGAGGATTCTTCTAACCAAAGTTGAATACTTATCTAGACTGATTTATCCAGCTTTTGCTGTAGCTCCCTCTTCAGTTATTATAAAAACAAGCAATCAAAAAATGTCTAACTTTATTTGGAGGCACAAAACTCATTATATTAGGAAATCTGATATTATTAAAATGTACGAAGAAGGTGGTCTTAATGTAATTGAATTTGACAGTATGAATACAGTGCTGAAAATTAAGTGGCTTCAAATGTTTTTAGGTAATACTGAGAGCTTCTGGTATGCTGTGCCTTCAGCTTTGTTTCGTAAATTGGGTGGTATCTGCTTTTTTCTCAAATGTGACTTTGATTTACTTAAAATTCCAGTGAAACTATCAGCTTTCCACCAACAAGTCTTATTATGTTGGAAATTGGCGCACACACAATATCTCACACCTCACAATTCTCCGATATGAAATAATAAATATATTCTACATAGAAACAAATCTTTATTTTTTGAGGAATGGGTAAATAGAAATATTTGGTCAGTATTGGATCTAATGGATGAGAGTGGTAATATGTTAGACTATAATTCATTCACTTTAAAACACGGATTTACCTGTCATCCAAAGCAATTCTTTACTGTTATTAATGCAATACCTTCAGGTATAAAAATGTTAATGAGATGTTACCTTTCCTATTCCAAAATTACTGCTGTCCTTCCATCGTTATATGTTGGTGATTTTGAAATGGAGAATAAACTCTGCACTAACAAATATTTAAGACAGCATATCATCCAATCAAGCTACCCTGGTCAAATATTAAGAAATCATTTAGATCACACATTTGATATACTGTTAAATATTTCAGAACAGCCTATCTAAAGTTTCCTATTCTCCCCAAGGTAAAAGAAATGCAGTTTAAAATATTAAATGATATATATATATATATATATATCCCTCCAGTATGTTTCTTCATTCAAAATTTAATTTTGAAAATATACCTTGTTACCTATGCAAACATTTATATGAAGATACAGAACATATATTTTTTACATGTAATTTGTCTCAGTCCTTTTGGAAAGCTTGGCAGGACTGGTTGGTAGAGAAGCATGTGGTTGCCGATAGTTTCACTCTATCCTTACAAGATGTAATGTACGGAATAACCAAAGAGTGCTCTGTTTTGTATGATCTGATTAATAATATTATGTTATTAGCAAAATACTTTATACACAAATGTCGATACTTTAAATCTCCCCCCTTGTTTATTATGTTTAAAAATGATCCAAAATACTTCTCAGATGCCCTTAGTAAAATGAAAAATCCAAAGGCAGTAAAACTGTTTAATTTATTTGTATTATATAATTTGTTGTAATTATATTTTCTATATTATTTTTGTTTAGTCTTTGTTTCGTACTTGTATTTTTGATTCTCTTTCCTCTTTCTTGGAATATTTGGTTATATATTTTGTTAGGAATCTAATATGATTCTATTGTGATGAGCCTTCCATACCAAATTTCTTTTTGTACACGTATCAATGCCTTTTGTTGTATTCAGATTTTGTACTCAATAAAAAAAAAAAGTGACGCCAAAGGGGTCCTGCCCAAGCATCAATATGTGACAAGTTAGAAGTGAAAACGTGTTGCATAAATACAAGCGCAAGTCCAGAAATTATCAAATAGAGAAACACTTGATGTTGTAACTTTAAATGTCATGTGTGAGTTAATGATGGTTCAGTAGCCTAACTGTGACACTAAATCCTCTAAACATAGTCTATCTCATATTTAATTTTTGACTGTTAATTAAATCAATGTTTGTCTGTGTTAGATCCACCCAGAAGTGTCTCAGTGTCCATCAGTCCACCTGGTGAAATATTGGAGGGAGATTCAGTGACTCTGAACTGCAGCAGTGATTCAAACCCACCTGCAGAAATCAGCTGGTTTAAAGGAGGAACGATTGTAGGATCAGGAAGAATCTACAGCATCTCAAAGATCAGCTCTGATCACAGTGGAGAATACAAGTGCAAGTCCAGAAATAAACATGGAGAGGAATACACTGCTGTGACTTTAAATGTCATGTGTGAGTTAATGATGGTTCACTAACTGTGACAACAAATTCCCTAAATATCAGTATGATTGTTAATTATGTAAATATTTTTGTTTGTTTTAGACCCACCCAGGAATGTCTCAGTGTTCATTAATAGATCTGCTGAAATAGAGGAAGGTGATTCAGTGACTCTGATCTGCAGCAGTGATTCAAACCCACCTGCTCTGAACTTCAGCTGGTTTAAGGAGGATGAATCCTCATCTGTTGGATCTGGACAGAGTTTCAGTGCACTACAGAGTGGACGCTTCTACTGTGAGGCTCACAATCAACATGGATCTCAGAGATCAGATGCTGTTACTGTCACAGGTGAAGCTTTTATTAACACTCCTGTATCTTCACATCATTCATCAGTCTGTTAATTATGATGATCTTCCTCTTTCAGTTCATCATGGTGCTGGTAAGAATGTGATTGTGATCACAGCAGCATCTGGAGGAGGATTCATCATCATCATCATCATCATCATCATCATCCTGTTTATAATGTGAGTTCAATTTAAAAAAAAAGTGCAGTGATTATATATGTTTACTTTCTTATTTAGTAAAAAATGGCTCATATATGTTTAGTAATCTTTAAAGCCACAATATAAGACTTGTTTTTTAAATATCCAAAAAACACTAGAACAGTGTTATATATTTTGCTGACTTGTGTACTTACATTATCCCAAATGTTTCCAAGAATGTTTAAATCCAGAGAAATAAGAAATTTTAACTATTGTAACGGACCGTGTTATTGTGTCTCCTGCCAATGACGTCATACACCCTTGATTTTCCGGTTTTATTTGGTAGAAAACGTGGACACTTTAACATGTTATGCATTTTATTAGACAGGTGACGAACACACAGAGTAGAATTATAACACAACTTTCAACACACTCTGTATAATGTATCTAGTATGACAAAACAGCGATGCTTTTTCCTACATATGTATGACCAGAAGGAGCGGAAGTGCTCGACTGTGTCATAATAAAACCTCCGCTGCTTTCGAGCCGTGCGTTGCACTCAGTATCAATCGCTTCAGCTTCCTCATTTCGCTTCCACGACTTTTAGCCCCACCCTGATTCACACTACAGTGACTTTAATAAGTCTTTCATACATTAGCTCATCCATGAAGATGATTTATGCCAACATCACAACAGATCAGGACATGTAATACTAATATATAATATACATATAAACTGTTTAAATGTGCTGTTTATTAATATTTTTTATGTCTTGCTAAAAGGATGAACAGAAGATCTGCTATGAAGGAGTCTACGGTGAGATGATCACAATTATTTACAGTGTTTTCCTGGATGCAGAGATGTTTCGTACAGCCGCTATGAGCCGTACAGAGATATTAAGAGTATTAGACACATGAGTCTATAATTCTGGATCCAGTAAAAAGTTCCTCTAAATATTAAAGTCAGTACAGTCAGATTATTATATTTTAAACATAATCTCACAATATTTGTGTCCTTCTGTCTCTGTAGATCTCTGATCCCAATGAAGACACATATACAGCTCTTGATCTCAAGTCCATGACCTCTGACCTGTACGACACACTCACAGTAAGTGAGACGTCAAAGTCAGATCATCATCACAGATGATCACATGACCGATCTCTCGCTCTCTTCCACACAGATCGTTCATCACAGACCTCCTAAAGACTCCTGCACGACTCGTGATCCTCAACATGAGAATCCATCAGTAAGTGTCTGAACCTGCAGCTCTTCTCAATATGATCATTTAAACTCTCTTCAGTTGTAGTTTGATTGTTTTATGTATCTTGTGGAAGGTTTCATAATGTTGTTGATGAACTTCAGTCAGTCATTCTTCATCTGATTGTTTATGTAGATCAGTAGGAAGATGATGCAGTAAGAGGCGGAGCACAAAGGAACCAATCTTGAGATCTGTGGGGGCGGAGCCACTTATGATTGACAGGGATCATTAGTGAAGAACAGTGGAATGTAACAGTGGAATTAATTTAAAGTTAAAAGCTGGTGAATTGTTGTGTAAATATATACTGTGTAATTTAGGTCAACAATGCAAAACACAGGAAGTGATGTTCAGTGGTGGGATACAAGCTCCTGCTTCACAATGACGAATGTATCGTTTTATTGTCTAAAAAGTGCTCAATATTATCATCTTCTATTCGGCTAATTTGTCTTTTGCTGTAACTTTTTCTTTAAATGATCTCTTTTATTTGTGATCATCGTTTGTTTGTACAAACCCTCAAACTACCACCAGAGGTCACCATCTCCTGCTACTGACATCAACACTGATGTGCATCAGCTGTAAATCACCATTATTCATCTTCATTTGTATGTTGTTTTGTCCTGTACTGTGTTAAAAGTTCTTCATATGTTTGTATTATAATTCTAATCACATCCATTTCTGCGTCTCATCTGGTTTCTTCAATCTCTGTTTGCTGTAGCATCTGTTCACCTCATTATTATTTTAATGTGTTTGTATTTCCTGGTTCAGGATGCATTTTAATTTAGAAAATTTAAATGACAAATTTCAAATGGCGTGATGTGATGCGTTATTTTAATATTAATACTGACTGGTTGTAATGAGAGGAGTTTATGCTGTGAGTCTACTCTGGAATTCCTGAAATATTTAAAACTCATTTGGGCTTCAGCAAATGAAAGAAAAATAAATAAATAAATAAAAAAAATATAAATATAAATAAAAAAAACTTCTTAAAAAAAAGAATATTCTTCTAAGTTCTATGCATTAATAAGTAAATCATCTGATCACCTGTTTGGCTCTAATGGACGTCCCTGCTGTATGGAAGCGTGAATCACGTGACACAATAATCAAAGATGTCCAGCAGGGGGCGAAAACTGATCTATAATAGAGAACTGGGTTGTTCATGATGTCATAAAAGTGAAGCCACTGCGCCGCCATATTGTTTGTTTGTTTTCTTTTAGGGACACACACGTCTGTAAATGTTTCTATTATCAAACAAGTCATCAGTTCTATAATGACAATGGCCTACAGAGAGAAGGCAGGAAATGAAAGGTTCCTGTCTTCCTTACTACTAATAATCATAATAGATTATACATCATACATCTAGCATATATCTAAAATAAATCTAAAAGCCATAAATTTGGTTTTGTACATCTTGGTCTTGTATAAAGGCCTGCTTGAGGCAAGAAGGGACTCCACAATATTAATGTTTAGATGTGTTTAGATGTTCAGAATGATGAACTTCTTTGCACTGCTATTGAACTCAGTTCCTATCAACATTCAGTCTGACCACATGAACTAGCTGATCAAACTTTTTGTGCCATAGTACAGAAACTCCACCAGTTATTCTGTTATAAACTATTTCAGTGCTCAAGTCAATGGTAGATTCAGGTGAATGTGATTTCACCAAGTACAACATGTTCCTATATCAACATCCTTTTTAAACCCGGAGCAACATTTCAATCAACCAATCAGAACTGATGGAAAACTTTTCAGGAAATGTCAGTTTTTCCCTCTGATATTAGGAATAAATTATAGTTAGGGTTAGGTTTAGGGGTAGGGATTAGGTTAAGTCTATATTTTTGGACAGTAATGTTGATGCAGGATCAACAAAAGATGTTGATCCAGACAATGGTGAACTGAAGTGATCGGCTGAACTCCGAACTCTGGAGACGAGGAATGAGTGGACGGAGTGTAATGGTCTGGTGCTGCGGATGTTGCTGACTCTGTGACAATATGAATGCAAAAACACCATCTGATCTTCTTAGTAAGTGTTAAGTAGCCAGCAGAATGTGAAATGACACTGATATTTCTGAATCTCTGTGGTATCCCTTACGAAAAAGAAGTTTATTGAAGTGTGCTATTAGTATACTTCTTTTAAAATAAAAAAAAGGATAGTATACTTTCAGTCTACTTTTTATGTACTTCTCAGAAATGTGCTTTATATACTTATCAGAAATACACTTAAAATTACATTTAAGTATACTTGATTTATACTTAGAAAAAGTATTTGAGCTATACTTGTGCTCTGACAATCTGTTTTCATTGTTATACATGAGAGATACTATTACACATCTTCTGTACAAAATTTCCAAAACACAAGCGAAGAAGAAACCAAAACAGATGCTTCCACACTGTAAAAAATTAAAATACATATTTTCCATTTGACGAAACATTTTGTCTCAAATACTAAAAAATGCTATTTTTTTTAAACTAAAAACCCTTGTCAGACCAATAAAATTACACTAATGTTGTCCCAACTAGTCAAACACAGTTGTCTGAGCAAAGAATTTCATATTGTTGAAATTTTAAGGCTTTGTAAGTTCCCAGCATGCATTGCAGCATGAATAAATTATCCAGTTACTGTTATAGGATTATTGTTTTGCTGTTTGCTGACTTCATTTAAACTTTTTTTGTTGTTGATTTGTCATTATTGTTAGTTATTTGTTGTACTGTGACGTACAGATCTAATCTTTTTAATATTTGGCTGATTGCCACCGTTCTTGAGGTTTGTGTATCTAGTTTTGAGGCCTAGATACTTTCAACCAATTATATTAATTTTCTGGATATCTTAATCTTGTAAAATGCTTTACAAAACAAACAATATCTATGTATTAGACTAAGTTACTCATGATGTTTATTATGTTCAGATATTCATATAACAAAATGTACATACAAATTAATACCTGAATAAGAACATATTAATATACTTAAAGTATGATATGAAGTTCACTTAAAGAAAACGTGTGAGTATACTAAAAGTGTAAAACTACAAATCTTGTAGTTTATTGAGACTTTACTTCAAAGTGTACTAAAATGCATAAAAAAAGTATTTAATTAGTAAACTATCAGTATATCTATAAGTTCACATTTAGTATAGTTGCAGTACAAACTGAAAACATAGATGTAAACTAGTTGTGTACTCAAAGTTTACTACTGTTATACTTAAAGTATACTTAAAAGTATACTTTTATATACTAGAAAGTGGGCCAATTTAGTCCCAAGGAGTATTAAAGTAGTAAACTGAAAAGTATACTACTAGTATGCTGATATTTGTATATTTACTACATAAAGTATACTTAAAAATATACTTGAACTTTACTTAAGTATACTTAATAAAATAAACTTGAAGTATACTTCTTTTTGGTAAGGGATGTTAGAAAAAAAAAGTGTTAACCACACAAAGCCAGTAAAGCTAAAAGTACATGTGTTGAAATTGTCAGTCATTTTGTTGCTGTTGATCTGATGAGATTCAACACTGCTCATATAACAGATTGATCTGCACTGCTCATATTGAGATGATTCCTGACATAATTTTATTATTAGAATGAGTGATTATGAGCAGTTTTCTGTGCTATATTAATGAAACAGGAACATGAGATGTCACTGGGCTTGTCCATTTTATAAATATCCAGTAGATCTTCGTTACGTCACAGACTTGAACATGATTTGCTAATTTGTTATTTGTTAGTCAGTGTCAGGTGGTTTAGGGGAGGAACTTTCTCATTTATCAGAGCATCTGATTGGACAAACATCTGTGTTTCACCAGATCATGAATACTTTTGGTCCATTTTCTCAGAAGTGTGTAGATATGATAGAGGTTTATGTGTCAAATGAGCTGATAGACATGAACTAAACAAAACTCACACTTTAATTACAACATTAATTAATTATTTTTAGTCTTAATTGTCATCTGTGTATTTGATAATGCAGCATGTTTTTCATTACTGAATTTAGTCCAGTTTCACTTCTGTGTCTCTGAAATGTGTTTATTTCTGTAACATCCTCCATTGAAACTGAAGTAATTCACACTGAGATCATTCATCAGATGGTGAAATGTTGATGTTTAAATATATAATGTTAAAACTAAATCAGCAGAGCAAAACTCCTGAAGTGATGTTTAATGGGGGATACAAGCGATTTCTTGTTTTACAGTTTAGTCCTGCTATTAAATCATAATTGATCTTTTTACTCTGAAGTACTCAACTAAATCATAATTGTGCAGCTTCACAATGGACAAAGTATTGTTTTATGGTGTCAAAATGCTCAATATTATCACTAAATACTTCAATATTAAATCAATATTATAACTAAATATCAATATTAAAACTAAATACGATGTTACTTTAGTTTTAATCCAGTAATTGTCCAGTTGTTCTCTAGTTGAGGGAGGAACACTGATGTATTTACACTATGTGTAAAAAAAAAAAAAAAACAGTGTTAACCACACAAACATGAGCTATAAATGCATGTGTTAAAACAGTCAGTCATTTGGCTGCTGTTGATCTGATGAGCTTCAACACGGTAAGACAAACACACTCGTACATCAATGAAAACTAATTATTATTGCTCATATAACATATGTGTCCTAACATGAGAAATGTTAAGAATATGGTGATGTATGGTAAATGATTATAAGTGCTGATTAATGCTGTATTATAGATATATTTGATGCTGATGTCGGTCAGAATGGCTCCTCGTCTTCCTCTGATCTTTCTGCTCATGATTCACGGTGAGTCTCTGATATGTGACCATGGACCACAAAACCAGTCATAAGTGTAAATTTGTGGAGATATATCACCTGAAAGCTGAATAAATAAACTTTCCATTGATATATGGCTTGTTAGGATCGGACAATATTTGGCCGAGATACAACTATTTGAAAATCTGGAATCTGATGGTGCAAAAAAATCAAGATATTGAGAAAATCACCTTTAAAGTTGTCCAAATGAAGTTCTTAGCAATGCATATTACTAATCAAATATTAGGTTTTGATATATTTACGGTAGGAAATTTACAAAATATTTTCATGGAACATGATCTTTACTTAATATCCTAATGATTTTTGGCATAAAAGTAAAATCGATAAATTTGACCCATCCAGTGTATTTTTGGCTATTGCTACAAATAAACCTGTGCTACATGAGACTGGTTTTGTGATCCAGGGTCACACATATTCACATTGCAAACACTCTGATAGACGTGAACTAAAGGCCACAAAATTCACACTTCAATGTCATTGGGTATTTAATAAATCAAATACCAATCAATCAATCAATCAATCAATAATCAATCATGTGTTAGTCCTGTTTTTCATTTATTTCATTGTTTGATAGTACATGACTGATTTCCTGGTTCTTTTTCACTCCTGTGTCTCTGTGCTTTTGTTTCTGCTTTTCTGCAACACACTTCATAAAAGCTGATGATGAACTTCATATCATTTAACATTTAATAGAGTTGCTGTTTTCAAGTAGTTAAAGGTATCATCATGTGTTCATTGTCTGTTGTAACTAATAAAACAACATTTTCATCCTGATGAATTCTGTGTTTCAGGGGTTTCTAGTGCTGATATGAGTGTGAGTTACAGTCATTCACACATCTGTGCACTAAAGAACTCATCAGTGATAATGAGCTGCACTTATACATACCCTACTGGATATCAGATCATGAAAGTGTTCTGGACCAATACAAATTATAAGAAAGAATCTGCAGAGTTTCCAGATCTGTCTGTGGATCCTGAATACAGTCAGAGGATTCAGTATCTGGGAGATAAACAGCAGAACTGCACCATCAGACTGAATCATGTGACACAGAAAGATTCACACATGTACTATTTCAGATTCACAACTAATATATATGATAAGAAATGGCTTGGTAAACCAGGAGTGAGTCTTACTGTCACAGGTGACTTTCATGAGGTTTCACTCTTCTTCTGTGCATTATGTTGAATAATAATGAGTGTGTGACAGCAGCACTAGATATAATGTGTGTGTTGTGTTCAGATCTTCAGGTGGAGTCTCCTGAGAGAGTGACAGAGGGAGATTCAGTCCGTCTGACATGTAAAAGCAGCTGCACTCTGACTGACAGAGCAACATTCATCTGGTACAGAAACTCACAGCCATTAACTGAGAGAAGAGACAGAAACAATGAACTCCTGCTGCAGTCAGTCAGAAGAGAGGATGCAGGCAGATATAGCTGTGCTCTACATGGACACACTTACATCTCTCCTGCTGTTCATCTCAATGTCATGTGTGAGTACAGATTGAGTTTTTCTCCTTAAAGTTGAGGACTACATATCTCGGTAACGCTTTAGATTACAACCCGCAAAGAACTACGTAAGTAAACTGAATTTACGGTGTATGTTTCTGCAATTATAGTGTACCTATAAAGAACGTACATGTAGGTATAAGGGAATTAAATTTGGGTAGTAAGGGAGTAACAAACCAGATATGCAACATGCAAAGAACTATATAAGTATACTGAATTTACGGTGTACGTTTCTGTAATTATAGTGTACCTATTAGTACGTATGTGTAGGTATAAGAGAACAATAGGCTATGTTACGTTTTGGTAATTCGGGGGTAACAACCAGATATGCAAACTGCAAAGAACTGCGCAAGTAAACTGAAGTTACAGTGTATGTTTCGTATTTATATTGTACCTACGTGTAAGTATAAGGGAGCAATATGTTACGTTTGGGTAATAACGGGGTAGCAAACAGATATACAAATCATTTATAATGGAATTACTTAAAAACTTAACAGGTACCTGTTCTATTAAATCGTAAGTTTGGCGTATCTATACGTAAGCTTTTTAAAATTACTGGGAAAATATACTCTTGTTCCATGTAGTTACAGGGTAAGTGTGCCATCTGCGGGCTGTAAATTAAAGTGGCGATTGTTACCCCCTTGTTCAAGGAAGTTACAGGGTAGGTTCAATACATAAACACACAATCTGAAAATATATCTAAAAATATTTTTTATAGACGCTAATCCCACTTCTACCTCTAAACCTAACGTTAACTATGACTGAACAGTAATAAAAATATAAAAAACAGGAGAGCAATCACAATCATTTATTTATTGAAAAAATGTCAACAGCCATACAAAAAAGTAATCCAAATAACCATGCGTTTGCAGCCGCAGTCCTCTCTGGCGGAATACAGTAGGTTTGAGGTGCAGTAGGATGAGAGCAGAATTGAAATTGTTAATCGCTGAAAATATTATCCAGATTATTGTCTTGATCCACTCCTCGAAGGCGCCCGCGCGTCATTCAACACATCTCACCAGAAACACGGCATGTCGTAATCTGTGACGAATGCAGGCGAGAGCCAATGAACGTCCGATTTTCCTGTCGCAAAACGCACTTTAGCACGGGTTTACGGCTGTTGCTGCTGGACTCGCTGCTAGAGATGGAGATGAAGATCGCCGGACAAAGCCTTGAATTTGGTTCTGGTCCTCGCAAATCGTATGGATTCTGAAGATCTGGGTTACAGCACACAAATAAATTGTTAGTCACAGCATGTTAGAGAAAACGCCTTTGTGTTCCACCACGGCAAACGAAGTTAATATTACATGAATGATTAAACGATTGCAGAAATATTATTTATTTTAAGGGTTTAACGTGTAGTCATGATAACATTATGTAGACATATTCTTGGAAACGAGCTGGCAACAGAAATCACACAGAACAGAATGAAATGTTATAATTTCATATTAAGTAAACGTTAAATGTTTAGATGATGTAAATATGTCAGTATTGTACATTTAGTGTCTGTAAAAATGTAAATAAATGTACATTTTGTAGAACCACATTTTACGTCGCGTTGTTATATGTATTGAACCTACCCTGTAACTTCGTTGAACAAGAGGGGAACAATCGCCACTTTAATTTACAGCCCGCAGATGGCACACTTACCCTGTAACTACATGGAACAAGAGTATATTTTCCCAGTAATTTTAAAAAGCTTACGTATAGATACACCAAACGTACGATTTAGTAGAACAGGTACCTGTTAAGTTTTTTAAATGAATCCATTATAAATTATTTGTAAGATATCTGTTTGCTACCCCCTTATTACCCAAACGTAACCTATTGTTCCCTTATACTTACACGTAGGTACAATATAAATACGAAACATTCACCGTAACTTTAGTTTACTTGCGCAGTTCTTTGCAGGTTGTATATCTGGTTGTTACTGTCTATTACCAAAACGTAACATATTGTTCCCATATACCTACATGTACGTTCTTTAATAGGTACACTATAATTACAGAAACGTACACTGTAAATTCAGTATACTTATGTAGTTCTTTGCAGGTTGAATATCTGGTTTGTTATCCCCTTATTACCCAAATATAACATATTGTTCCCTTATACCTACATGTACGTTATTTATAGGTACACTATAATTACAGAAACATACACCGTAAATTCAGTTTACTTACGTAGTTCTTTGCGGGTTGTAATCTAAAGCGTTACCCATATCTCTTGGGTGAAGGAGTAGCAGTTTAGCCAACAGCTGATTCATGATATAAATGTATTCAACAAATGACACAAAATTTATCTAATCAATGTCCTCAAATCTAATCCAAAAAATCTATTATACTATTGCCCCTATTATTTTATCTGCAATGTTTTGCTAGTAAAGTTTTGATGGATGATGATTATAATCAAGGTAAAGACAAACACATTTTAGCACAGTTGAGTGTTTTATAATGGGTGTTCACTGAGGTGTGTTTTGGAGGAGTTTGTGAGGATCAGTGGTGTTTATGTACATATGAACATCACTCTGACAGATAAACTGTTCACTGATGCTGTCGACTCTCCTTCAGATCGCTGTATTCTGCTGTGTTTAGTTATTCTGAATGGATCTGTATAATATCTATACGCAGTCATGTCAAAACATCTCCATGTGGTCCTGTTTGGTATTGCACATTGACTTATAGTTATATATAAAATGATATATAAAAAATGTCCTCGCAATTTTTGCTGTTTGAGAGATTATGCATACTTCAGTTCAGATGTGTTTTTCTCACTGTGCTTCAGATGTTATCAACTGAAACTGTGTCTGTAAAGACGCGAACAATACAATTACAACGACTGAATAAATAAATGACCTGGAAGCAGAAGTACAAAGTTTAAAAAATGTACACAACAATTATGACATTAAAATACAAGAAACCACTAATATAATTAATTATCTACATCAAGGTCAGTGGAAAAGTCAGGACCAGCAACTTCTTAAACATTTTCCAAGTGATGAAAGACCACACAAAATAAACTCTTGTGACAAATACATGTCAAATACAGGCAACACAGCAAAGTAATAAGAAAAACTACACCATCTATACTCAAATAATACTTATATACATTTACCCTACACATTTAAAACAAAATCTTGATGTTCTGCCATGGTTAAAACATAAATAAAAACATATTTAATCTTCGAAAGTGCATCTTACTCAAAACACCATTACAGGAAAGGAAGGAAAAGAGCGGGAGGAAAATTATCCACCTTTTTTTCACAAAGAGCGGCCGTGGTCACTTGTAAATCAGATCTGGCTTCCGGTCTCATCCGTGTCCAGCTATTTTTAGCTGTACAAAACAGCTCGTTCTGCTACTTGATATTTCAAATTGTGTCTTACCATATTATTTTTAAATTATTACCTTAATCATGAAAACAAAATGCCTGTAGAGTTTGGAGAACACCTGACAACAGATCAGGGACCATTTCTTCATACAGAAACTCTTCAGATCCTTCAGTTTCCCAGCTCCATGCTGGTGTTTCTTCTCCTTAGTTCACCTCACACATTTTCTATCCAGTTTAAGTGTCTTTGGACACTTAAACTCTCCTCCTCACCATGCATTATGACGATATAGACACATGTCCTTTTACAGGCAGAATGGAAACATCTTTAAGCCGGGCTCACTACAGGATTTTTAGCCCGATTTTCCCCTCCTGAGAATCGGAACAAAAATCTTGTTGAGCACCTCGATCCATCCCAATGTTCGGCACGGATTATCTGATAATGTGAGACGTTCACAGATCGAATCTTGCACCTCCCGATCTGCTCTCACACAAATCGGGGCCGAACCCTATCATATCAAACATGTTTGATATTCAGGATTTTAAATTGGGATGATCACGGCTATGATTACGTCAATACTTTCACAACAGCCAATGCGTGACCGCAAAACAGCTGCTGTACGGTCCGTTGGATAGTGGAGATGGAGGAAACTGTTCTTATGTTTTTGTAGTAACACTGTCTGTATAATATGTTGAAAACATACCACAACCACATGGAGTAAGGAAAGCTCTGGAGTGAAATCATCTCACTTTTCCACATAGTGAGTGCATAAAGCTGCTAGCATGCTAACTAACATTTGTAAACATTAGTTGCTGAAATGACAATCTGTTGTAAGATCAAGTGAGGTGCTCCCTCCGTCATGATAATCTTAACAATATCTTATAGTGTGTGATGCGCCGTGATTTTCAAATCTTGTAGTGTGTGCATGTTTAAGATTTCAGGGGAAATAATCTGCAAAGATTCTCCTTATGTGTGCGCTGCAACCAGATTTCATAATCGGTTAGGATTTTTAAAATCCTGTAGTGTGAGCCCAGCTTTAGTTGTTTGGAATTCTTAATTATTGTCCTAATGATGGAAATTGGGATTTTCAATGATTTAGCTCTTTTCTTACAGCCACTTTCTATTTTGTGGAGCTCAACAATCTTGTTCTGCACATCAGAACTATATTCTTTGGTTTTATTCCTTGTGATGGATGGTTAAGGGAATGTGGCCTTTGTGCTCCTCATATTTATGATCCTGTGAAACAGGAAGTCATGGCCGGACAATATCATACTCCTTTTCATTCTAGTGTGCTAAATAAATGCAAATATGAATGGGAATATACTTCAGAGTTTAAATTAATTTTTAACTCTGAAGTATATTCCCATTCATATTTGCTTTTATTTTAAAAAAATGTTTTTGAAAATTTTGTTAAAAAAAAAAATAAGTCAATTAATTTTGGTAAAACTCTGTTTTTATTTTTATTTGTGTTGCCAGTTAACAAAAAAAAAAAAAAATCAAATTGACACTAAATCAGGTTTTATATTTTCTAATTTCTTTTGTTATTTTAACTCAATCAGTTGTTTAGATTTTCTTGGTTGTGATCTTAAGAGATCATGAATGGATCAACAAATAACAGGTGATAATTCACTCAATCACTCAACTTACGTTATAGAGAATACTCAAATTCACCACACGGGGTCACTATAGCTGTGCTTACACTCCAAACGGAGGTTTCACATGAATAAGCAAAAAGTAAATACAAAAAAAAATAAAAAAAAACTCAAAGAAAGTGTCGATATTCCCGAATGTACAATTATTTCAAATATTAGGGCACACTTTTAGGGTGAAACAATACTCTTTAGGATCACACAAACACGATAGTGGCACCCTACACAAAAACACAGAATAACTGTCAGCATTTTCGTCATATGAACAAAACAATGTTACATGGAAGTCGAATATAACCTGAACATAATATTATACAGATCATTCACATACAGTTGTATGCCAGAGTTTGGGCACCCCTGTAAATTTTCATCATTTTCCTTTATAAATCATTGGTTGTCTGGATAAGAAATTTAAGTTAAATATATCATATAGGAGACAAACACAGTGACATTTGAGAAGTGAAATAAAGTTTATATGATTTATGGAAAGTGTGCAAGAATTGTTTAAACAAAATTAGGCATGTGCATAAATTTAGGCACCACAAAAGAAAAATTAACTCAATATTTTGTGCATCCTCCTTTTGCAGAAATAACAGCCTCTAAACTCTTTCTATAGCTTCCAATTAGAGTCTGGATTCTGGCAGAAGGTATTTTGGACCATTCTTCTTTACAAAACATCTCCAGTTCAGTCAGGTTTGATGGTTTCCGAGCATGGACAGCCCGCTTTAAATCACACCACAAATTTTCAATAACATTCAGGTCTGGGGACTGAGATGACCATTCTAGAATGTTGTACTTGTTCCTCTGCATGAATGCCTTGGTAGATTCTGAGCAGTGTTTAGGGTCGTTGTCTTGTTGAAAGATCCAGCCCCGGCGCAACTTCAACTTTGTCACTGATTCCTGGACATTGTTCTCCAGAATCTGCTGATATTGAGTGGAATCCATGCGACCCTCAACTTTAACAAGATTCCCAGTCCCTGCACTGGCCACACAGCCCCACAGCATGATGGAACCGCCACCAAATTTTACTGTAGGTAGCAAGTGTTTTTCTTGGAATGCTGTGTTGTTTTTCCGCCATGCATAACGCCCCTTGTTTTGCCCAAATAACTCTATTTTAGTTTCATCAGTCCACAGCACCTTATTCCAAAATGAAGCTGGCTTGTCCAAATATGCTTTAGCATACCTCAAGCGACACCGTTTGTGGCGTGTGCAGAGAAAAGGCTTTTTCCGCATTACTCGTCCATACAGCATCTCCTTGTGTAAAGTGCGCTGAATAGTTGAACGATGCACAGTGACACCATCTGCAGCAAGATGATGTTGTAGGTCTTTGGAGCTGGTCTGTGCGTTGACTGTGACTGTTCTCACCATCCTGCGCCTCGGCTTATCTGAGATTTTCTTGGTCTGCCACTTCGGGCCTTAACTAGAACTGTGCCTCTGGTCTTCCAATTCCTCACAATGTTCCTCACAGTTGAAACTGAGAGCTTAAATCTCTGAGACAGCTTTCTGTATCCTTCCCCTAAACCATGATGTTCAACAATCATTGTTTTCAGGTCATCTGAGAGTGGTTTTGAGGCTCCCATGTTGCCACTCTTTAGAGAAGATGCAAAGAGAAGAAACACTTACAATTGGCCTCCTTTAAATACTTTCTCATGATTGGATTCACCTGTGTATGGAGGTCAAGGGTCACTGAGGTTACCAAACCAATTTTGAGTTCTAATAATTAGTGCTAAAGGTATTGAAATCAATAAAATGACAAGGGTGCCTAAATTTATGCACATGCCTAATTTTGTTTAAACAATTCTTGCACACTTTCCATAAATCATATAAACTTTATTTCACTTCTCAAATATCACTGTGTTTGTCTCCTATATGATATATTTAACTGAAATTTCTTATCCAGACAACCAATGATTTATAAAGGAAAATGATGAAAATTTACAAGGGTGCCCAAACTTTGGCATACAACTGTACGTTATGCACATAGACATCACTTTTAACACTTACCGAATTCTATTTTACTGAGAATCCGTAACACTTGTCTCGTGCAATGTTTCCCAATCTCCGTTCATCCCAATCCCAAAATACACGTACATACACGGGATGAAACAAACGCATCGAATTACGGCAGATTAAAGTAATATCATCGTATGGACTCACATAAATACCGGATTTAACCTAGGATGATTCATGATTGTCTTCCTCTCTCATGCACTGCGTAACCCGTCTGTCTCTGTATCGCACTCGTGCGTCATCCATAGCAGTCGCTCTCTTTAAGGGGAAGTACAGTCTTTTTGGGCCTCACACTTTAATACCACCCGGCTACATTTTATTTATTTATTTTATTTTTTTCTGTTTTAGATGCACCCAGGAGCGTCTCAGTGTCCATCAGTCCATCTAGTGAAATAGTGGAGGGAGATTCAGTGACTCTGAACTGCAGCAGTGATTCAAACCCACCTGCAGAAATCAACTGGTTTAAAGGAGCAACGACTGTAGGATCTGGAAGAATCTACAGCATCTTAAAGATCAGCTCTGATCACAGTGGAGAATACAAGTGCAAGTCCAATAATGAACATGGAGAGAAATACTCTGATACTGTGACTTTAAACATCATGTGTGAGTAATTGATCGTTTAGTAGCCTAACTGTGACATTAAATCAAGGGTGTCAAACTCTAGCCATGGAGGGCCACAGCCCTGCAGAGTTTAGATGCAACCCTAATTAAACACACCTGATCCAACTAATCAAGTCCTCCAGGCTTAATTGAAAACTGCATATTATGTGTGTTGGAACAAGGTTGGAACAAAACTCTGCAAGGCTGAGGCCCTCCAGGAACTGAGTTTGACACCTCTGCATTAAATCCTCTAAACATAGTCTGTTATCTCAAATGTAATATGTGACTGTTAATTATATCAATGTTTGTCTGTGTTAGATCCACCCAGGAGCGTCTCAGTGTCCATCAGTCCATCTGGTGAAATAACAGAAGGTGATTCAGTGACTCTGATCTGCAGCAGTGATTCAAACCCACCTGCTCTGAACTTCAGCTGGTTTAAGGAGGATGAATCCTCATCTGTTGGATCTGGACAGAGTTTCAGTGCACTACAGAGTGGACGCTTCTACTGTGAGGCTCACAATCAACATGGATCTCAGAGATCAGACGCTGTTACTGTCACAGGTGAAGCTTTTATTAACACTCCTGTATCTTCACATCATTCATCAGTCTGTTAATTATGATGATCTTCCTCTTTCAGTTCATCATGGTGCTGGTAAGAATGTGATTGTGATCACAGCTGCATCTGGAGGAGGATTCATTATTATCATCATCATCATCCTGTTTATAATGTGAGTTTAATAAAAAAAAACTGCTGTGATTATATATGTTCACTTTTGTTATACTAATAGAAAATTGCTCACATGTTTATTAACATGTAAGAACAGCATTCATATTTTCTCTATATACATTTATTGAAATGCTGTTAATGTCTGTGATTATAACAGGAGGAAACGAAAGAGTGATAAAACTGAAGATCTCACAATGAATCCGGTAAATCATTCAAACACAACTTTACAGAAAATCAATCATGTCCTGATGTTGTACTTGGTCTGAAATATGTGAGACCTTCTGCTGTGTAAAATCTGCACCTCACCTTTGGAAAAAAAAAAACAACTCATTATTTGTCTTATGTATTGTCTTGTATTTCAGAGTGATCTCTGTTCTGACGTGTCAAGGAGAGTTTCAGTTCATGATGAGCCTCTTTCTGAAGCTGATACAGTCAATGATGCTCTGTATGCCAGTGTGAAACCCAACAGATTCAGAGAAAAAACTCCTGAATCCAGAGATACTGAGGAGATCCAGTACGCAACTGTCCAATATCACAGAAAGAAAGAGACGAAGCCTGATGCTGCCGTGAGGTGAGAAACAACTTAACCAGCACTAATTCATCAGCACAGATCATCTAATCTGAGCTACAACATCACTGAGCTCCTGTTTGTTTGTTGTGTTTTTTTTGTGTTTTAACAAATGTTCAAACTGTGAAGATGCATCAGTGATCTACAGCGGCATCAAATGAGTGATAGAGACCAGCGAACACAAAGCCTGTTCAACTGTTTCTGAGCGACTGCTGGATAAGTGTACAGTTGTTAGAAAATGTACTCATCTGTTTGAACCACAACCACTGTAAACATGTTCAAAACCCACATTAAGATTCATTTGTTCTCTTTGAAACTTTGCGAGAGAATTACTGTCATTGTATCGTGTACTAATGTCACGACTTCTTTTTTTTAAATGTTTGTGTTTTAAATACATAATCCCCTATGGCGTTATTTTTTAGTCAAAAGTTATGAGCCTGTAAGACATGCTCACGAGCACATTATGTTATTTCACACGCGCAAAAATGAACCTTCAGCTGGCATGATAAAAGTACTCGCGCAAAAATTCAACAACCGAGAGGTGTACAGGCAGCTGCGCGCGAGCGCCTGGCATACTCTCATAGGTTAACTCTGCTTGTACAGTGGAATCCTGCTCGCGCGCAGCGGGCTTCTGCTCGCGGAGTGCTGTTTTGCTCGCGCAGTGGATTTCTCCTCGCTCAGCTGATTTCTGCTCCCTCGAGTCTAGATGACTTTTGACAATTTGGGGGCGGAAACCAAAGAGGGCACTGACTCTCTTATGATTGGTCACTTTCATCATAATCACACCCACAGGGACATCCTTGTACCTTGATTGACAGCTCTCATTACAGGAAGCACGGAGTCAAAGTATCTGACGGAGTTCAGTCATTCAGTTAACACTGCACAGTGGACGGAATGGCGGCGACACCTGAAGATGCAGGCGTAAGTGATATTGATATATGATGGGGGCTGTGTGTTTGACAATGTAGCAATTTAATCTGAAATTTGTTTGGAACATGTAAGTAGCTGACATAAGCTAATCAACCTTAACTAGCAAGTTTTAGGCTAGCAAACTCAGCAGGGGCTAACGTTAGGTGTCTCTCAGCAAACTAGCGTTTTAGTCAGTGCTGCATGTGTAAAACAAAACGTAAAGTATGGCCAGTGGTTCCCAAACTTTTCATGGCAAGTGTTTTAGTTGAACTAGTGACCATGTACAGTACCAGTCAAAAGTTTGGAAACATTACTATTTTTAATGCTTTTGAAAGAAGTCTCTTATGTTCATCAAGCCTGCAGTTAAAAAAAAAAAACAAAACAAAACAAACAAACAAAAAAAAACCCCAGTAATATTATGAAATATTATTACAATTTAAAATAATGGTTCTCTTTTTTAATATATTTTAAAATGTAATTTATTTTTGTGATGCAAAGCTGAATTTTCATCAGCAAGTACTCCAGTCTTTGGTGTCTTATGATCCTTCAGAAATCATTCTAATATGCTGATTTGATACTCAGTTATTATCAATGATGGAAACAGTTGTGCTGTTTAATATATATTTTTTGGAATACTTTTTTCAGGATTCATTGAGTAAAACGTTAACAGCATTTATTCATAAAAACAGCATTTATTCAAAATAAAAACATTTCTAACAATATACATCGTTAACATCACCTTTTATCAATTTAACGCATCCTTGTTGAATTAAAGTACTAATTTCTTTTAAAGAAAATAGTTATTGTTCCCAAACTTTTGAACGGTAGTGTATATTGTTACAAAAGATTTCTATTCTAAATAAATACAGTTCTTTTTAACTTTTTATTCATCAAATAATCCTGAAAAAAGTATCTCAGGTTATAAAAAAAAAAAATATTAAGCAGCACAACTGTTTCCAACATTGATCATAAATCAGATGAGCATAAGAGACTTCTTTCAAAAGCATTAAAAATAGTAATGTTTCCAAACTTTTGACTGGTACTGTACATGGTCACTAGTTCAACTAAAACACTTGCCATGAAAAGTTTGGGAACCACTGGCCATACTTTACGTTTTGTTTTACACATGCAGCACTGACTAAAACGCTAGTTTGCTGAGAGACACCTAACATTAGCCCCTGCTGAGTTTGCTAGCCTAAAACTTGCTAGTTAAGGTTGATTAGCTTATGTCAGCTACTTACATGTTCCAAACAAATTTCAGATTAAATTGCTACATTGTCAAACACACAGCCCCCATCATATATCAATATCACTTACGCCTGCATCTTCAGGTGTCGCCGCCATTCCGTCCACTGTGCAGTGTTAACTGAATGACTGAACTCCGTCAGATACTTTGACTCCGTGCTTCCTGTAATGAGAGCTGTCAATCAAGGTACAAGGATGTCCCTGTGGGTGTGATTACGATGAAAGTGACCAATCATAAGAGAGTCAGTGCCCTCCTTGGTTTCCGCCCCCAAATTGTCAAAAGTCATCTATGCTCGCGCGCAGCTGCCTGTACACCTCTCGGTTGTTGATTTTTTTGCGCGAGTACTTTTATCATGCCAGCTGAAGGTTCATTTTTGCGCGTGTGAAATAACATAATGTGCTCGTGAGCATGTCTTACACGCTCATAACTTTTGACTCAAAAATAACGCCATACACCCCAGAAACATACTTCACGAGAAATAAAACCTGAACAATGTTATTGACATCTTATAAATCACATTCTCATCTGAAGTTAAGCTAAAGACTGTCAGTTATACTGCAACTAAAAAAACATTTTGTAACTTTTTTTACATTTCATTTATCAGTATTTAAACATTGTATGTTTTGACAAGCTAACAACAGTGAAATCTGTACAACTTATAAAAATTTACATGCTTCATATATTATTGTAACTTATAAAAAGTGTTCTTTTCATATTTTACTTTGTATGTTTTTATTACTAAAGGCAAATGCTTCAATAAACCTGATTGACCTTCAAGCCATTTAAAAACACAATAACTACTGTGGTTATTAAAATGTTTAAAACAACAACAAAAAACACAAAAACAGTGTTAAATTTTGTTGACTTGTGCACTTACATTATCCCAAATGTTTAGAAGATTGTTTAAATCCAGAGAAATAAGCGATTTCAACTAGTGTCTCATCCCTGGTCATTGTGTCGCCTGCCAATGATGCCATACACACTCGATTTCCGGTTTTATTTTGTAGAAAACATGGAAACACCAAACACGCTTTAATATGTAATGCATTTAATTAGACAAGTGACGAACGCACAGAGTAGCATTAAAACAGAACTTTGAACACACTCAAATGTATCTGGTATAATAAAACAGCGCTGTTTTACACCATATATTGTATGACCAGAAGGAGCGGAAGTGCTCGACTGTGTCATAATAAAAGCTCCGCATCTGATTGCATCAGTTGTGGGGATAAAGACGACAAATCCCAGGCTGTAGCGTTTTCACTGGTTAAACAATCACTATTGTTAAATTTTTGTATCTATTGATTTGTATGTTTTTGTTTTCAACAATAAACAAAAACAAAACAACAACAACAACAACAAAAACTGGTTAAACAGCACTGGTAGGACCTCTAGTGGATGATTTGTTAATTTTTCTTAAATAGGTGGGACGTCCAACTACTTCAACTCTTAAAAAACGTGTATTTTCTCGGGTCAGAATCTGAATCTCATTTCCATATTCAGTCTGTTTTAGATATAATAAAGCAGACAGTGAAGAGAAAACGTTGCTGTCTATTAAAACGAGTGCTCTGTGAGTTAGTTATTGTTAAATAAAATTCAGTAAAGCTGTTTTATGAACACTATTATTAATTTTCTTGTTTGTAATTTGTAGTATGCATAACCATCGATCTTCGCAGTACTTTGACTCTGTGAAGAAAGAGACCAAGTAAGACTTTATTCGCACTAGAGGCTTCAATGTATGAATGCACAACACACATTTTCAGAAATACACATTTTAATTTTCTGATGTTTAAACATATACACTTAACAGAATAATGTTTTAAGTCAAATAAAGTACATCACACTATAGGCTATGCTAACATGATATCCAACTGCTGGACTTGATGACAATCAATGACAATATGACTACAAGCTTATATTTGACAGAAAGATTTCTTACGGTAATAAGTAAATGAGTTAAAGGTGCAAACTATTAAGGGTGAAAAGTAAAATTCAAATATTAACAGAAACATAAGCTTATAAATTAGAATATATGCTGTATGAGAAAGCTAACATCATTAGAAATGTATCAACACTCTTTTTTGATCATCTAAAGCTTTTTCGTAAGACCTTTTGTAATGGTCTGCATAAAATCTTTTGGTTTCTTGAATATCTTCTTGGATTCTCCGGTCATGGCTTTGGTTAGTTTGTCACTTGCATCTTTAATGCTGTCAGCAACATTGTTGATTTTACTGCTGGCGTCTTTCATGCTGTCAGCAGCTTCATTCAGCATCACAGGAACATCCTTCAGTTTTTTGATGAAATCCATGTCTTTCCACGTTTAACTTATTTTAATTGTCCTCTTGCATGTGATTCCTGCCTGCAAATTATATGGATTGATGAATGACACTGTGCATGTATGTATGTATATATATATATATGGCACTTGTCAGCAATGTAATTACTCTAATATTTTCTCCCTGTTTATTACAAGATATGTAGAGGATATCTTACCCTCACCAGACACTCTCACAGAAGTCAGCTGGGTTGCTTTCACACTTGACTACACCTGTGATGTAAAGTATATTATCATATAAAAAATATTGTTTAAAATAAATATGTATCACAACCTCTGAGGAAAATGCTCAACAAACAATATGACACTGAAATATCAGCTTTTCCTTAGAACTGCTATCAGTGTGAACGTTGTCATTTTAAAAAAAAAAAAAAAAAAAAAACGAATAATTCAATGTACTATACAATAAACAGTAGCTCTGATCATTTGTTCTCTGGTGAGAGAGTTTATTTTGAGATCTCTGACTTTTGTTTGCTCTCCTAATTTCTCTTTATTGTCTTGTAGGTTTTGAAGATATATTTATGAATATATATTAAAAATTATATTTATATTAATATTAATTTATATTAAATTTATATATATATAAAAAAAAAAAGATTTTACCTCAAACCCAGCTGTAGTGAATATGATGTGAGTTCTCAGCTGAAGATGCTGGTGTTTGTCAGATGAGATGGTGTAGATCAGCCGTGCAGATGGAGGAGTGACTCTTAGATCATCTCAAGTGTCTTTATATACTCACTGCATGGAGAAAGTCCTATGACACTTTGGGAGTGATAGTATCACAATGCTTCTGCAATACAATTCAACAGTAATGTTCCTGAGAAAAGATACTATAAACCTGCATCTAATGTTTACTTAGAAAGAAAGACTCCAGAAGTACCTCATACAAGTGCAGAAGCCCTCAATAAAGTATCTAAAGAAGCAAAACTGACAGAGTAACAAGATGTTTTGATGTCTGTATGTAAATGCACAATTTGTGTGAAAAGGGTCTTCAGGATCCTTGCAGTTGCAGTTGATCTTTATTGCATTTTTTATGTCTAAAGTTAAGTCTATAAATTGTGTTTACATGTAAAAGTTTTTAAAAAAAGGCTTTGAATATTTTGCTGATATGTGAACTTTGTTGATCTTTTTAGAGGTAAATCAAATCAAAATCTGTTCCAGGGAAACATGTATCTTTAATCTGAAGATGGCCTACTTTACATAGAAAATCATGTGTGGCTACAATCAGGGAGGTAAGATAAAAAAAAAAAAAAAAAATTTAAAAATTGCAGTAATAGTCCATGACTTTATATCGGAAAACTAAAATAATATAATTATCCAAACCCAAATCAATGCTGAAATTTGTTCAGTTATTGTCCAGCAGTTTTTATTCAGTGTTCATCTAAACCAAAATGTGCAGTGAATTTGTACAGTTTTGTGATTTGCACATTTACATTTGTGCAGCCACTCCCATTGCGAGCAAATTCAACACAATTCAGGTGTACTTACGATAAAATCTTTATTTAGCCCAAAAATGCAACTTAATTTCTTCACTTGATGATTAGACTGCAAGTTTGACTTATATTCAATACTGACATGCAATATCATCTGATATAAAAACTATGCTGCAACATATGTTATTGCATGCACAGTTTACAAACATGTATCTTTCCATAGAACATCCAAAAGCATCTTTGCTGTAACATGTCTTGACAGATAACAGTGCAGTATCTGTTTTTTGAAGAAAAACATATTAATTTGTTTTTCAGGTAGGCTACTCAAACACTGAAAACAGAAAGACCAGAGACAATTGACACGAAGATTAAATGTTTACATATAAATTGTAAAATGATCAGTGCATGTATGATATATTAGGCTAATATTATGTATTTTGTAGAGACATAAACCATCTCTAACTGGGAGTCCATTTCTCAGATGTTTTTATTATGTGGAGGCAGTACAGTATTTACCCTTTTCGAGTATCTGTTATACAGGTCCTTTTCAAAAAATTAGCATATTGTGATAAAGTTCATTATTTTCTGTAATGTACTGATAAACATTAGACTTTCATATATTTTAGATTCATTACACACAACTGAAGTAGTTTCAAGCCTTTTATTGTTTTAATATTGATGATTTTGGCATACAGCTCATGAAAACCCAAAATTCCTATCTCAAAAAATTAGCATATCATGAAAAGGTTCTCTAAACGAGCTATTAACCTAATCATCTGAATCAACTAATTAACTCTAAACACCTGCAAAAGATTCCTGAGGCTTTTAAAACTCCCAGCCTGGTTCATTACTCAAAACCGCAATCATGGGTAAGACTGCCGACCTGACTGCTATCCCGAAGGCCATCATTGACACCCTCAAGCAAGAGGGTAAGACACAGAAAGAAATTTCTGAACGAATAGGCTGTTCCCAGAGTGCTGTATCAAGGCACCTCAGTGGGAAGTCTGTGGGAAGGAAAAAGTGTGGCAGAAAACGCTGCACAACGAGAAGAGGTGACCGGACCCTGAGGAAGATTGTGGAGAAGGACCGATTCCAGACCTTGGGGGACCTGCGGAAGCAGTGGACTGAGTCTGGAGTAGAAACATCCAGAGCCACCGTGTACAGGCGTGTGCAGGAAATGGGCTACAGGTGCCGCATTCCCCAGGTCAAGCCACTTTTGAACCAGAAACAGTGGCAGAAGCGCCTGACCTGGGCTACAGAGAAGCAGCACTGGACTGTTGCTCAGTGGTCCAAAGTACTTTTTTCGGATGAAAGCAAATTTTGCATGTCATTCGGAAATCAAGGTGCCAGAGTCTGGAGGAAGACTGGGGAGAGGGAAATGCCAAAATGCCTGAAGTCCAGTGTCAAGTACCCACAGTCAGTGATGGTCTGGGGTGCCATGTCAGCTGCGGTCAATGCAGCTAGCTATCAGGAGATTTTGGAGCACTTCATGCTTCCATCTGCTGAAAAGCTTTATGGAGATGAAGATTTCATTTTTCAGCACGACCTGGCACCTGCTCACAGTGCCAAAACCACTGGTAAATGGTTTACTGACCATGGTATTACTGTGCTCAATTGGCCTGCCAACTCTCCTGACCTGAACCCCATAGAGAATCTGTGGGATATTGTGAAGAGAAAGTTGAGAGACGCAAGACCCAACACTCTGGATGAGCTTAAGGCCGCTATCGAAGCATCCTGGGCCTCCATAACACCTCAGCAGTGCCACAGGCTGATTGCCTCCATGCCACGCCGCATTGAAGCAGTCATTTCTGCAAAAGGATTCCCGACCAAGTATTGAGTGCATAACTGAACATAATTATTTGAAGGTTGACTTTTTTTGTATTAAAAACACTTTTCTTTTATTGGTCGGATGAAATATGCTAATTTTTTGAGATAGGAATTTTGGGTTTTCATGAGCTGTATGCCAAAATCATCAATATTAAAACAATAAAAGGCTTGAAACTACTTCAGTTGTGTGTAATGAATCTAAAATATATGAAAGTCTAATGTTTATCAGTACATTACAGAAAATAATGAACTTTATCACAATATGCTAATTTTTTGAAAAGGACCTGTACCTATTTCGAGGGGTGAGAACTAGAAGGGCAAATGGCTTTCTGGTTCTCACCCCTCGATTTATTCTCATTGGCAGCAGGTGGAGCTGTTTGTGCTTAATCGTCAAACACTCTTTTTACACCATTGACAACACCATGTACAACTTTTTCCGGCGCCTTGACGATCTCTTTCGCTCCTCCGGCCACCGCGCCGGTCACTGGAGACACCAGGAGAACAGCAGCAGCGCCGACGGCTTCAGCGGCGGAACCCGAGCTGAACATTTTCCCGCCGGCCTCTACGGTGCTGTACGCTGCTCCTTTCACAATCCCCAGCGGAACGTCCGCCACGGCTCTGACCACGCCCACCGCGCACTCGGTCACACCCAATGCCACGCCTCCCACGATTTTGAGAAAATCCATGGTGTCAATCTTTTATTTGCGTTCCTCACACGCTGAATATGGAAACAGTATATGTATATGTACGTTTGTTTAAAACAAACAGTTTTCTTCTAATAGAACATTTAGGTCACTTTTTAAAAAAATATGTATATCATTCTATATGCTATGCTCTCTCTCTATCTCTCTCTTATTAAATCAATCAAAAGTGACAGTAACTACAGTAACAATGTTACAAAAGATTTATATTTGAAGTAAGTTTTTTTTTTTTTTTTTTTTTACTTTCTATTTATCAAATGTTAACTAATATATTGTTTAAAAAATATTTGTCAACAACTGATTTTAAAATTGATAATCACTGAAGACTGGAGTAATGATGCTGGAAATTCAGCTTTGTATCACCTAAATACACCTAAAAAAAAAAAAATAAAAAAAAAATAGAAAACTGTTATTTTAAATTATGATAATATTTCAGAATATTACTTCAGAATATTATTTTAATCTAATAAATGCAGCTTTTCAATAACATAAAGGAATTCTACTGATCCAAACACTGAATATATAGTTACATGTACTTTACTCTACAAAATTAATAAAAACATTTAACTCATGGGTGATTACATTATTTATATTTTATGTCTTTTTTTAAATATTAATCCATGGCACAATATTCACATTAGTTTTAAGTTAATTTTAACATATCATAGATTTCTTACCGTCAGCAGACACCCTCTCAGGAGCCGAAAGAGTGTAAAGTTGCTTTTTATAAACCTGCAATGTACATCAAAATGAGCGTTTTGTGAAAGTTATTTTGCATGTTAAACATGCGCCTAAACATCCTAAACAAAGTCCTAAACTGACAAAGTCAAATGTTACCAAAAAGCCTGTCAATACTAACTGGAAGTCACAGATGGTGTTGAAGTTGGTGTTTATCAGCTGAGCTTCTTTAAATCAATGTCGAGTGTCTCTCACAGATCATCTCAAGGGTCTTTAAAGGCACAATGGAGGAACTGAGATCAAATGGTGGGTTTCACTGATGCAAATTGAAACCCCTGAGTAAACACATTAGGGAAGCTGATGGTCAAGATTATTTTAGACTCAGAGGAAGCTTTTCTTTGGTTTTCCAGCATCGGGCTGATGAGAAACATGATCCTCGTCATCTGTGAGCCCATCAGATTGAATGAGACACCACCAGTTGAAATGTTAGGAGAAAACCACTGATCCTATATGATTATTTGTACTTTCACAGCCCTTCCTGTAAACTCGGATGATTAATAAAGCTGTTCTTTCTCCATTTCATGGGGGGGGAAAAAAAACAACTTACATTTGATGGAAGGTGCTTATTTCCTATGGGGTGGTTTTGTTCA
Source organism: Labeo catla (assembly GCA_012976165.1). Lineage (NCBI taxonomy): Eukaryota > Metazoa > Chordata > Actinopteri > Cypriniformes > Cyprinidae > Labeo > Labeo catla. The sequence goes on along the minus strand of VONZ01000631.1, from coordinate 298,821 downwards.
CTCTTAGCATAAAGGAGAAGTCCACTTCCAAAACAAAGATTCACATATAATGTACTCACCTCCTTGTCCTCCAAGATGTTCATGTCTTTCTTTCTTCAGTCGTAAAGAAATAATGTTTTTTGAGGAAAACATTTCAGCATTTTTCTCATGCATATAATGGACTGATATGGTGCCCCAATTTTGAACTTCCAAAATACAGTTTAAATGTGGCTTCAAACGATCCCAAATGCGATTGTAAACAATCCCAGCTGAGGAAGAAGGGTCTTATCTTGTGTAACGATCAGTTATTTTAATAAAAATAATATAATTTATATACTTTTTCATGCCAAACGCTCATCTTGTCTTACTCTGTCTAGACTGTTTTTGTTCTGGTTCATGACAGTTAGTGTATGTCGGAAAACTCCCATCTCATGTTCTCTCTCAACTTCAAAATCGTCCTATATCACTGTTTTACCTTTTTTTTTAAGGGTGTTTGATCTTCTTTGCATGTTCACTTTGCAAAGACTGTGTAGGTACGTCTGCAGTGATGTGAAATGATTTGTGATGTGCAGTGATGTAAAATGATAAGACCCTTCTTCCTCAGCTGGGATCGTTTACAACCACATTTGGGATTGTTTAAAGCTGCATAGGGCACCATACCAGTCCATTATATGGAGAAAAATGAGGAAATGTTTTCTTCAAAACACATAATTTCTTTACGATTGAAGAAAGAAAGACATTAAGATTTTGGATGAGTACATTATATGTGAATCTTTGTTTTGTAAGTGGACTTCCTTTAAATAAAAGCTCAAAGAATTCTGCTCTTATCAGAAAAATCTGAAAATCCCTGACATATATTTTTTATTCAGCTCCACAGTCTTGAGTAACTAAGGCTTTCACACAGTTAAGACAGATGGGACGATGTCAAAAGTGGTGCTGAAGTGAATGTGTTCCTAATATTATGGATTTAGAGTTCTGGTATTATGCGAGAAAAAAACAACTCTGTTTTTACAAAGAAGCCCTAATCTGTCCCCAAAATCACTCCCATATCCTGTTTGGTATATTGATGTTTATTGTGTTATGTCTTACATTGGCTACATTTGCTCAACGCTTCAAAAACACATTTAAATCACTGATCAGTGATCACTAGTTGAAATACAAACCCATCTCCAGAGAGCAACGCACTGGTACACTAGTTTGCTAAATCTGCAATGAAATACCATTGTTTCTATTGATTTGAGGTACCGGAAAGGTTCCCTTAACTACAGTGAAAACAGAGAGACTAGAAACAGTTTACACAAAAGACAAAATATTTGACATTCTTTAATTAGCATAGCATAATTGTGAAAGGATCATTGCTCTCTAAGGTGATAAGTTTGGGTAATTTATAGAAGCAATGTCAAATCATTATTACCTCTGTGTGGAGCTATAAACATACACATATTCATTCTTACAAATGTTTGTCAAATTTTAAGATGATTTCTCAGAAAAAAAAAAAAAAAGTTATTGCATGGCATTTCTACATAATACGAGTTTTAAAGGTTTATTAGAACAAAACTTTCAACTTTCAAACTTCTTAGTCGTCTAAAACTTTCTCAATGCCGTCTGCAACACCCTGCACAACTTTTCCTGGTGCCCTGATGATCTCTTTCGTTCCTCCAGCCACCGCGCCGGTCACGGGAGAGGTCAGCAGACCGAAAACAGCATCCACTCCTTCACCAGGTGAGCTGACTCTGTCCATTTTACTGCTGGCTTCTATGATGCTATCAGCAGCTCCTTTCACCATCCCCGCCGGAACGTCCACCACGGCTTTGACCACGCCCACTGTTCCCTCCGCCAGGCCCGACGCCACTGCGCCCACCGCTTTGAAGAAATCCATCAAGTCTCGGGATTCCTGCGAGACAGCATGTATATTTAATTATTAAATGTAGTTTTTTTTTTTTTTTTTACTTCTACTATAATATTTGTGTCCCTATGTTGTTCACCCTTTCGAATTCCTGTAGTCCTGGAAATATTAGGGAGTTCAGCAAGTTATTTAATTACTTAAAAAGTCGTGGAAATTCAAATGTTTCTGTTCTAATTAAAAGGGCAGAAACTGCATGTCCTCCACAAAAGTTTTATTTTTTATATTTATTCATCATCATATTGTATTGCACACACACACATGCACATATACATACACTGTATGTAGCCTACAATGAACAAAATTTATTTTTTTAAATGAAGACAACATTTTTATATTAGGATGAATTATCCCTTTAACAACTAAGTATTAAAACTAATAGATTTCCTACCCCTAGATAATATCTTGAGAGTTTCAAAAAGTCTTCGTAAAGGGTTTCTTAAACTTGAATACACCTGTAAATACAAATTAAATTACTATACATTCTAAACATGCTGTTCTAAACATGATAAAATCACCTACAATGTGCAGTGTGTCGGTACTGACCTGAGGTGACAGATGGTGTGATGTTGGTGTTTGTCAGATGAAGTTCTTGTGGTGTGAACTGACTCTCAGATCGTCTCAGGGGTGTTTATATACTCTGAAGAACTGAAACCAAACGGTGGGAGTGATCGTGTCATGGTCATTTTTCTTTGGAGTTGAGTTTTGGACGAGGATGTGAACTATTAAGAAGAAGAAACAGCATCAGCTCTTTCACATTAACTTTAGTTCATCTGCTTAAGTTTCTTAAATGCACACGGCAGTTTTTCTGGCATCAGGCTCTCGTAAATCTGGCTGATGAAGAACAACATTTTGAATGATAAAAATGTTAATTGTGAGGAAAATAAATAAACTTAAATTCACTGTCACTTTCTGTTTCAGTGCTGCTCTTTCACCTATTAAAAGCTGATATGAAAGTGAAGTAACCTGTACTTAAGTTTTACCTCAGATAAGTAATTACTGATGCAACAACATTAGCTAATAAATTCATATCAATAAATTCCTGATCAGTTTCTATTACTACAGTAAACATAGTAAAAACAAAACAAAACAAAACAAACAAAAAAAAAAACACTCTTCCAGTGTTCTGTAGTTTAATTCACTTTATTTTTGCCTGCAAGTGGTCCAAGTGTTGTGTCTTAAAATTTGGTTTACGTCAGATAACTGCCTCTTTACCTTCCTCTAAAATCTGAGTCAATAAAAGTCAATGCAACCATTACATGATCACATTCAGGAATGTAAAACACAAATATTTACTTTTTTTCCAGTGGCTCAATACACACAAAATAACAACTTGTGATTTTAGTATCATTTCATCCATTTATGCTTAATAAACATTTGTAACTGTAAGTGTGCAGTCACAATGTGAGTGTCCAGTTTATCTCTCCAGCCTAATTAAACACGCCTGAAACAGCAGAAGCGGGCTAAACTCAAACGAGATTAGTTGCATCAGTGAGTGTGAATCATTAGCTGATAAAGCAGTAATCAGGGATCAGAAGATAAGATACAGCATATATGGCATCAAATCCCCGGGCAATTATGTGACCGCGGGTGCATTACCAGTGACATTGTCATCAAGTTTATGCTTCTTATTTCTTTTTTTGCTTTTTAAGGCTACGTTCACACTTGGCGTCTTTTTTCAAACTGCCAGCGTCTGTTTTACATTATAAGTCTATGGAGTAAACCGTCTTTTCAAAAAAGTCATGAGCGCTTTTTTTAAACGCCACCGCCGGCGTCTTTTTCTGCAGCTCAGAGCGTCTTTTCAAGTTAAAAAAAAGTTCAACTTTCCTGAAAAGAACGCCCTACGTCAAGCGCCTTTTTGACAACTGACCAATGACAAGCGTGTAGCGAGACCTGTCGTTTCCATAACAACAAGAACAGCAAGAAAAATGGAGACGGTGCCGGTTGATAGACTTTTATTGTATTGTTGTTAACCGACATTCTCCTCCCCGTTAACTTTAAAAACCGACGCGCTGCCCACAAGGCTATCGGAGCCGCTCGTCGGTTTTTGAAGTTAACATGAACGCCGCTGCGCTTCGGGCGTCCCTTTTTCCAGTCTCGGCTCGCAGATCCTTCCTGATCCCGTCCTCCCCCCTCTCTCTCACTCCCACTTCGCTTCCTGTCTAAATACTGCCCTATCAAGTAAAGGGCAAAAATGCTAAAAAAAATAAATAAAATAAAATAAATAATAATAATAAAACACCAGCGCAAGAACGAGCTTCCTCTTTTCTCGAGATTCATACGATTGCAGCTGTTGTTATAGCAACAAAAGACGCCCTCGGCTGCAACGCTGCCAGCTTCTTTTTTTACTAAAAAAAGCACCGTTGTCAACTTTTTCTTGTCAAAAAAGACGCCAAGTGTGAACATAGCCTAAGAGTGCATATCTTTCGCGTCCTCTAAGAATCACCCTCTTACCCATAATCCTTTACACATAATCCAATTCACATAAAAAATTTGATGGACTCAATGCATGCTGACTGCATATGTATTTCCACGAAAATCTCAGTTCTTCACAAGCATCTGGTATATTGTGTTCTCCCATAGAAAACTCTGGTTGTAAAAAAAACTGTTTCTGTCATATTTCGAATAACCCCAATCACATGGAAATACATTATAGTTATTATACTATAGTATAATACACTGTTAGACCTTACCAGAATTGTTACAGTAACATACTGGCAACACTGTTGCCAGCTAGTTACTGTATGTCTTTTACACTAAATTACTACAACTGTTTGAAGATACATCATTAAATTCTCACTAGAGGAGAATTAAACAAAAACACCATTAACATTTAGTACAGAACCACTTTCACTTCATTTCTGTCATCTGTTTAAGATCTTACTGAGAATTAACAGCGGTTTAGCTCTAGTTCAGTGTGGTTTGATTATGTTTTTAAGTCACCATTATGTTGATTAGTCTTTAGTTGGATTTCTGACCCTTGACTTTCTTTTGCATTGTTATCTTTTTCTCTAAATGCACTAGTGTTTTGCAATGTATATATGTTTATGCCATGATATTGAAAGAGTTGTGGAAATTGATAGAGTTGTAGCTTAATTTTCTTCTGGTGACAGAAGTTGCATCAGAAAGTAGTTAATTTAAATAATAATAATGTTAAAGATAATAATATATATTTTTAGAGATACTGGTAAAAGTAATACAGCTGTTGTGATGGAAAAATCTCTGTAAAAGTTCTTTTTTGGCTATTGAGAGACACTTACACTTGACTTACAAACCTTATCAATGGTAACAAACATGAGTTTGGTACTATGCACTTAGCATGCATTGCAGCATGTAGCTTTTCAGTTGATTGATACCATTGCTGAGATTCATACATATTCATATACACATTATCAACTATACAAAACACAGCATTTTGGATAACGAAGGGCTGACTCTCTAAGTTACAGTTTTCTAACTGAGATGTGTCCACTGTCTCATAGGCTACATCTTGTTTGGGGAAGCTCCAAGTGTTACATATGTCAATAACTCTGATATTGTTCCTTTGTGAAAGGACTTCAAAGTCTTTGAAATTTTCCCTTGTTTTGTTTTTTCTTTGCCATTGTCTATGTAAGTGAGAGCCTCACCCAAATCCTGTTTGTTCATGCTTCTGTCACGATATTTGTACAGGGCACATTCCACAAAACCGGTTCCTTTTGAATCCCTTAGAAATAATGATAATAAAAAAAAATATATAACAACAAATAAATGTGCAATTATAACAATACTATATCATTTTAATTAAAATTTAAATAGCATTTACACTGGTAAAGGCAAGGTTTTTGGCCTATCCTTCACTATGTTTTTTCTTTTTCAGCAGGATTTTAATTTGCGAAATGAAGGCAAAATAAAATAAAGATCAAATTGCATATTGTTCTAAACATAGTCTCATTGTTAAGCAACATTTTTGCATCATGCAATGTCAAAACTGTTACTATTTTTAACATGTTAGTTTAAACAAAACAAGTAAAAATCCTTTCAAAATGTACAATGTGTGGTTTTGTAAAATTTGTTTGAAATTGTCAAACATGTTACTTTTTAGAGTAAAAAGTTTTGACATGTGGGTAACAGGGATGACTTAGATTAGGTGTCACCCTGTTTTTAAAGATTGTCTGTGTAAAATTCAAGCATTTTATACATAAAGGTCACCCTCGGTATATTATTGAGCTAATGCCTATATCATTCAGGTCTAACTAAACTACAGTATCTAGTAATGCTTGAGTCGGTAACAGGGTTGACAAAAATATCAAAACAGGACGAAAAACAGTTATAAAATAATAAATTGCATAGCCTGAGATGGCACAATACAATTTCTTGACAATTTAAGGTGTCTTCATTTCATCTATTTATTTATTTATTGATTGATTGATTGATTGATTGTATATAATTTTTCACTTTTTCCAAGTGGAAAAGTAACCCAAATTAACCCTCCTTACTCAGTAAAGTGGTTCTGTATTTTCTTCATGATTAATAAATACCTTTTATCTGCCTGCTAAAATGATAAGAGACTATTTTGCAGTGAAAAGTAAAACTGAAAGTACACAGTGCTCTGCCTGACAGAAACAGCCCTGATTTACAAGAAGAGACCCCAAAGAAAAAAAAAAAACAGGCTAAGATGTTGTGTAGGAAAATACTGTTATAACACAAAATGTGATGCCTAAGCTGTTTTAGCAAGGTTTTCTGCGGTTGCTTTAATCTTATTAATCTACAGGCTTATCCACAGAATTATATTGATTATATTAGAATATACTTTAACTAAAAGTCATTCCTCCCTCAATTTTGTTGTTAATTTTTAATTTCTACTTTTTATTCTTCTGCTCTCTGTATTCTGTCAAAGACCATTTTCTCAGGAAACATTCATTATCTGCAATTAAATTTCATCCACTGAATATCATTAGTTCTGTCATATTTGGATATGAGCTACACGCCAGTAAAATCATTACACATATTTTATAAACCGAATATGCAACCCAAAGTAACCCTCCCTACTCAGTAAACTGGTTTTTTATACATGGTTAATAAATACCTTTTATCTGCATGCTAAAATTACAAGAGACTATTTTGCAATAAAAAAGTGAAACTGGAAGTACACAGTGCTCTGCCTAACAGAAGCAGCCCTGATTTACAAGAAGAGACCCACAAAACAAAAAAAAGGAAAAAAAAAGGTAATTGAGTTTCTTCCTCATTTTGTTTTGACACTATTGAATCAGTGGCCTGTAGTGCAATAATGTAAGTGAGAGACTCTTATATCCTATAAAGTGAAATAGATTTCCTGCCGTGTAAAGGGAAAAGGAAGTAGTCTATGCAAGTTCTCTGTGGAACAGGAATTAGCCCTTGTTTACAAGATGCATGAACATCAGTGCTGTGTCAGTGGGCTCTTTCACTGTGTTGGTCATTTCACATGCATTGTTCTCTAAATAGGATGAAAAAATGCCGATAACATCATATGTAGCCCCTGAAATACGATTTTAGCAGGGGAAACCCGACACAAAAAAAAATGTGTATTTAATCCACCGCAATGCGATTTTAATAAGGGACTCCCCAAATGTCATTGGGTTTGTTTTGAGAAGCAACTGGGTGGGTTTTGTTGTGACAATCTTTTGTTGTGGCAGCTCTGATCAAAACGAACAAGCTCTTCGGCCACACTTCTTCTGCCCAGGATAACGGCATAGGCTGTGTTGCGAAACTGAGACACATCTGAGTATTGTAAACAATGTCAAGTAAGGAGGTAAGCACAATGTTCCGCCATCTTGTTTTTGTAGAGCGGTGTGGGAGTCACTTTCTTAAGGGAGGGTTTCACTTACAATAACAAACACCTGTCCCAACTGAACACAAAAGCAAATAGCAATACCAAACAATAGCAAATAGTTGCCTGCTGATTCTAGGTTCATGTATAAAACTGTATACAGCATTTTCTATCTTAAATGCTTATGTGTGTTCATGGGTCAGAATTAATACACTGCAAAAAATGCTTTTCTTAGTTAGATTTTTTGTCTTGTTTCCAGCTAAAATATCTAAAAATTCTTAAATCAAGAAGGATTTTCTAGACAAGTAAAAAATGACTGATGCAAGTCAAAATTAAGTGAGTTTTTGCTTGAAACGAGCAAAATAATCTGCCAATGGAGTAAACAAAATAATCTTGTTTTCTTCTTGAAACAAGAAATCTAAGAAAAGCATTTTTTGCAGTGTACATAATCTTGTTTTAAGACTATTTTACTTACCCACTGGCAGATAATTTTACTTGTTCTGAGTAAGATTCACACTTTTTTCCCCTCAGGAAACAAAATATCATATATCATATTGCTTATCTAGTGAATGCATCTTGTTTTATGGCTGTTAGCAGTTTTTGTTTTTCTCTCTCCTTCTGTGCTCCGAAGGACACAAGACAGTGTTATATTATCTGGGTTGATCATGGCATGATATTTGCTCTCCATTAATATTGAAATCAAAAGTAAAACCACACTGCATACAGACAAACACAGACCTCCATAAATTTACAGTCATAGTTATCTGACCAGATATCATGGGTAGTTAAATACACGTGCAGCCTTTGGCCTATATTTGGTATACTGTGTTTATTGTGTAAGTTTTGTACCTGTGAAAAGCTTCCCCATTACACATTCTGTTTTCAGCATTAAAACAGTAGTGAAAAGTTGAAATTACACTAAATTGCACAAGATTGCAAAAGATGTTTTTCCTTAGATGTTTTTGTCTTGTATTAAGCCCAGATATCTAAAGAGTCTTAAATCGAAAAGGATATTCTAGACAAGTAAAAATTACTGTCTTGTTTCAGAAAAAAAAAGTCTAAATGAAGTAAGCAAAATAATCCTGTTTTCTGTTTAAATTAAGAATATTTTGCTTACCCCATTGGCAGATTATTTAGCTGTTTCTGAAAACAAGACAATATTTTTACTTGTCTAGAAAATCCTTCTTGATCTTTAAATATTTTGGCGCCAAAAAAAAAAACTATGTAAGAAACACTTTTTTTTTACAGTGAAAGTCTGAAAGTCTTAAATGTGGCTTTTGATGTTTATATTTATGCATATTAACTTAACAGATCCTATACAAAGTGACTTGAGAACAATCTCCAACAGCTGCTGTTTATATGAAAAAAAAAAAAAAATAGACTTAGCTAGTTATACTTATGAGTTAATACAGAGTTAACAGTGCCACCTACTGTTAGAGATACGACATTGCATAGAAACCTATCCTGGGAGCCATCTCTCAATACCAGGATGGAAATTTTCAAGAACAAAAACAATCTCCAAAAATGCAGACACAACCCCAAAGTGATAATAATACCAGCAGACACAAGTCCAAGCATGTTATCTGTCGTCTTTAGGGTAGAAAATAGAGTTTTCAACCTGATTTCAACTTGATAATGTACAGTGAATGTACACAGAAGTTCTGCTTAACTTTATCTAGTTTGACTTTATCTCCCAACAGCAGCCTTGACCGATCAACAGCTCCCACGGGGCCTTGGAGTTTTTGATATCGGGCAGGATGTGAGTTTGCGAGGCAGGTCTTGTTTTAATTTTTACCCAACAGCTGAATGAATTGCATTGAAATTCACTGAATGTTTGAGATGCGTTGAATCGCTTCTTTCATTTTCTTTCATTTCATTTCATTTTTCAAGTGCGGAAGTGCTCGACTGTGTCAGAATAAAAGCTCCGCATCTGATTGCATCAGTTGTGGGGATAAAGACGACAAATCCCAGGCTGTAGCGTTTTCACTGGTTAAACAATCACTATTGTTACAGTTTTGTATCTATTGATTTGTATGTTCTTGTTTTCAGCAATAAACAAAAACAACAACAACAACAAAACTGGTTAAACAGCACTGGTAGGACATCTAGTGGATGAACTGTGATTTTTTTCTTCATGGGTGGGACGTCCAACTACTTCAACTCTTGAAAAACTTGTATTTCTCGGGTCACAATCTGAAACTCATTTCCATATTCCACTCTGTTTTAGATATAATAAAGCAGACAGTGAAGAGAAAACGTTGTTGTCTATTAAAACGAGTGCTCTGTGAGTTAGTTATTGTTAAAATTCAGTAAAGCTGTTTTATGAACACTATTATTAATTTTCTTGTTTGTATTTTGTATTGTGCACAACCATCAATCTTCGCAGTAAGACTTTATTCGCACTTCAATGTATGAATGCAGAACACAGAACTCTTTAAGAAATACACATTTTAATTTTCTGATTTTTAAACATATAAGTCAAATAAAGTACATCACACTATAGGCTACGTTATATCCAGCTGCTGGACTTGATGACAATCAATGAAAATATGACTACAAGCTCATATTTGAAAGAAAGATTTCTTAGAGTAACAAGTAAATGTGTTAAAGGTGCAATCTATTAAGGGTAAAGAAAAATTCAAATATTAACAGAAACATGGCTTATAAATTAGTATATATGCTGTATGAGAAAGCTAACATTATTAGTGTTAATAAATATATATCTATATCCCGTTACACTTCTCGTTGCCACCGAATACTCTCAGTCTCCAAATGTGATACGGCCGGGAAGCAAGACACAGACACAAGCTCTGTTTTTCCTTACTTCAACTTTATTGGTCTAATACAAGAGTATATATAGGGGTATTAACGGATTTTATGCATCTAACCAAAATATCTATGTGCGTCATATGGAACAAAACCATTATTGGGTGTATAATGAAATATCAGAAATAGATCTGGGTGCACAATAAGCTCTTCCTAAATTCATCCTGTTATTCCAGCCAACTATATGTCAAACAGATAAAAACAAGTGGTATAGTTATGTGAGATACAATAAACAGCAGGGAGAGAGGAAAAGGGAGGGGGGAGAGAAGTCACGTACAAGCAGGTTCTCACAGACAAGGAGCAGAGAGCATGAAATATTCTAACAGTTCCCCCATTTGTTTATATAATAAACATCATAAAGGCTCTCTGCCCAATTCCTTAACATCAGATCATCATTTTTCTCATTCCACTTAAGATCTGCACATTTAACCATTCTATTCATCTTGGCACGTGCAAGCATCTATACCAACTTATAAATCAAGACAAAAAATCATTTTGAGTATTCTCTACTTCATTTGCTTATGCTTCCTAAGCATTTCTATTCATATTCGGTGAACTTAAATCAGTCAACATTAGTATCAGCAATATATGTGCAACATGATATTTCTACTATACCACACTTTGCCCTTTGTCATATTCTATTAGTTTTGCAGGTAAATGTAATTCTTGTAGCTTTTTCTTGGCCTCAGACCTAACCATATGGTTGACTAGTCACTACCACATGTTTATAGCAGATGTATTGTATCTCTTCATTATCTAGCTATTTTTCCTCACCCATATTTACAAAGAAATATGTACAGGTGAGCAGTCTTCCAGTACAGCTAGGTGTATTACCAATTTTACAGGTTTGGCCTAGTAATAGTCTTGCAAATTCTAGTTTCCTTCTTTCCCATAATTCTTAATCAAAGTCTAATATAATGAATTGCAACAGAGACAAAAAGTCAAATGTCAATGCATTGCATTGCATAATACCTTGTTCACATCTTTGGTTTATAAAGGTTACGAATATCTCTTCGACCTCTGACAGATATGCATAGTTCATGATGAGAAACATGATTCTCATCATCCATGAGCCCATCAGATTGAACGAGACACCACCAATTGAAATGTTAGGGGAAAACCACTGATCCTATATGATTATTTTTCTTTCACAGCCCTTCCTGTAAACTCGGGTGATTAATAAAGCTGTTCTTTCTCCATTTCATGGGGGAAAAAAAAAACATTTGATGGAAGGTGCTTATTATCTATGGGGTGTTTTTTTTCACTCTTAGCATAAAGGAGTCCACTTCCCAAACAAAGATTCACATATAATGTACTCACCTCCTTGTCAAGATGTCTTTCTTTCTTCAGTCGTAAAGAAATTATGTTTTTTGAGGAGAACATTTCAGCATTTTTTCTCCATATAATGGACTGCTATGGTGCCCTGATATTTAACTTCCAAAATGCAGTTTAAATACGGCTTCAAACGATCACAGATGTGGTTGCAAAAGATCCCAACCGAGGAAGAAGGGTCTTATCTAGTGTAACGATTAGTTATTTTAATAAAAATATTTAATTTATACACTTCTTAATGTCAAACGCTCATCTTGTCTTACTCTGCCTGGACTGTTTTTGTTCCGGTTCATGACAGTTAGTGTATGTGGAAAAACTCCCATCTCATATTCTCAACTTCAAAATTGTCCTATATCGCTGTTTTACCTTTTTTGTTAAGGGTGATTGATCTTCTTTGTTCACTTTGCAAAGACTGTGTCGGTACTTCTGCAGTGACGTAAAATAATTTGTGATGTGCAGTGATGTAAAATGATAAGACCCTTCTTCCTCAGCTGGGATTGTTTAAAACCACATTTGTGATCGTTTGAAGTTGCATTTAAACTGCACTTTGGAAGTTCAAATTCGGGCACAATATCAGTCATGGAGAAAAATGCAGAAATGTTTTCCTCAAAAAACACAATTTCTTTACGACTGAAGGAAGAAACACATGAACATTTTGGATGAGTACATTATATGTGAATCTTTGTTTTGTAAGTGGACTTCCTTTAAATAAAAGCTCAAAGAATTCTGCTTTTATCAGTAAAATCTGAAAATCCCTGACATATATTTCTATTCAGCTCCACAGTCTTAAGTAACTAAAGTTTTCACACAGTTAAGACAGATGGGACGATGTCAAAAGTGGTGCTGAAGTGAATGTGTTCCTAATATTATGGATTTAGAGTTCTGGTATTATGAGAGAAAAAAACAACTCTGTTTTTACAAAGAAGCCCTAATCTGTCCCCAAAATCACTCCCATATCCTGTTTGGTATATTGATGTTTATTGTGTTATGTCTTACATTGGCTACATTTGCTCAACGCTTCAAAAACACATTTAAATCACTGATCAGTGATCACTAGTTGAAATACAAACCCATCTCCAGAGAGCAACGCACTGGTACACTAGTTTGCTAAATCTGCAATGAAATACCATTGTTTCTATTGATTTGAGGTACCGGAAAGGTTCCCTTAACTACAGTGAAAACAGAGAGACTAGAAACAGTTTACACAAAAGACAAAATATTTGACATTCTTTAATTAGCATAGCATAATTGTGAAAGGATCATTGCTCTCTAAGGTGATAAGTTTGGGTAATTTATAGAAGCAATGTCAAATCATTATTACCTCTGTGTGGAGCTATAAACATACACATATTCATTCTTACAAATGTTTGTCAAATTTTAAGATGATTTCTCAGAAAAAAAAAAAAAAAGTTATTGCATGGCATTTCTACATAATACGAGTTTTAAAGGTTTATTAGAACAAAACTTTCAACTTTCAAACTTCTTAGTCGTCTAAAACTTTCTCAATGCCGTCTGCAACACCCTGCACAACTTTTCCTGGTGCCCTGATGATCTCTTTCGTTCCTCCAGCCACCGCGCCGGTCACGGGAGAGGTCAGCAGACCGAAAACAGCATCCACTCCTTCACCAGGTGAGCTGACTCTGTCCATTTTACTGCTGGCTTCTATGATGCTATCAGCAGCTCCTTTCACCATCCCCGCCGGAACGTCCACCACGGCTTTGACCACGCCCACTGTTCCCTCCGCCAGGCCCGACGCCACTGCGCCCACCGCTTTGAAGAAATCCATCAAGTCTCGGGATTCCTGCGAGACAGCATGTATATTTAATTATTAAATGTAGTTTTTTTTTTTTTTTTTACTTCTACTATAATATTTGTGTCCCTATGTTGTTCACCCTTTCGAATTCCTGTAGTCCTGGAAATATTAGGGAGTTCAGCAAGTTATTTAATTACTTAAAAAGTCGTGGAAATTCAAATGTTTCTGTTCTAATTAAAAGGGCAGAAACTGCATGTCCTCCACAAAAGTTTTATTTTTTATATTTATTCATCATCATATTGTATTGCACACACACACATGCACATATACATATACTGTATGTAGCCTACAATGAACAAAATTTATTTTTTTAAATGAAGACAACATTTTTATATTAGGATGAATTATCCCTTTAACAACTAAGTATTAAAACTAATAGATTTCCTACCCCTAGATAATATCTTGAGAGTTTCAAAAAGTCTTCGTAAAGGGTTTCTTAAACTTGAATACACCTGTAAATACAAATTAAATTACTATACATTCTAAACATGCTGTTCTAAACATGATAAAATCACCTACAATGTGCAGTGTGTCGGTACTGACCTGAGGTGACAGATGGTGTGATGTTGGTGTTTGTCAGATGAAGTTCTTGTGGTGTGAACTGACTCTCAGATCGTCTCAGGGGTGTTTATATACTCTGAAGAACTGAAACCAAACGGTGGGAGTGATCGTGTCATGGTCATTTTTCTTTGGAGTTGAGTTTTGGACGAGGATGTGAACTATTAAGAAGAAGAAACAGCATCAGCTCTTTCACATTAACTTTAGTTCATCTGCTTAAGTTTCTTAAATGCACACGGCAGTTTTTCTGGCATCAGGCTCTCGTAAATCTGGCTGATGAAGAACAACATTTTGAATGATAAAAATGTTAATTGTGAGGAAAATAAATAAACTTAAATTCACTGTCACTTTCTGTTTCAGTGCTGCTCTTTCACCTATTAAAAGCTGATATGAAAGTGAAGTAACCTGTACTTAAGTTTTACCTCAGATAAGTAATTACTGATGCAACAACATTAGCTAATAAATTCATATCAATAAATTCCTGATCAGTTTCTATTACTACAGTAAACATAGTAAAAACAAAACAAAACAAAACAAACAAAAAAAAAAACACTCTTCCAGTGTTCTGTAGTTTAATTCACTTTATTTTTGCCTGCAAGTGGTCCAAGTGTTGTGTCTTAAAATTTGGTTTACGTCAGATAACTGCCTCTTTACCTTCCTCTAAAATCTGAGTCAATAAAAGTCAATGCAACCATTACATGATCACATTCAGGAATGTAAAACACAAATATTTACTTTTTTTCCAGTGGCTCAATACACACAAAATAACAACTTGTGATTTTAGTATCATTTCATCCATTTATGCTTAATAAACATTTGTAACTGTAAGTGTGCAGTCACAATGTGAGTGTCCAGTTTATCTCTCCAGCCTAATTAAACACGCCTGAAACAGCAGAAGCGGGCTAAACTCAAACGAGATTAGTTGCATCAGTGAGTGTGAATCATTAGCTGATAAAGCAGTAATCAGGGATCAGAAGATAAGATACAGCATATATGGCATCAAATCCCCGGGCAATTATGTGACCGCGGGTGCATTACCAGTGACATTGTCATCAAGTTTATGCTTCTTATTTCTTTTTTTGCTTTTTAAGGCTACGTTCACACTTGGCGTCTTTTTTCAAACTGCCAGCGTCTGTTTTACATTATAAGTCTATGGAGTAAACCGTCTTTTCAAAAAAGTCATGAGCGCTTTTTTTAAACGCCACCGCCGGCGTCTTTTTCTGCAGCTCAGAGCGTCTTTTCAAGTTAAAAAAAAGTTCAACTTTCCTGAAAAGAACGCCCTACGTCAAGCGCCTTTTTGACAACTGACCAATGACAAGCGTGTAGCGAGACCTGTCGTTTCCATAACAACAAGAACAGCAAGAAAAATGGAGACGGTGCCGGTTGATAGACTTTTATTGTATTGTTGTTAACCGACATTCTCCTCCCCGTTAACTTTAAAAACCGACGCGCTGCCCACAAGGCTATCGGAGCCGCTCGTCGGTTTTTGAAGTTAACATGAACGCCGCTGCGCTTCGGGCGTCCCTTTTTCCAGTCTCGGCTCGCAGATCCTTCCTGATCCCGTCCTCCCCCCTCTCTCTCACTCCCACTTCGCTTCCTGTCTAAATACTGCCCTATCAAGTAAAGGGCAAAAATGCTAAAAAAAATAAATAAAATAAAATAAATAATAATAATAAAACACCAGCGCAAGAACGAGCTTCCTCTTTTCTCGAGATTCATACGATTGCAGCTGTTGTTATAGCAACAAAAGACGCCCTCGGCTGCAACGCTGCCAGCTTCTTTTTTTACTAAAAAAAGCACCGTTGTCAACTTTTTCTTGTCAAAAAAGACGCCAAGTGTGAACATAGCCTAAGAGTGCATATCTTTCGCGTCCTCTAAGAATCACCCTCTTACCCATAATCCTTTACACATAATCCAATTCACATAAAAAATTTGATGGACTCAATGCATGCTGACTGCATATGTATTTCCACGAAAATCTCAGTTCTTCACAAGCTTCTGGTATATTGTGTTCTCCCATAGAAAACTCTGGTTGTAAAAAAAACTGTTTCTGTCATATTTCGAATAACCCCAATCACATGGAAATACATTATAGTTATTATACTATAGTATAATACACTGTTAGACCTTACCAGAATTGTTACAGTAACATACTGGCAACACTGTTGCCAGCTAGTTACTGTATGTCTTTTACACTAAATTACTACAACTGTTTGAAGATACATCATTAAATTCTCACTAGAGGAGAATTAAACAAAAACACCATTAACATTTAGTACAGAACCACTTTCACTTCATTTCTGTCATCTGTTTAAGATCTTACTGAGAATTAACAGCGGTTTAGCTCTAGTTCAGTGTGGTTTGATTATGTTTTTAAGTCACCATTATGTTGATTAGTCTTTAGTTGGATTTCTGACCCTTGACTTTCTTTTGCATTGTTATCTTTTTCTCTAAATGCACTAGTGTTTTGCAATGTATATATGTTTATGCCATGATATTGAAAGAGTTGTGGAAATTGATAGAGTTGTAGCTTAATTTTCTTCTGGTGACAGAAGTTGCATCAGAAAGTAGTTAATTTAAATAATAATAATGTTAAAGATAATAATATATATTTTTAGAGATACTGGTAAAAGTAATACAGCTGTTGTGATGGAAAAATCTCTGTAAAAGTTCTTTTTTGGCTATTGAGAGACACTTACACTTGACTTACAAACCTTATCAATGGTAACAAACATGAGTTTGGTACTATGCACTTAGCATGCATTGCAGCATGTAGCTTTTCAGTTGATTGATACCATTGCTGAGATTCATACATATTCATATACACATTATCAACTATACAAAACACAGCATTTTGGATAATGAAGGGCTGACTCTCTAAGTTACAGTTTTCTAACTGAGATGTGTCCACTGTCTCATAGGCTACATCTTGTTTGGGGAAGCTCCAAGTGTTACATATGTCAATAACTCTGATATTGTTCCTTTGTGAAAGGACTTCAAAGTCTTTGAAATTTTCCCTTGTTTTGTTTTTTCTTTGCCATTGTCTATGTAAGTGAGAGCCTCACCCAAATCCTGTTTGTTCATGCTTCTGTCACGATATTTGTACAGGGCACATTCCACAAAACCGGTTCCTTTTGAATCCCTTAGAAATAATGATAATAAAAAAAATATATATAACAACAAATAAATGTGCAATTATAACAATACTATATCATTTTAATTAAAATTTAAATAGCATTTACACTGGTAAAGGCAAGGTTTTTGGCCTATCCTTCACTATGTTTTTTCTTTTTCAGCAGGATTTTAATTTGCGAAATGAAGGCAAAATAAAATAAAGATCAAATTGCATATTGTTCTAAACATAGTCTCATTGTTAAGCAACATTTTTGCATCATGCAATGTCAAAACTGTTACTATTTTTAACATGTTAGTTTAAACAAAACAAGTAAAAATCCTTTCAAAATGTACAATGTGTGGTTTTGTAAAATTTGTTTGAAATTGTCAAACATGTTACTTTTTAGAGTAAAAAGTTTTGACATGTGGGTAACAGGGATGACTTAGATTAGGTGTCACCCTGTTTTTAAAGATTGTCTGTGTAAAATTCAAGCATTTTATACATAAAGGTCACCCTCGGTATATTATTGAGCTAATGCCTATATCATTCAGTAGAATATGAGTTCTAATTAAACTACAGTATCTAGTAATGCTTGAGTCAGTAACAGGGTTGACAAAAATATCAAAACAGGAAGAAAAACAGTCATAAAATAATAAATTGCGTAGCCTGAGATGGCACGATACAATTTCTTGACAATTTAAGGTGTCTTCATTTCATCTATTTATTTATTTATTTATTTATTTATTTATTGATTGTATATAATTTTTCACTTTTTCCAAGTGGAAAAGTAACCCAAATTAACCCTCCCTACTCAGTAAACTGGTTCTGTATTTTCTTCATGATTAATAAATAACTTTTATCTGCCTGCTAAAATGATAAGAGACTATTTTGCAGTGAAAAGTAAAACTGAAAGTACACAGTGCTCTGCCTGACAGAAACAGCCCTGATTTACAAGAAGAGACCCCAAAGAAAAAAAAAGAAAAAAAAAACAGGCTAAGACGTTGTGTAGGAAAATACTGTTATAACACAAAATGTGATGCCTAAGCTGTTTTAGCAAGGTTTTCTGTGGTTGCTTTAATCTTATTAATCTCCAGGCTTATCCACAGAATTATATTGATTATATTAGAATATACTTTAACTAAAAGTCATTCCTCCCTCAATTTTGTTGTTAATTTTAATTTCTACTTTTTATTCTTCTGCTCTCTGTATTCTGTCAAAGACCATTTTCTCAGGAAACACTCATTATCTGCAATTAAATTTCATCCACTGAATATCATTAGTTCTGTCATATTTGGATATGAGCTACACGCCAGTAAAATCATTACACATATTTTATAAACCGAATATGCAACCCAAAGTAACCCTCCCTACTCAGTAAACTGGTTTTTTATACATGGTTAATAAATACCTTTTATCTGCATGCTAAAATTACAAGAGACTATTTTGCAATAAAAAAGTGAAACTGGAAGTACACAGTGCTCTGCCTAACAGAAGCAGCCCTGATTTACAAGAAGAGACCCACAAAACAAAAAAAAGGAAAAAAAAAGGTAATTGAGTTTCTTCCTCATTTTGTTTTGACACTATTGAATCAGTGGCCTGTAGTGCAATAATGTAAGTGAGAGACTCTTATATCCTATAAAGTGAAATAGATTTCCTGCCGTGTAAAGGGAAAAGGAAGTAGTCTATGCAAGTTCTCTGTGGAACAGGAATTAGCCCTTGTTTACAAGATGCATGAACATCAGTGCTGTGTCAGTGGGCTCTTTCACTGTGTTGGTCATTTCACATGCATTGTTCTCTAAATAGGATGAAAAAATGCCGATAACATCATATGTAGCCCCTGAAATACGATTTTAGCAGGGGAAACCCGACACAAAAAAAAATGTGTATTTAATCCACCGCAATGCGATTTTAATAAGGGACTCCCCAAATGTCATTGGGTTTGTTTTGAGAAGCAACTGGGTGGGTTTTGTTGTGACAATCTTTTGTTGTGGCAGCTCTGATCAAAACGAACAAGCTCTTCGGCCACACTTCTTCTGCCCAGGATAACGGCATAGGCTGTGTTGCGAAACTGAGACACATCTGAGTATTGTAAACAATGTCAAGTAAGGAGGTAAGCACAATGTTCCGCCATCTTGTTTTTGTAGAGCGGTGTGGGAGTCACTTTCTTAAGGGAGGGTTTCACTTACAATAACAAACACCTGTCCCAACTGAACACAAAAGCAAATAGCAATACCAAACAATAGCAAATAGTTGCCTGCTGATTCTAGGTTCATGTATAAAACTGTATACAGCATTTTCTATCTTAAATGCTTATGTGTGTTCATGGGTCAGAATTAATACACTGCAAAAAATGCTTTTCTTAGTTAGATTTTTTGTCTTGTTTCCAGCTAAAATATCTAAAAATTCTTAAATCAAGTAAAAAATGAGTTTTTGCTTGAAACAAGCAAAATAATCTGCCAATGGAGTAAACAAAATAATCTTGTTTTCTTCTTGAAACAAGAAATCTAAGAAAAGCATTTTTTGCAGTGTACATAATCTTGTTTTAAGACTATTTTACTTACCCACTGGCAGATAATTTTACTTGTTCTGAGTAAGATTCACACTTTTTTCCCCTCAGGAAACAAAATATCATATATCATATTGCTTATCTAGTGAATGCATCTTGTTTTATGGCTGTTAGCAGTTTTTGTTTTTCTCTCTCCTTCTGTGCTCCGAAGGACACAAGACAGTGTTATATTATCTGGGTTGATCGTGGCATGATATTTGCTCTCCATTCATATTGAAATCAAAAGTAAAACCACACTGAATACTGTCACGGGGGCGGAGCAAAGCGACAGACACAGTGGGCGTGACGTCAGGCCTCGGAGAGGCTTTTATTAAACAATAAAACAAAGTGTCCAAAAAGGGGGAAGAGTGTCCAAAATAAAAGGGGGATCTGGTGTCCTCGAAGTGACGGGGTTCCGTGAAGGAGGGGTAGTGTTCCAAAAGGGAAGGGTCCAGGTAAGGGGCGGAGTCCGGCGGCCGCACGCGCTCCCCGCTCAGGTCCGGGGTGCGAGGGGCGGCGGCTTCTCTGGCGGCATCGTCCTCCTCCACCTACGCGGCGCTTCTGGGGGATAACACGGCCCGGCATCCTGGCCCGTCAGCCGTTACGGGTGCGGTCCTCATCCGGACCCGCGGGGTCCGGCAACTCGTCCTGCGGCGCTGGTTCCCTCTTCACCCCTTCCTGGACCCACGAGGACACCAGCGTGCATGCACGGGGAAGAGACCGGTCTCCTGAGGAGAGGCGCGCTCGGCATTTTAACAGCGGCGGTGATGAGGCTTCATTCACATCAGGTGTGCCTCATCACACGCCGCCAGACCTGGATGTTTCAGCGCCCCTCCTCCTCCCACACGCCCACTCCCGTCGGGAGCCTGGTGAAGGGCGGCGATTACCGACGGGGTGCAGCTGACAATAAGGGGGGAGGCAGTCGACTCGTCACAATACAGACAAACACAGACCTCCATAAATTTACAATCATAGTTATCTGACCAGATATCATGGGTAGTTAAATACACGTGCAGCCTTTGGCCTATCTTTGGTATACTGTGTTTATTGTGTAAGTTTTGTACCTGTGAAAAGCTTCCCCATTACACATTCTGTTTTCAGCATTAAAACAGTAGTGAAAAGTTGAAATTACACTAAATTGCACAAGATTGCAAAAGATGTTTTTCTTAGATGTTTTTGTCTTGTATTAAGCCCAGATATCTAAAAAGTCTTAAATCGAAAAGGATATTCTAGACAAGTAAAAATTACTGTCTTGTTTCAGAAAAAAAAAAAAGTCTAAATGAAGTAAGCAAAATAATCCTGTTTTCTGTTTAAATTAAGAATATTTTGCTTACCCCATTGGCAGATTATTTAGCTGTTTCTGAAAACAAGACAATAATTTTTACTTGTCTAGAAAATCCTTCTTGATTTTTAAATATTTTGGCGCCAAAAAAAAAAAACTATGTAAGAAACACTTTTTTTTTACAGTGAAAGTCTGAAAGTCTTAAATGTGGCTTTTGATGTTTATATTTATGCATATTAATTTAGCAGATCCTATACAAAGTGACTTGAGAACAATCTCCAACAGCTGCTGTTTATATGAAAAAAAAAAAAAATAGACTTAGCTAGTTATACTTATGAGTTAATACAGAGTTAACAGTGCCACCTACTGTTAGAGATACGACATTGCACAGAAACCTATCCTGAGAGCCATCTCTCAATACCAGGATGGAAATTTTCAAGAACAAAAACAATCTCCAAAAATGCAAACACAACCCCAAAGTGATAATAATACCAGCAGACACAAGTCCAAGCATGTTATCTGTCGTCTTTAGGGTAGAAAATAGAGTTTTCAACCTGATTTCAACTTGATAATGTACAGTGAATGTACACAGAAGTTCTGCTTAACTTTATCTAGTTTGACTTTATCTCCCAACAGCAGCCTTGACCGATCAACAGCTCCCACGGGGCCTTGGAGTTTTTGATATCGGGCAGGATGTGAGTTTGCGAGGCAGGTCTTGTTTTAATTTTTACCCAACAGCTGAATGAATTGCATTGAAATTCACTGAATGTCTGAGATGCGTTGAATCGCTTCTTTCATTTTGAAGGCCGCGGGTCTCCAGCGCTCCACGAGACATTGAAACGCATGTCCTCGCTGAGAGCTGTCGACCACAATGGTGTTTTCATCAGATGATTATAGCATAATATCTCACATTAAAACCATGAATAATCATAAAGGGCCAGAGTCCTTATTTCAGGCCTGTTCTACACAAACAAACTCATTTGTGGAGCAATGCAGCGTTCAGGGATGTTTTTAGAGGAAGTTGCCCATTAGCGTGATGATGTGGATAATGTCACGGCTCGTGACTGAATGTCTCCCGTGTCATTAAACACGGAGTAACAAGCAAAACCCTCATGTGATCGGTGAGTAACAGAAAATGGCTGTATAAATAATGGTGGAAATGATCATAATGAATCAAGCTCATTATCTGTCTCAGCAAAACAGACAGAAATTTAACTGCAGGCATCCAGTCTAATTTTCATTATATTTATGTAATGAATTAAATGCATTCAGCTATTTTAAGACATATAGGCATACACACAGTGTATAACTTGAAAAAAAAATAAAAATGTTGCATGAAGAAAACAAATTTCAGTATTCCTAAAACAAAATATGTTTTATATTTAGATTTTGGTGTGAAAGACCCAGACATGTTCTCAACAGGTTTCGTGAGAAACCTCGAAAACATTAATCACAGCGGCTGACTCTCATTCGTCTCTTTGTACCTCGTTTTTTTCATCGTCTATGTCCTGTCATCACTTCTTTTCTTTCTTCCACTGTTCGTGTGTGATTAGATCTCTGTCTGGCCTTGCGTGCCAGTCTTTTTCCTCCTGCCCTCCATCGTCTCCCGCAAACACCTGTCCGTCTCTCGTCTCTCCACACGCCGCTGTGCTTCTGCGTAACTTCAGCTTATCACAATGACTTCAGTTTGATCTGATCCAGGCTTTTTACGTAGTACCTGCATGAGTCAGCAGAGCAGACCATGCACAATTTAAGCAGGAAAAATTGTGTAAAATCATAACCAGTTGTTATAGGATCAAACAGCACAATCATCTTTTTTTTTCAGTACAGGTTAATAAACTTCACATCAGATGAAAACAGAATAAATGCACACACGGCTGAATGTTTCATTTGACAAACAGGTGTGAATATTACTGACATTTAACATGGTGTTATGAAACACACATGCGTGCACACATTAGAGCTAGGCTGCTGCTGTTTAAGGCCTGTTCACTCTGAAAAATCTGAAAATCCTCAAATGTTGTGTTTCACTTTCTTTTTATTGTTCATTCATTAATTCATTTATTAATTTATAATCGTATATATATATATATATATATATACACTACCGTTCGAAAGTTTGGGGTCAGTAAGACTTGTAATAGTCTTTAAAGAAGTCTCTTATGCTCATCAAGGCTGCATTTCTTTGAAATATAGAAAAAAAAAACAGTAATATTGCAAAATGTTTTTACAATATAAAATAATGTTTTTTTATTTTAACATACTTTAAAATAGAATTTATTCCTGTGATGAAAAGCAGAATTTTTATCAGCTGTTACTCCAGTCTTAAGTGTCACATGATCCTTCAGAAATCATTCTAATATGCGGATTTATTATTAGAATGATCAATGTTGGATAATATCAACAGTTGTGCTGCCAAATATTTTTTGGAACCTGTGATTTTTGTTTTTCAGGATTCTTTCATGAATAACAAGTTTAAAAAGTACAGTGTTTATTCAAAATATAAATATTTTATAACAATGTAAATTATTTATTATTAACTTTTAATAAACTTTTAATTATTAACTTAATACATCCTTGGTAAATAAAAGTATTAATTTCTTAAAAATAATAAAAATTGACCCCAAACTTTTGAACGGTAGTGTATATATATATATATATATATATATATATAATCAGTCATTTCTATAATTTATCATTTTATTATTTTTATCATTTATATAATTTTAATTATTTTATCACTTATTCACTTATTATTTTCAGTATGTTTCTATATTTTATATTTCTTATTATTTTTCTTGCTTATTCATGTCCGTTATTTTTTAGTCTTATGATTGTGGGGTTTCATGACCTGTTTTGTCTGTATGAATATGAGATAAGAGGGAATGTTTATGGAAACTCAAGGTTCGTGGGATGTTGTTGTTGTTCAGTATAACACTACTACACTACTGCTGAATATGTGTTCGTCAGACGAAGTCTGAGCATTGAGACATATGCATCTCAGATTGCACAATAAACTCTGCTGCTTTTTTACCATCATCACTTCATCTTCTGCTTATGCTCATCTCTGGCTTTTCTCGGTCAACTTCTTGGCTGATAGAAGAATGTTAAACACTCATTTTGGGTATATTTTGGTACCTTGCTTTTAAAGGAGAGGCCCACTTCCAGAACAAAAATTTACAGATAATGTACTCACACCCTTGTAATCCAAGATGTTCATGTCTTTTTTCTTTCTTCAGTTGTAAAGAAATTATGTTTTTTAAGGATTTTTTCTCCATATAATGGCCTGATATGGTTCCCCGATTTTAAACTTCCAAAATGCAGTTTAAATGTGTCTTTAAACGATCACAAATGCGGTTGTAAACAATCCCAGCCGAGGAAGAATGAGACTGTCTAGTGAAACGATCGGTTACTTTCATTTAAAAAATACAGTTTAAATACTTTTTAATCTCAAACGGTCGTCTTGTCTTTCTCTCCCTGGACTCTGTGTATTCTGGCTCAAGACAGTTAGGGTATGTCGAAAAACTCCAATCGTATTTTCTCCCTCAACTTCAAAAATCATTTCAAAATCACCCTACATCACTGCAGAAGAACAGACACAGTCTTTGCAAAATGAACATGCAAAGAAGATCAAACACCCTTAGCAAAAAAGGTAAAACAGTGATATTGTCACGCTGGATGTACTAGAGAAATGAGGTGAGGGTCCAAAATGCAGGGAAGGGAATTTAATTAAACAAAACACAAATAAAACATAAACCAAAAGGCCAACACGGCACAACACGACTAGGATCAAAAACAGGATCAGAACAGAGGAACACACACGAAGACATAGACAATAGACAATGCAGACCTGAACAGGAGTGAGAAGTGAGAGTTCTTATACAATAGTCCAGAGTGTGAACAGCTGTGAGTGTAATCAGTGCAAATGACAAGACAGACGTGAACAATCAGGGGAGTGCAGTGCAAGGGGAACAGCGACCTCGAGAGGCTGAGGGAAGACCCACAGCCCCGATCATGACAGTACCCCCTCCCTACGGAACGGCTTCCAGACGTTCCCAAAGTCTGGAGGGAGGAGGTACGGAGGAAGGCAACTCAGGGGGAGGGACGGCGGGCCAGGCCCGTGCAGCGCAGTCACCACCGCGTCAGGAACAGAGAGAGCGGTCACCGCCGCGTCCGGAACAGAAGGCAAGGTGAGGGCCACGTCAGGAACAGCGAGCGCGGCCGCCTCCGCGTCAGGAACAGAGAGAGCGGTCGCCGCCGCGTCAGGAACAGAGAGAGCGGTCGCCGCCGCGTCAGGAACAGAGAGCGCGGTCACCGCTGCGTCAGGAACGGAGATAGCGGTCGCCGCCGCGTCAGGAACGGAGATAGCGGATGCCGCCGCCTGCCCGCGGAAGAGCGTCTCCGCCCCCGCCAGAAAGCAGGGCCGCATCTGCGCCGCCTCGGCCCTACAGGTGTCCATCCCCGCCAGACAGGCGTAGATAAACTCAAAACGAGCGGCCGACGCCGCCTCAAAAGACATCCCCGCCGTATCTGGAACAGAGCGGGTGGTCGCCGCCCCCAAGCGGGCGCTCGCCGCCGCTAAACGGGGGGCCGCCGCCTCCCCGAAAAAATTCCTCCCCGCTGGACCCATCTTTGAGGTCTGCATTCTGTCACGTTGGGTGTACGGAAAAATGAGGTCAGGGTCCAAAATGCAGGGAAGGGAATTTAATATAACAAAACACAAAAGAACGTAAACCAAAAGGCCAACACGGCACAACACGACTAGGATCAAAAACAGGATCAGAACAGAGGAACACACACGAAGACATAGACAATAGACAATGCAGACCTGAACAGGAGTGAGAAGTGAGAGTTCTTATACAATAGTCCAGAGTGTGAACAGCTGTGAGTGTAATCAGTGCAAATGACAAGACAGACGTGAACAATCAGGGGAGTGCAGTGCAAGGGGAACAGCGACCTCGAGAGGCTGAGGGAAGACCCACAGCCCCGATCATGACAGATATAGGATGATTTTAAAGTTGAGGGAGAACATGAGATGGGAGTTTTTCGACATACCCTAATTGTCATGAACTGGAACAAAAACAGTCCAGGTAGAGTAAGACAAGACGAGTGTTTGGCATTAAAAAGTATATAAATTTTATTATTTTTATTAAAATAACCGGTTGTTATGCTTCTTTCTCGGCTTGGATCATTTATAACCACATTTAAACTGCATTTTGGAAGTTCAAAATCGGGGCACTATATAAGTTCATTATATGGAGAAAAAAAAGGTTTTCCTCAAAAAAAAAAAATAGTAATTTCTTTACAACTAAAGAAAGAAAGACATGAACATCTTGGATGACAAGGGGTTGAGTACATTATATGTGAATCTTTGTTTTGGAAGTGAACTTCTCCTTTAAACATGAGAAGAAAGGGAAGAAGACACTTGAGTGGCGCGTGAAGGACAGTCCTTGTCCCAGGCACATTGCAGAGGTTCTGTTGCCATGCCAACAGCGCATCGTTACAGAAAACAAGGTTTAAAAAATGGTAAATAGAATCGCTACTGTCCTTATCATCTGCACTACACACGGAAACACATGCAAGTATCTTGCGATGAAAGTTTTTCTTCAGAAAGAAGTCTCACGTGCGTCTCATTTAGGGTTTCAGATGTCGACAGTGTCTCTGATAAGATCCCAAAAGATCAGAATCTCCAAATGAACTCAGATATTATTGACTGCAGTCCAATTATTGTCTTTGGAAATATCTCAGAAGTTGCTTGTTTTTGCATAATATTTACTGCTTCACATATTGTACATTTACGTGAAAATATCTCATCTACTTTAAAATGTATGTGTCAGTTTAAACGTACTGAAACATCTTACATAAATTCTCAAATAATATGCAAATGAAAACTCCAGTAAAGTCTCCTGAGGTATGAAAGAGCAACTTCTGAGCAATAAACTTGTTCCTTCTCTCTCTGTGGTTTATAGAGCTCTGTCCTCCTGCATTATAAGTGAACTATATTCAATCAGCGATGACCTTCACGTACACAAAGCGCTCCTCCTCTGCACATACATTCACAGAGGGAGATACAGGCAGATGTGTGTGTAGGCGTACAGGTACAGGATGATGGAGGCTGAATGTGATGGCTGTTAGTCTCAGACTGTTTGTTTGCGTTCCTTATGTGTTTGGCAGCCTGAAACAAACCCAGCGCTGCTCCAAACAGCCTGCTGTGGTTTAATTTCTCGGGTCACGACGATTCCTGTTGCATCACACCTGAGGGGAGAGACTGAACATTTTAACAAGCCGCTGTAATTACCGAGCATCTGTGAGATCAGATGTGCTCTAAATGTCTCTTGCAATCATCCGCAGTACAGCTCAGTCTCGAACAGATGAGCAAAACAAACTCAGTGCTTACCTGCATAGGCTGTGTGCACTAATCTATTGCAAAAATAGCTTGCTGCACAAAATTTACTGCTTTGCAAGATGTTTTACAATAAAATATGCTGTAAACATGCATTTTTGAATAAGTCAAGATATACTAAAAAGCCCAAAAATATTGCTAATAGAGATTTTAAAATCTATTTACATATATTTTTGATAGGTTTTAGTTACTTTACTCATATACAGTATTGGGCCAATTTTTCAATCTACTGTAACATGTAATTGAAAATCATTAAAATTGTTCCAAATATATTGCAAAAATATAGCTGCAAGCAATTTTCCAGGATTCAAACATTTTAAGGCATTTAAGCAAATATGGAAAGTACATTACATGTTTAGCAAGCCTGTAACCACCTAAATCAATGATTAAAAAAAAAAAAACAGGTAATTTGCCATAGAAATGTATATAGCCACCTGTCATTAGATCTTTGTTTAGAATCACCTGTCGCATGTGCTCACCAGGTTTTTGTGAAGTTTTGAGTTTTCATTAAGGCTTTATAGGATTTTGGGTAAATTTGTTTGGACAGGCCTCTTTTCTAAACAACCCTGTTATAGCTTCCCAAAAGGTTAATTTCAACTGTTTTTAATAATTATTGACCTAGAGAGTCCAGAGAATTGCACTGCAGTGTTTTTTTTCCAAACCTAGGACCTATAGCTTTTTTATTTTTCAAAGACCTTTGGGGCTGTGAGTCAAACAGACCCACCAAGTTTCGTTCCAATTGGCCTCCGTTAACCTTGTGTAATAAGTGCTCAAACTTCATCATGGTGGGAGTTATAGGGATTTTACTAAAATGTTTTAGTGTCCCTTTGGGACGGTGAGTCGAAAGTTCAACATTTTTTGATAATTATTGATATTCACTCTCCAGAGAATTTTTCTGCACTGGTTTGGTTCCAATCACGCAAAAAATCCTAGGACTAGTTCACAAAATGAGTTTTTTTTTTTTCCAAAACATCCAAAATACACAGAAATTTCAGGCCGACTGGAGCGAGCCTTGGTGACGTTGTAGACGTGTGAGTACTACAATCCCACCAAGTTTCAAGTCTCTACAACTTACGGTTTGGCCTGCACAATCAGTTTTATGTGGAGATTGCTGATCCTTGGCCATTCTAACAATTACAACAGAGTCTCTGCAATACACTCTTGAGCTCCTTATAAAAATCAAAATATATTTTTAAGATATGCTTACAGCTATTTTTTTGTCAAATGGGTGTTATGCAGATTTAGTGAAATGTAGTTCATGTATTCCATATGAAAGTGTTCATACACACAGCATATTTCATACATTGAGCAAGCATTATAGTCGTATGCCATATCAACCATGCTCAAGGCCAATGAAAACATCAGGATGATCTTTAGAAAATGAAACAGTGATCGTCCTCCTGTCAGTGGGTCAGTGTTTCATCTCAGCGCTCTCATGTATCTAACCCATCATTGTGTCCACAGATCTGAATAGGTGTAATTATGAATCTACTCTCCAGAGGACGAAAAACAGCCTCCACTGCCTTTCAGTCTATTCATTCGCATAAATGTCAGCCGGCGCAAAAACAAATAACCAACTCGCTCTCACGCACATTAACCCTCCATAGACTGAACACGGATCAAAGCTGAGCGTGACAGAAACATCCATACAAACCAATGAGAGGATGACAGGCCTGAATGTGACAAACATACAGAAATACTGCATAAAGTTCATGTATGGTTTCTTCTTTACAGGATAGAGCTTTACCCATGCATTTGTGGATGGAGCAGGAAATTGTGTTCACAGACAGTGATCTCTGAGCCCATGCGGTGATTTCCATTGCAGATTTGTGTCTGTTTTTAATGCAGGGCTGAAGATCACAGGCATCCAGTACTGATTTTTTGCACTTTTGCCTTGATGATATTATGTTCTGCAGAGGATGAGATTTTTGAAGTCTTTGCAGTTTTACTTTGAGTGCTTGGTAGTAACTGATTACATAATCTGGATTACATTATACAACAAAATAAAGGGGAACTATTATACAAAGACCACGTCTATAAGGTGTTTGAACACAGTTGGGATGCACTAATGAACACAGGAGTCTCTTTAGACTCCCTCCATCTGAGCCGCTGAGGACACTGTGGTTAAATTTCAGTTTCGAAAAAATTTGTCCTGGGAAAAAATTGGTAAAGTCCCCTATAAGACATTTTCAGTGTGTAAGATTGTTCTATTTTGTTTGTGCTGGCTCTTGAAGCTCCGCCCTCTTCTGAAGAGGGGGCCAGGAGCACCAGCTCATTTGCATTTAAAGGGACAAACACAAAAACAATGTGTTTTGGCTCATACCCCAAAGTGTCCATTTTAACAATCTATAAAAAACTTCACATACACACTCTGGGGACGTCAGAGACTTATTTTACATCTTGTAAAAAGGGGCATAAAAGGTCACCTTAAAGTACTAGTACTTAGAGTATATTACAGATTACAGTTACTTTTTACGGTTACATGATTACATATTATTGACACAAGGTCAGTGAATTAGTCATTATGTATTGATTCTTATTCTTCTTTTTTCTCCTTTAAATTTTCCTTTCTAAAAATTCTATTTTTTTTCTATGTCATAACTGCAAACCATGCTTCTGAATTTGAAGGAAAAAAGCACTTCTCAAGCAATTAGACCGTAAAACAATTAATTATGCAAGTTACTAAACACTGCTGATATAGCTGTGAAACATTACAGTCATCATATCCAGAGTGACCTTCATTAACTATTGAGTCTGGACAAAAATATTTTTAGGCTTGTACGTGTTTGTACAATGCAGGGATTCCCATACATTTTTTTTTCAACATCAAATATTTACTTAAAATATGAGGAAGTTAATATTGTAATATTTTATTTATTTTTATTTTTTTAGTTTATTTTACATTTTTATGATTTGTCAAATAATAGCTTTTTATTAACTCACTACTTACAATCAACTCTGCTGATGTACTGTTTAATGTATGTTTTATGTTGTTGATATAATACACACAAATGCAGTACTAGGTCACTGAAAGCAAACCTTTTTGGAAACTCCTGTCAGGGTGGAGATTTTTATAAACTCCGGTTGCTATGTTGTTGTGTAACCGGTGAACTGGAGATGTTGGCTTGTGATGTTGGTGTGCAAACTTTTTTGAGGCTTCTGATTGGCCAACTTGACTTTGTTTTTTAAACGGAGGAAAAACTCAAAAAATCTTAGTGAGATTAGGCCTAAGATATTCTTTTTGTACCCAGTCATGTTACTGATCTGTTGCCAGTTAACATAATTATTTGCAAAGTAAGAGTTCCTTTTTAGTAACACTTACTTTTTCCAGTAATTTGTTGCACCCATCCCACCTTTCTGAGATGTGTTGTGGCCATCATATTCAAAATTACCTTTATATATATATATATATATATTATTTAAATGCTATATTTCCTCAGTTTAAGCATTTGATGCTTTCTATGGTCTATTGTGGATAAAATACAGCTTTTGCAAATCACTGCATTCTGTGTTATTCACATTTTACACAGCTTTTTTGGAATCAAGCTGATCACTCAAAGTAGTAAGTAAATTGTTTTACTTACCTTGAAAGCTGTAACTTAATCAAATCTAGTAAGTATAGCAACTAAGTAAAGATAACTAAAAGATAAACTATTAGATTTTACAGGTAGAAAAGAAAGAAAAAGTACAGCAGCACTTCTCTGTTTCTTCTCTTTCTCACAGCACATCCTGTGCGGTAGCAGCATGTAAAGAGTCTTATGCAATCAGAGAGAGTCAAGGCTCTATCATTTCATCTAAACGCCCACAGGCTCTCAATAATTTATTTATTTT
This sequence comes from Labeo catla, assembly GCA_012976165.1. Taxonomy (NCBI): domain Eukaryota; kingdom Metazoa; phylum Chordata; class Actinopteri; order Cypriniformes; family Cyprinidae; genus Labeo; species Labeo catla. The sequence goes on along the minus strand of VONZ01000631.1, from coordinate 267,449 downwards.
GAATGAATGAATCGTGACACACTTCTCGCTACTTCATTACGCGGGTGAGGTGGCATCTGTTAGCACAGCTTTTCACCGAATCATCAGACTGACTCATGACGTCAGGCTTTGTATGAAAATGTTTTATTTAAAATATAATACAGGATCACATGCATTCAACAAACCAGTCTCTCAACAGGCTTTTCAGTCATTCTCAGTGGATTTTTATCAGAAAGACACCATAAAAATGAGGCTCTGAGCAATAAAAGTGGCCTCAGGCCAATTCAGTTTGTCATGTCTCAGACATAATCACAGTATTTTCATTCAAGTCATTAAATATGGCCTTCAGGTCTTCAGCAGGGTTTGTAATGAGGATCCTTTAATTACTGTTTAATGTTAAATCAATATCAGTGCTGCATTGTTCCTCCGAGATTAAAATGCATTAAGCAGAATAAAAGTATATGACTCTGTACATCAGTAAAAATGGTTTTAATTGCTTTGCAATGTCAAAGTCATCATTAAAATGCAATGGTCAGTTTTATATATAAGTAAAAAGGATTGTGGTCCATCTTCAAAGGATGAAATATTGTCAGTGTTCTTTGTTGAAAGCTGAAAGATCTCTTTTTCTCAGTCTTGATTGCTTCATTGAATCTGACACTTGTCCATCGCTTTGCTCTGTTTTCTGTTGCCTTTGGGACCGAGGACCAGCCTCAGGTCAGTGCCGAAACTCGGTCTGCGGGCCAAAGGATAGAGCGCCCCGCACGGAGTATCGCACACCGCCGGTTTGCTCCCTTTCTCCACCTGCCGCGCCGCCCGGAGCGCCTGGTACGAACGGATGGACACTTTACGGTGCTGCGAGGGTCCGGTCTCGATGGGGAGCCCGCCGCGCCGCGCCAGCGCCTCGAACACCTGCTCCAGATTCACACTGTCTTTGGCGGAGGTCTCGAACAGAGCACAGCCGTTGCCAAACGCACGGAGCACTTCAGTCCGCGACACGACGCGCTGCTCGGAGGGCAAGTCCATTTTGTTCGCGCAGACTACCGTCGGTACGCAGACTTTCTGTTTGGATCGGTGCAAGGCCGTTTTAGCAGCGACAATCTCGGCGTGCAGAGCGCGAACTTCCTCGAATGAGCTGCGGTCGTCGAGACTGAAGACGAGCAGGAATATGTCACCTGAAAAACACGGAAGAGACGAGAGAGGGTCAATATCTGACATATGGAAACATAATTTTCAGAAAAAAATGCAGTGTTATTGGAAATAAAAGTGCAGATAAGAAGTTTAGATTCAAACCAAAGTTTGACACTCCTGGCATCAATTATATGATTTAAGAGGTGCTATAAATGTGTTTATATTAAGTAACAGGTAACATAATTATAATTTATGGTCCATGTTCTAAATTAAAGATGCTGATTCGCTCAAATTTACGTTTATTGAAGAAAAGCAGCCTATCGGTTCAATAATTAATTTGATGTAGCCTAACTAAATATAAAAAAAGAGTAATTTTTTTTTGTGCTTGGTGCCATTGTTTATTTATTTATCTAAAAACATACAATCCTATTGCTATTCTATCGGAAGGTTAATATCTATATAAAATCTGAGACTGAACCACTTAAAGATGATTATAAAACAAGTACATCCATTCAGTCCCCTCACAAATAACTTATTGTGACACCAAAAACTTCATACAGTAATTATAAAGCCTTCATAAAGACAAATTCTAAGATTGTATTCGAAACGTTTACGCACCGGTCAGGATGGACAGTCTCCTCTTGGCAGGGAAGCTCCTCTCGCCGGACGCGTCCAGTATGTCTATCTGGTAGGTTTCCCCGCGAATGTGGTAGAGTTTCCGGTGGAAATCTTCACTTGTAGGCTCGTATCGCTCCTCAAAGCCTTCGCGCAGAAAGCGGCGCAGGATGGAGGTCTTGCCGACCCGCGGCGCACCGAGCACCACAATGCGCCTGCAGTTTTGCGGTTTGGTAACTTGGGGTTCATACGCCAGCGGCTGGAGGCGAGCGTGCCCATGTAGGACCAGCGCGGCCAGTTGGTCCAGCGGGGATTTTTTGTCGACGGGCGCCGGGAGCGCTTTACCCAGACTGGACGCTCGCACCACCCTCGCCTTCTTCTCCTGCTGCTTGAGCTGCGTCGTGGCCAGTTTCAGGATTCCCATTCCTGCTTTGGAGAGCGTGCTGACTTTCAAGCCGGTCGCGCCGAGTCTCTGCGTCGCGTTTTTGTACGCCAGCAGGACGCTTGGAGAGCTGGTGCTTGGCAGAGAGCGCGTCTGGTGCTGCTGGATCACCTGTAGGGCTGCAGCCGCTTTAACACTCTGGTCCATGACGGGACACATTGAAGACAGGCAGATCTGTTTTATGTTTATCGGATACATCCACCTCTACCTGTGCGCTCTGGATAAGTACTTCTGTGAGCTCGGCCGACGCGCTACTTATATACCCGCGCGCACGTCATCGGTATGATTGACAGGTGCGCCACGCGTGTACCCGCAAGGAACAAAACGTTTTGCCGGAGCAGTGCACGGTGATATAGGCCAGCTCTCATAATGAGTACAGACTAGAGCTTTGGGGGGTCACTATAGACCCCTGGAGCACATGCCCCAGTATAAATATCAAGTTTAAGTTTTAACAATTTACTTTATTTGTCAGTGTATTCATTTACATTTATAATCGCGGCAAAAAACGCAATGTAGTAACCTATAAAACCGACACAGTCACACACTTAACCGAAAACACAAGCTCGTGCCGTCCTTTTGCGCAGAAATCCACGTCCGCGCATCATGCTTTCAAGAAAAAAAGTGATAGAAAAAGTAATGGGGGCCTAGAGCTTTAGGTCTAGCAACGCCGCTAAAGCTGTGATAAAGTCTGTTTGCTGGCCTTTAAATAGGTCAGAAATTAAAACTAATATTAAAAATAGTACTAATAACATTCAAATAAATAAATAAATAAATACACAACCTCAAATAAAAAATGTAATGGAAAACATCAGATTAGAAAATATAATGGTTTAATAAATATTAATTTTTTTTTTTTTTTAAATCGATATTACCTAAACCAAACGTGGCTTTTTACATTTGCATTTGGCAGACTTTTTTATCCAAAGTGATTTACATTGCATTTAAGGTAGGCTAGTACGTAAATAAATAAATAAATAAATAAATGCAGTCGTGTGGATTCTGCAGGGGTCCTGTTTGTTTGTTTGTTTATTTATTTATTTATTTATTTATTATTTGTCACATGACACAAAATTGTCTCTTATTAAGCTACATTATTTTTAGAATTTTAATAAGACTTTTTGAAACACCAAAATAGCTAGCAATTGTGTGGTTTCTGAAGGGGTCCTGTTTTATTTTTTTTTAATTTTATTTATTTATTTATTTATTGTCACATGATTGAACTCCTGTTGAACTACATTATTTTTATACTTTTATTCGGACTTTTCGAAATACCAAATGAATTGCTTTTTAATGTATTTTTAATGTATTTGTTCCATCCATACAATAAATAAATAAATAAATAAAATGCATTCATGGGGTTTCTGAAGGGGTCCTGTTTTTAGAGTTTTTATTGTCACATGACACAAAATGACTTCCTGGTATTTTTAGACTTTCAATAGGGCTTTTGAAATACCAAAATAACTAACGTCTTTTTATTTATTTATTTATTTATTTTTGTATGAATTACATTTTAATGCATTTTAAATGTTTTTGTTCAATAAATAAATAAATATCTACGATATTGATTAAAAAATAATTAAGAAATTAAGAATATTAATACATTGGAAACACAATGTGTTTCTATGGTGCTGTAACCCTTTTTCTCTTATTTAAATCGAAGATCTACAACGGAGAAATACTGTAAAATATGATTTTAAAACTTACCTCATCCTACCTAGTAATTTTTTCGCGGTAGCTGGATCCTGAGCGCACATCCGTTGCTACGGCAACGCGTCGGTTTACGGAAGTGGTGTGCAGTAAACAGCAACAGCAACAGGTGTAAACTTTCACTACGATATTGTCTGTATGCTGGGTTTTGCTAATTAAACAGTTCTTTGCCAACATTTAAGAATCACACCTGATGTAAGCTAAAGTTTTACGTCTTGCTTTGTTTGTTTGTGCGTAGCTGTGGTTTGTTTGAGCTGTGGCTTCATGGCGAGTGTCGGAAAATCAACCAGCAGGATTCATAAAAGAGAAACGAGGCCTCGATCTCCATCAGGTATTATTATATTAACTTTTTAACATCTTAAGTCCTTCTCAAATAGGTCTAAGTGATAAAATCGTCCAGTTTTTGATCCAATTTGTAATCATGGAAGATTAACAACAAACCTTCAGTCGGATCAGAGAGTCAGTCTGTGCTTGTGCTGTTTATTTGATATAAATAATACTTGTTTATCGTCCAATGAAATGATCTGAAGACATTTCTAAGTGTCCAAGTACTTTTTGCGGTCACTGTGTGTATATAAGCTGTGACAGAGACACTGATGTGTGTGTGTGTGTGTGTGTGTGTGTGTGTGTGAATATGACAGGATATGAGGACATGGTCTCCGGTCACTCTCACTTTCTCACTTCCCGCAAACGGTCATTGTGGTCCTGTCAGAGAGAGAGAGAGAGAGACCGAGCAAAAAAAGACTTCACTTCATTTGTTGTCCTCCTGTGAATCCTCCATATTTTGAGCTCAGTCTCACCTCTTTTCTTTTTCCTCCGACATCCCACCTGTGAAACAATACAGGATGTTCTGCCTCCTCAAATGGAAAGACTGGGAGCAGCAGAGGACATTGGGATGTGTGTGTTTGAATAGGGGAAAAAGTTATTGTGTTTTTACCATGGCAACGGCGAACCGTCTCCAGAATGCTGAGGATGCGCAGGCTTATATAACAGCATGCCAACTCTAAATGACTGTGTGTGTGTGTGTGAGTGTGTGTATGAGTACACTGGGTCAGCTGGAGTCAGTGTGGAGCTTTATAGTGACTCATTAGTATTCGCTCTCAACTGTGTGGACTGCTCTTCTCTCTCTCGGTCTAATAAACACACACACATTTGTTTATCTAGTGGGAATTTCCATGGACTTCTATTGTTTTATAAGAAACTAATGATATTTTCCATGACTTACCCCTAAACCTAACCCTCACACTATTATATAATATTATATTATATTATATTATATTTATCATAACTTGTTTTATTGCACTAATATAAATTTTAAATTCATTAAAATTAACTTTCTACTTTTCTTTTCAAATATATTGTCAGTTTTTTTAATTTCTTCAAATTATATTTGCAATATTTATATGGAATTCCATTTATATGGACTATTTATATGGAATGTATATATTTATATCCATAATATAATTATTTTTTGTTATATCGCACTAATTTAATAACAATAAGTTTTAAATTCAATAATACTAACATTTTAATTTTTTCATTGTATATTGCCAGTTTTGTAATAGTTTGCGATATTTATATAGCATATTGCAGTACAATGTAATAATGTATTGTTATATTGTGATAATGTTTTTTTTATTGTATTAGCATTATTTTCAGTTGTTGTCAAAGTTTAATATATTTATTGTAAACATTTTTTGTTCAAGGCAATATTATATTTGTAATATGTAATATAATATAATATAATATAATATTTTGTTATATTGCACTAAAATAATAATAATAATAATACATTTTTAAATTCAGTAATATTAACTTATAACTTTTTTTATTGTATATTGTCAGTTTTGTAATATTTTGCAATATGTATATAGAATATATTACAATAAAATGGAATAATGTGTTATATTGTGCTAATTAGTGTTAATTTTAAATGTATTAACATTCTATTTTTTGTTGTTGTCAATGTTTCATTTATTTGTTGTCATTTTTTGTCAAAGACAATATTATATTTGTAACAAAATATAATATAATATAATACAACAAATATATATTTTTATATTGCACAGATATAATAATATTTTTTAGTTCAGTAATATTAACATCATTTTTTGCATTGTATATTGTCAGTTTTGCAATATTTTGCAATATTTATGTATAATATAATATAATATGATATAATATAATATAATATAGTAATTTGTTGTTATATTGTGTTTATGCTAATTGTTATACCTTTTTTTTTTTTTTTTAAATACAATATGTTTGCTAACAGTTTAAAATATATTGAAAATACATAAATTAATTTTTAATTTGTTTTCCGCCACTTTTGGGGAATATTTTTTCCCCAAACTGGAGCTAAATGTAATCACACACATAAAAGGTTAATTTACAGCCGTTGTCTGTTTCCATGCGCCTTTGAGGCATTTCCATAGCTAAAAGGCGCTGTCATATTTGATCATATATCAGATGTCATTATTTGCCCTCATCGCTTTACGTCAGTGTTTTTGTCTCGATGCTTTGATAGTCACTTACTGACATTTACACTAGCAGTGCTTGTGTTTTTCTTCTTTTGTTGATATATGTTTTGTTTTCTCTTTATCGTAAGAGGCGTTGTTTATAGAAATGACATACTGCGATGATCTTTTAGCAGTAGCAGTGTTTGTGTGAATATAGAGTGTGTTTATATGTGTCTAATAAAGTTTAGATCTCTGAATATTTGTTATGATGGATGAGGAAAGTAAATTTGCAACCATTCACACTATGTTCAAAAGTTTGGGGTCACATTTTTACTTTTTTTTTTTTTCATTCAGAAAAGATGCATTAAATTGCTGCCAGTAATGACTTTTATAATGTAAGTGAATGCTGTTTTGAGCTTTCTACTCATCTGTGAATCCTGAAAAATAAAATATGTCATGGTTTCCACAAAAATATGAAGCAGCATAGCTGTTTTCAACTTTGATAATAATCAGAAATGTTTCTTGAGCAGCAAATCAGCATATTAGAATGATTTTTAAATGATCACAGCCCTGGTTTAAATATTCATATATTCACACATCTGTGGGTTTGTGTTTTCTCTCGTCCTCCTCTCCTCTCGTGTGACAGATAAGAAGCTGACGAGAGGCTGTGAGGAGATCTCATCATCATCCTCATGTGTGGGTGAGGAAGATCACAGTCCCGCTCTTAACGGACATGACATCCAGAGTCTGGCCATCACAGCTCAAGACCTGGAGAGGGTGAGTGTGTGTGTTTACACCTCATTCACACTCATACTGATGTTACGGTTGGAGATGTTTCTGTATCTTCTCTTTCTTCTTTCTTTGTAGCTGCGAGTCCCTAAACCACCTTCAGATTCCCAGACGCCCAAATCGATGACCCGCGCGTATGTTCGTAAGACACGCCCACCAGACGAGGTCAGCAGAATGGTTAGAGTCACTGTAGCGAGGCCCCTCCCACAGGATGATGCCCCACCCCATCCATTTGAATACGCAGGTTGGTGGGCGTGGCTTCAGGTCAGAACACTAAACAAAGTGTGATTGATGTTTTAGACTCTTTCTCTGTGCAACAAAGGTCCCGGTGGGCCACGGTTTGACTCACACGGGATGGTGCTGCCGCACAGCATTCTGGGAAGCCTGGAGGATTTCAGGATGGAGATGCAGCTGCGAGGAGAGACGGAGGTGAGAGTCACGGACAGCTGAAATGGCACGTCATTTCAAACAAGCCAGTGATATTTTAAGGAACACAGTGGGTTATGGGGTTGTAATCAATTTTCTCGTGCTAAAAGTTTTAGGTATTGTACTGAAATCTCACGTTGCACTCCTTCTCAGCTGGTGCAGCGGATTCCAAACCAACAGAAACGGCCCCCTCTATGGATGGAGGATGAGAATGACAATCATAAAGCGGAAGTTCATTCAGAAACAGGGTGGGACCATCAAAGCCACGCCCTCCAGCACTGGTGCCGCCACATGACGGAGAGACGCAGACAGAAGGACTTAATTTCACGTAAGTCCATCTGCCGTTTTCTGTTGTAGGGTTAAAATTAATGTGCGCACTTAAGATTTTTTTTACAAAAATTCACCAAATTTGATTGCATTTACGTTTTTGTTATGCATTTTTGTTAGTTTTTATATTACGTTTATTTTTTGTAAATTATTTATTTTACTTAAAGTGCTGCTAAAAAAATAGAATAAAATCTGCACATAGTTTTGTGTCACTTTTGACCAATGAGTCTTTGCAGAATAAAAATATTAATTTCTTAAAAAAAAAAAAATATATATATATATATATATATAATAATTTATTCATAACTTATTACTATTTATTTATAATATATTATTATTAATATAATATTAATAATAATAATAATAATAATAATTATTATTATTATTATTATCATAATTTATTCATTTTATTTAATACATTACTATTAAATAATTAATAATGTATTCATCAAGGATGCATTAAATTGATCAAAGACATTTAAAGTGTGCAACAATGCTGTTCTTTTGACCTTTCTATTTATCAAAGAATCCTGAAAAATAAAATGTGTTACAGTTTCCACAAAAATATTGTGCAGCACAACTGTTTTCGATATTGATAATAGTCAGAAATGTTTCTTGAACAGAAAATCAGCATATTAGAATGATTCATGAAGGATCATGTGAAAATTCAGCTTTGATCACAGAAATAAATTACATGTTAACACGTATTCACATAGAAAACAGCTATTTTAAATTAAAATAATATTTCACATTTTTACAGTTTTTACTATGTTTTTGATCAAATTATTGCAGCCTTGATGAGCAAAAGAGACTTCTTTCAAAAACATTTGAAAATCTTACCAACCCCAAACTTTTGAATGCTTTTAAATCCTATTTTGGGGTGTTTTGGCATTAAAAACCAAACTATACAAGACCACCTCTCAGACCACTGAAATGATGCATTTTAAGGTTTCTAAGTCTGTGTCTGATGGGCTGCTGTATGTTTATATAACTAGTCCTGTGGTCAGGTCTCTTCTGGTCTCCATATATGGAGAAGCTTTGCTGAAGTGATGAGTCAGTAAAGACTGCAGCCTCTCCAAACCATATCAAAGGCCATTTCCTATAGCGAACCGTAATATGTGTTATTACATAAAACACACTATCAGACTCCTCAGACAGGGTGTTTTGTAACAGGATTATTTGCAGTAATGGTCTGTTATGATGATATTCGTCTGAGCTAACGCATCAACACAAAGGGCCCGTGCGGCGGCTGCTGCCGTTCCTGTCGTCACGCGCCGCTCTCATGCTGTTTGTTTTGTAGGGTTCCTGCAGAAGCCGGCGGGGTCTTTATTGATGAACCGCTCCAGCGCATTCAGACGGGTCCAGGAGCAGAGGGATCTGATCAGCACAGCGCTGCCCGCTCTGAGCGCAGGACATGTGAGGCTCCATCCCGTTTATACTGAGTCCAAAACGCGTGTCGGGTGATAAATCTCCTTAGTGCTGATCTGCGAGCAGCGAGAAGACATTCACAGGCGCTGGAGGTCACGACCTGGTTTCCATGCATCATTTTAGTATTATATCACATCGTGTGGGAAGAAATCAATCATGTGAAACAGTGACTCCTTCTCCTCCTTCTTGCCCAGCTATATATATTTTTACCTTTTCTAGCTCTACTTGAGTTTGAACTAAAACTGGAATGTTTCCAAGAGAGAGTTATCTGAGTTTTTGCACCAAGATTTATGTGGGAAAAAATGCTCCTGTATATTTTAACATCTGATGTGTTTCCTAACCTTTTATTCTAGGCCTAATTTTTAGCATTCAAAAGTTTGGGGTCTGGAATATTATTTGAATATTTCTGAAGTCTCTTTTGCTCACCAAGTCTGCATTTATTTGCTCAGAAATACAGTAAAACTGTAAAAATGTTAAATATTATTAGAATTTAAAATAGCTGTTTTCTATGCGAATATCTGTAAAAATGTAATTTATTTCAGTGATCAAAGCTGAATTTTCAGCATCATTACTCACTGAGACTTCAGTCTCACATGATCAGTCAGAAATCATTCTAATATGCTGATTTGCTGCTCAAGAAACAGTGTTGAAAACAGTTGTGCTGCACAATATTTTTGTGGAAGTCATGACTTTTATTTTTCAGGATTCACACATGAATAGAAAGCTCAAAAGAACAGCATTTATTTGAAATAGAAACCTTTTGTAACATTATAAATGTCTTTACTGTCACTTTTGACCAATGAGTCCTTGCGGAATAAAAGTATTAATTTCTAAAATAAATAAATAAATAAATCCTGACCCCAGACTTTTGAACAGTAGTGTATAATCACATAAAACATGAATTGATACTGATTTTATTTTTTATGTAACAGCCTAATTTAACATATCGAACATTTATTTTAAAAAATGAATTAAATTCGCCTAATTTTTAAAAATAAGAAAATAAGTAAAAATTAAAAAAAATAACTAAAATTAAAATTAAATTACTAAATCAATAAAAATATAAATTCACAACATAAAATGTAATAATAAAAAACAAAAAAGAGTAAATGGTGCTAGTAATGTCAAGATCATGGATTTGATTCACAGGGAACATCTAAACTGACCAAAGACAGACCAAATGTAGATTTTTTTTTTTTTTTTTAAATTGAGAAATTGAGATTTAGGAAAGGTAGGAAATTTACAAAATATCTTTGTGGAACATGATTTTTACTTAGTATCCTAATGATTTTTGGCATAAAAGTTAAATCTATAATTTTGACCCATACAACGTATCGTTGGCTATTGCTACAAATGTACACATGCTACTTAAGACTGGTTTTGTGGTCCAGGGTCACAAATGCGCTGTAAGTCAGTTTGTACTAGGTTGTAAGTCATCTTCTCCTATATCACACCGAATGAATGAAGTTTCAGTAAGTCTCCTGTCCATCATAATGTTCATGTTCATCATTTGCTAAAGCTCATGTTGTTGCTGGTGTGTGTTTCAGGGTCGTCGTGTGGGCAGTGAGTTCTGGAGCATCCCGCAGCATTACGGGGACGAGATGAGCGGGATCACAGCCACTCTCACCCAAACCGAGAGAGGAAACCGCCCCGCCGTCACACGCGTCACACAGCCGCTCAGCATACGCCTGGAGACAGGTACACACGCTAACACTAACACTGTTACGTGAACCTGTCTCTGATTGATAGTTTAGATATTTTTATGAAGTAAAAGCTCCTCAGTCAACTGGTGCTTCACATGTCTGTTTGCTTTCAAATCTTAACTGATTTTTTTCAAGTAAACATAAGAATAACTTTAGTCATATTTCCGGATGAACACTTACTGGACTGAAGCAGCTTGGCTTTACTTGTTTCTCCATGAATCATTTTTTTAGCAAAATCAGTGAGTTTTGAGGCTTTTGAGAAATGTTTGTTTCCAGAAGCTTTACTTTCAGTGTTCCTCAGTGGAGGAATGATCTTCCCAAGCCTCCAAAACATCTGACATGAGGAATGTTTATTTGTCCATCTCTCAATCAATATTGGATTGCATTGCATGAGCCATAAAAGCAAATATGAAATCAAATATGATCCTCAACCAAATGTGCAAACTTCTTAAAACATATTTTGTCTAAAGGTTCAGTTTACTGTTCCAATTAAAGGAGAAGTCCACTTCCAAAACAAAGATTCACGTATAATGTACTCACCCCCTTGTCATCCAAGATGTTCATGTCTTTCTTTCTTCAGTCATAAAGAAATTATGTTTTTTGAGGAAAACATTTGTAAACGATCCCAGCCGAGGAAGAAGGGTCTTATCTAACGAATCGATCTGTTATTTTAATTTAAAAAAATACAATTTAAATACTTTTTATTCTCAAATGCTCGTCTTGCCTTGCTCTCATCGAACTCTGTGTATTCTGGCTCAGGACAGTTAGGGTATGTCAAAAAACTCCAATCGTATTTTCTCCCTCAATTTCAAAAATTATTTCAAAATCACCCTACATCGCTGCAGAAGTACCGACACACTCTTTGCAAAGTGAACATGCAAAGAAGATCAAACACCCTTAGCAAAAAAGGTAAAACAGCGATATAGGACGATTTCAAAGTTGAGGGAGAACATAAGATGGGAGTTTTTCGACATACCCTAACTGTCATGAACCAGAAAAAACAGTCCAGGCAGCGTAAGACAAGATGAGCGTTTGGCATGAAAAAGTATATAAATTGTATTATTTTTATGAAAATAACCAATCATTACTCTAGATAAGACCCTTCTTTCTCGGCTGGGATCGTTTACAACCGCATTTGGGATCATTTGAAGCCGCATTTAAACTGCATTTTGGAAGTTCAAAATCGTGGGGCACCGTATCAGTCCATTATATGGAGAAAAATGCTGAAATGTTTTCCTCAAAAAACATAATTTCTTCATATTGGATGACAAGGGGGTGGGTACATTATATGTGAAGGAAAGGAAAGGAAAGGACATGTGGCCAAGTATGGTGACCCATACTCAGAATTTGTGCTCTGCATTTAACCCATCCAAGTGCACACACACAGTAGTGAGTAGTGAACAAACACGCACACACACCCGGAGCAGTGGGCAGCCATATTGCTATCGCTGCCGCACCCGGGGAGCAGTTGGGGGTTCGGTGCCTTGCTCAAGGGACTCACCTCAGTCGTGGTGTTGAGGGTGGAGAGAGAGCGCTCCCCCCACCTTCAATCCCTGCCGGACCTGGGACTCGAACCCACAACGTTTCAGTTACAAGCCCGACTCCCTACACTTAATTTTTGGTTTTAAAAAACAAATTTATAAATTATAAATTATTGTCTTCTGAACTACTTTCAAGCTCACAGAATCAGGCTTTTCTCCGGAAGATCTCACCGGTGTTGCATAAGAACAACAATAACAGCAGAATGCACATGTGTGTCTTGAGAAAATGAATGTTTTTCACGGATGAATTTGTTCTTTGTAAACAACAGTGCATATTTGTAATCTGTTCCACATGTCCTGTCTCTATAGCAACAGTCGCTCCGATTAATGGCGACGTTTATTCTGAACCTGTTCATCACGACAAATGAAAACCCATCATGGTCATCGCCCATCAGAGGAAACTGACTGAATTACACCAGATTGTTGTTGATTCACGTCTTTATAATAGACGAGAGGCTAATTTGCAAAAAGATTCACTCAAATAAAAGGAGATTGTTTGTTTGCCATTTCAGGCTTTCATCAACACAAATCAACACAGTCTTTACATACACAAAATATATGACTAGACAGCTGCTGTGATGTTCTCAGATGTTCTCTATTGTGTTTGTTTGTAGGTAATGTGCCGTGTGAGGCGGTGAACGGTGCCTGGGAGCAGAGTTTGTACCTGCAGGAGCGTCTTCATGAGCTCAAGGACGTGCTGAAAGACTTCAGTCCTCCTGTAAGACACACAGAGCTGATTTCTGTCAACTATTGCATTCTGAACATTTCTGCATTTCTGCACGTTTATTAAAGAGCAGGTCATATGGGTTTTCGAACAATAACTTTTGCAGTTTGTAACGTAGCTATTCTTCACTGAGGATGAAGGAAGATGATGATGTAAAGAGTCAGTGGTTAAAAGTCATGTTTTTCCACGGCACCACAGCAAAACAATTCAAACCTTTTGTTGTGTGCTTGTGATTTTACCAAGGACTTTTATCTTCGTTAGCTTCTAATCTTCTTTATTTGGACTAACAAATGTCTCCGAACCAGACATTACATTCAAAGCCGCTTCTAACAAACGGAAATCATTGAGAAATGACGCTATGTATAAATAGGAAATTACAATGTTTTCTGACTTTAGATGTATTTAAACTGTTGTAGGAAACTCCAACTCAATATTAGGACACTTTAAAAAACCATATGACCTGCATTTTAAGACATTATCATGTTTGTGTATTAGCTGTCATCTGATTTGAGGACTTTTTGTCCTTCTTTAGACATTTGGTCTTGATATGTCAACAAAACCTGCTCAATATGTGAACACATTCTTTTGGAGTGTTAATTGATAAACTGGTGAAAATGAAACCAGTTTATGAACACATTTTCATTCCCTATAAAGGATATTTAAAGGATTTAAGCATATATAAAGGGTATATGTTCATAAAGGATATATAACCATATTTAAATTAGGTGTTTATCTGGTTATGTGTGTAAAATTGTGACTAAATAGACTCATTCCTGTAGCTCAAACACTAGAGAAAGACACAAGCAATGCCAAGGTAATGGATTTGAGTCCCAGGAAATGCATGAAAACCTAACCTTGAATTAGTCATTTTCTATAGAAGCATTTGCCAAATGCATTTGTGTAAAGAAAAAACATTTAGATTCTGTATGGCAAATGTTTCTAACAATATACTACATCAGTATGATTTTTTTGAACAATACTTTTATTCATCAAGGACGCATTAAATTGATCAAAAGTGACAGTACAGACATTTATAATGTTGCAAAAGATTCGATTTCAAATAAATGCATTTTTTTTTCATTACTATTTATCTGTGAATCCTGAAAAATAAAATATATCACAGTTTCAATAATCAAAAATGCTTCTTGAACAGCAAATCATACTAGAATAATTTCTGAATGATCATGTGACACTGAAGACTGGAGTAATGATGCTGAAAATTCAGCTTTGCATCACGGGAATAAATTACATTTCACTATATATTCACATAGAAAACAATCATTTTGTATTGCAATAATATTTTGCAATTTGTACTGTATTTTTGCTCAAAATAAAAGCAGTCTTGGTGAGTGGACGAGACTAAACTTAAAAAAAAATCTTACAGACTAAACTTTTGAATGCTTCTAAGTTGATGGAAGATGGTTATGCTTATGAAACATAATGGAAAGCAGAAAGTGTCTACAGAACAAAGTTTGAAAGGTGTCTGTACATTAAAGGTTTCAAACTACAGACCTTTTGTGAAGAAGAAAAAGAAGAAGAGTCATCTTAGCCATTTCAAGCACTGCAGGTACAATCACAGCAAAGCAAAACACAGAGTGAATGACAGGTTGAAGGTGTTCATTAGCAGTCTATCCTTCACATGTGCCTGTTCCCAAACCATACCTGCACGTGTAAAACGTGCCGTCGCTAAACGCACTGCCTCACACAAGCTTATTAAAGGACTGCGGCAGCATACGTTATTTATGCGCATGTGGTTTCACCTAAATACTAGATGAGTGTCTCTTCTCCAGGTTATTATGTGATGTTCTCCACTCATTTAGTCGTCTGAATGGACTGAACGTATGTCTGAGGCTGCTGCTGCTGCTGTTGTTGTTTGTGTGAGTTGTATTAGTATTCAGCAGCACACATGTACCCTTCAGCCCCGGAGAGCAGATCCACGCATCTCATGCACCGATTACTAGCGATTATCACCGAAACACCAGCTCTGTGATGGGAACACATCAACACACGTCTGCTAGTGAGAAGCCGGATGTGCTGTGATCTTGTGTTCCACATATAGACCGTTTAGCTCTTGTTTAATAGGTTGACGACTAAATCATGCTGCATTTTAAGAAGATAATCCCCTCGCTTTTCAATTACTGTGTGTGGTCACTCTGTTTGTTCTCAATGGACTCGTTGTACTTTTCTGCCACTTATCTGCATATTTGATTTCTAAACAGCTCGGCTTTCTAAAACAAAACCTCTCAGCTGATCATCACAAACACTACGTTCAGCTCGAGTGTTTATTAATCAGTGGATTTATTGAAACTCTTATCTCACAGTAGTGTCTCAAATGTTTCTCCTTTGAGAAATTAAGACCCAAACGAGTCACTGGGACAGAATGCATGAAATGACTGAGGTGTTATTGTGTGGAGAAACATCTCTGTTGCTAAGCTCTTATCTGTGCTGTTTCTGCTCTCAGGAGGCTGACGGTCTGGAGGTGGTCGGGTCTGGTCTTCCCATCGCCTCACGTTCTCCTCTGCCGGAAGAGAGAGAAGACGAGGATGAAGAGCAGAAGGAAAACCAGTATGATTCCATATCCTGTGACTCTCTTCTTAATTTGACCGGTTTGTGTTTGACTTTTCTTCATTCTCCTCCAGAGCCCCTCTGGCGGCGTATGAGGATGTGCTGATGGACGTGGAGCTGCGTCCCGCTCTCAGGGTTTGTGGGGATCTGGCGCCCTGGACCGGCAGCACTTCCTCCCACCAGGTATGAAGAGATAAAATGGCACTGCAGGTCTGAGGTGGGCGGCAGGATGAAGATCTTATATCACCACATGAGTCACTGTACATCACCACAACTCTATATGTCACGATATATAGAATAAATGAACAAGTGAAAGAGACTCCATCTAAATGTAAGACCTTAAAAACTTCAGCATTTAAAATTGAGAGCTTCACAAATTCAAAGAGCTTCAAAATGTAAAAGAGATTTACAATTCCGTTTGGCATATGAAAATTATAATTATAATTTATTTGATAATTATTAGTAAAAATGATTGATTAAAATTGCTATATTTTAAAACAGTAATTATTTAATAATAATGGAAAATATTTTGTAAATTATATATATTCATATATATGTGTGTGTGTGTGTGTGTGCACCTGGTATTCATCACGTTATGGGGACCAAATGTCCCCACAAGGATAGTAATACCAGTAAATTTTGACCTTGTGGGGACATTTGTGAGGTCCCCATGAGGAAACAGGCTTATAAATCATGCACAATGAGTTTTTTTGAGAAAGTAAAAGTGTGCACAGTCTCCTGTGAGGGCTAGGTTTAGGTGTAGGGTAGGTGTAGGGCGATAGAAAATACGGTTTGTACAGTATAAAAACCATTACGCCTATGGAATGTCCCCATAAAACATGTAAACCCAACATGTGTGTGTTTGTGTGTGTATAATATATGATATATTTTATATATTATTATTATTTATTTCTCAGTGTAGACTCAAAATTCTAGACAGTTTTAATGTTTGTTGATTTTAAATGTTGCCTGACAACTGTAAAAATGTTACTAAGCCTTCAACTTAACAGATTCAAACTTTTGAATTTGATTTTTTTTAAATTCTTTTTAAAAAAAAAAACATTATGCCACCTAAACTTCTAGTTGGTGTATGGTGTAATGGTGTAAAACACTCTCAGGTGGCTCATTGCTGTAGTGTAAACACTAAACACGCAAGATTACCAGTCATACAGTATGACACGTGTGTGTTTGTTTGTCAGGGACAGGAGGGTGTCTCTGTCAGGCTGATGTTTGAGACGGTCACGGGACAGAGTGTGAGCGCTGATCTGGAGTTAAAGAATGAAGGAAGTACCGCGATTTACTACAGCTGGGAGAAACTGACGCAAACACACACACTCACCCAACACTTCTACTTCAACAGCACTACAGGTACACACACACATCAGAAACCTCATTGGAATCATTATGATTTGAAAATAGTCTCTTCTGTTTACTAAGGCTGCATTTATTGAATCAAAAATACAGTAAAAACAGTAAAAAATGTGAAATATTGAAATAATGTGAAATATTATTACAATTTAAAACAACTGTTTTCTATGTAATATCTGTTAAAATGTAATTTATTTCTGTGATCAAAGCTGAATTTTCAGTGTCACATGATCCTTCAGAAAATCATTCTGATATGCTGATTTGCTGCTCAAAAAAATTTTCATTTATTATCAGTGTTGAAAACCCTTGGTACATTTTATTTTTCAGGATTCTTTGATGAATAGAAAGTTCAAAATAAAAGCATTTATTTGAAATAGAAAACTTTCATACTATTATAAATGTCTTTACTGTCACGTTTGATCAGTTGTCCTTGATGAGTAGAAGTATTCATTTCTTAAATCATAAGAAAAGTCGTAAGGGTCAGTCTTTTGAAATTGAGATTTATACATCACCTGAAAGCTGAATAAATAAAAAAAGCTTTCCATTGATGTATGGTTTGTTAGGATAGAACAATATTTGTCCGAGACTACTATTTGAAAATCTGAGGGCGCAAAATAATCCAAATATTGAGAAAATCGCCTTTAAAGTTGTCCAACTGAAGTTCTTAGCAATGCATATTACTAATCAAAAATTAAGTTTTGATATATTTGCAGTA
The DNA here is from genome assembly GCA_012976165.1 of Labeo catla. Lineage (NCBI taxonomy): Eukaryota > Metazoa > Chordata > Actinopteri > Cypriniformes > Cyprinidae > Labeo > Labeo catla. Next base: position 249,533 of record VONZ01000631.1, on the reverse strand, counting down.
GAAAATTTACAATGGAGCATGATCTTTACCTAATATTCTAATGTTTTTTGGCATGGATTTTGACCCATACAATGTATTTTTGGCTATTGCTACAAATATGCTACTTAAGACTAGTTTTGTCTGGTTTTGTGGTGTTATACATTCATGTCTTGCTGCACACTAAAACACACTGATGTGTATCTGGTCATCTCTGTCAGCGGTGATTTTGCCCGGCAGCACCAAACGCATCAGCTTCATCTTCAAGAGCGCGTCTGCAGGCATCATGACTGAGGTGTGGCTCCTGAACACACACCCGGTGCTGATGGGCGGAGCTTCACTGCGGGTCACTCTGAGGGGCGTGGCTTTAGAGCAGGACAACAACGCACAGCAGAGAGCCGCACTGGAGGTGTGTGTGTATCATTTAATTCAATGAAAACATGTATTCATTTAAAATGATACTGTGTGTGTGTGTGTGTGTGTGTGTGTGTGTAGAAGGAGCTGGAGCAGAAAGCGTCCGTGTCTCTCTGTGGACGGATCGTCAGGGATCTGCTGAGAGGTGTTCACACTCCAGAACGGCCCAGTTCTCCTGCTGATCTCTACATCACAGACGAGGAGCTGTTCAACACGCTCAACCCTCACGTACGTGATCACAACAACATACACAGCATTACACACACACTGATCTCACTGCAGGACGGCCCTCATTACATGACAAAACGACATTATGAAACTGATATTTATAGCTCTGACATCAAATCAGATGAGCTGTGTGTAAAGCTGCTGCATTGTTAAAAAAAAAATCATTATAAAAAATAAAGGTACATATACATATAGAAATCCAGTTAATGGGCTGCATTCGTTGCCAGAGGAGTTATTTATTTTTATTTTTTATTTTTTATAACTTTTAATAATTTCTATATAAAACATTTATTTTTATGTAGTATTTAAACTTTTATTTAAATTAAAATTTTATATATTTTTCCTCTTTCTGTCTATAAAATGTACATTTTTTAAATTAAATTAATTATGTAATAATACAATTAATTAAATTAATTAATTAAATTAATAAAATAATTAATGATAATAATTTACTTTAGTTGTTAGTGTTTTAAAATAGGTATAACAATATTATTTTTATATATTTTTGTCTCTCTATATAAAACATTTCTCTATAACATTTTATTTAGTTCTTAGTGTTTTATAATTGTTTATATTCTCTCTCTCTATATATAAAATACTAATAATTTCTTTTTTATATAACATGTAAATATTTGTATAACATGTTACAACATATTTATGCATTTTAAAAAATATATATAATAAGTAGTAGATAGAAGTAGTAGATGCTGTGCATTACATAAGGGGTAAAATACTTTGCTGAAACCATCCAAAGACATATAAAAACATATATTTAAATCAGTTTAATGTACAGCTTCATGGCATGTGGTCCCTTTCAATGTATTTCACCAAAGCTGGATTTTACACAGTAAGAAACAGAAGTGCTTTCACTGCAGCTGTGAGTCAGACACCATCGATTTACACAGAAAACCTTGAGATCCTCATCGGCCCTCAATAAAAGCTTGATCAAAAGACTGTCTTCATCACAATAAGCAAATATAATTACAAAAACAGCACTGTGAATTCAGTTTGGAAGATGATTACATTTAATGTAACTAATGTACATAATATGTTGATTTCCTTGCTTTTCCTGCCATTAATTGAGTATTAATTGAGTAATATTTGCACCCTAAAGCCTTACATCACAACTACAACAGCAATCATCTTTAATATGAAAGAATATAATAGTCATTCTGCCAGGTTACTGTGTAACAGAGTCATATATTATATTTGGCCAGTCGTGTGTTATTACCAAAGCTTTAATTTTTTATTTTTTTTTACATTTATAATGGAAAGGACGAAGGCTTCAAGCATATCCACAGCTTCAGTTCGCTGTAAACTGCAATGTTTGAACGTGTTCCTCAGTTTTTTTGCTCGTTGTTCGGTCTGTACTCACAGCAGCTTGTTAAACACTGCTCACGTCCACACAAACAGCGATAATCAGCTCCATTAAGCGGATAATTGCTTGAGTCGTGTAATTTAGGCCAGAACATGACTGAGGCTCCGGGTACAGCTCAGCATGTGTCGGTCCCTCATGTTCCTGCCAGAGAACAGCGTTATTGAGCTCTGGAACTGACAGACCATCCTCACAAAATGAATGCGGCAGAAACATGTTGTTCTGATGGTTTACAGTTGGGTTTTTTTGTGTTATTCTATGGCTGATGTGTTTTGGGCAGGTGCAGTACCAGCGTGAACCTGTGGAAGCGCTGCGGGGCTTATGGGAGCAGGTCAATGGGTCAGGACACACATCCCTGTGGGATCTGTCATTAAACACACTCGGACAGGTAAGGCATAATTCATATGAACTGACTGCATGTACTTTGAGGATGATTATCAGGATGCTTAGGCCTCAGTATATTATTTATAGTTATATATCTATATATTATATTATATATTATATAAAACATGCATACTCATGTATTTAGATACATGTATACTAATTTAATTAACAGTATATTTCATTATTATATTATTATATTTTCAATATTATATATATATATATATATATATATATAATATTTGTTTTATACAAAATTCTCATAATTTTAATGTAAAAAAACATTCTCATTGCTATAATGTCAAAAAAGCTATATATATATTATTTCAGATATAATATATATGTTATATAATATAAATATAATATAAATAATATAATATAAATGTTACTTGAAATAAAATAAATGTTAACCAAAAAAGGAAGAATGTAAATATAAAAAGCATACACTTTTTGTTTAGTATAAGTTGAAATACTAGCTTAAACTAAAACATAAAAATGTAAACAAAATAAAAACTACATAGACTGACAAAAGGGCACAACAAAATTACTGAAACTTTAAAAGTAAAGTGAAAAAAAAAATAAAAAATAAAATCTAAATCAAAATATTATTAAAAACTGTAATACTATATCAGGGATACTAAAATAACTCTGGTACTAATTAATTTATGTTCAATTGTGATTATTTTTATTAAATTAGGCTTCATTTTTGCTTTACCTTTCAGGCTTTAATATTATTTTTATATACATTTCGGCGAGGGATTGCCAAACTCCTTTGAACTAAAATATTTCTTGAAGTCTTCCTGAGACTTTAACAATACTTTCAATAAAATATTTAATCCTTTTAACTATAAGTTTCAATTTAATTTAATGTATTTATTTATTTTCAATTTTTTATGATTTAATGAGTTACTAGTGTTTCATCAGATCACAAATAGGTAACTCCTAATTTAATGTAAATAAATAAATAAACAAACACATACAACAAATTTGTATTGTTGTAATGTGCTAAAAATAATGTATGTCATGGCTGTATTTATTTTACTGCCTGCAATTATTATATGTTATATCCTATGCAGTTCTCATTTATATATGTTGATATATATGTTCATATATGATCGATAATAAAATATGAATATAGTGAAACAAATATTTTGTACTCCCAGAAGAAAGTGAGTAGTTCCTGTCATTATTTACTGACTGTCAAATATGTCTAAACCCATATGTCTTTCTTTCTTCTGAGGAACACAATCTTCACACAGCACTTTTCAATAAAATGACAGTTCAAAGTGACCTTGAAAGCTCGGAATTGACAAAAAAGCGTTTGTGTAGTTTTATTAAGCTGTATGGTTGCATTTGTGACGGCCACACTGAAATGAAGCCAGTGAAAATCTCTATTCACTGTCGCTGCATGGAGAACAGCAGCGTGAACATTCTGTAAAATGTCTCACTTTTGAGTCATTCACACAGGTTTGGAGTGTCGTGTGGGACAGTAAATGATGTTTAGGTGAACTCGGTGTGTGTGTTCGTCCACTAGGTGCTGTTGTCTATGCCTGAGACTGAAGATGAGAGCAAAGAGATGGGTCTGAACCAGTTTAACTCACTGATCCTGGAGCTGCAGCGACCGCAGATACACAGCGCACCTGTGACAGCGCATGATGTCAGGTGAGACACACACACACACATCTCGTGATGATGATGAAGATGATGATAATGATCACGTGTGTGTGCAGTGTGCAGTTATGGAGGGAGCTGCTGGACGGTTTGGTCCTTGAGTCTGTGAGACTGAGACACACGCTGGGCCTTCAGGAGAACAACACCTGGACTGACACCTGTGAGGACAAAACACACACACACACACACACACACTCATGCTGAGGTCTGACATTAACTGTGCTGATCCACAGCGGAGGAGGAGGAGCGGAGTAGAGGAGCACTGCTGATGAAGGATGAGAGGAGACGAGCGAGTGTCAGAGAGCTGCAGGAGACGAGAGGAGCAGCACTGACAGCAGTGGAGGTGAGAGAGAGTGTGATGATGCTGTTCACCAGCAGAGGACAGCAAACCTCACCACACACACCCCTGTCTGATGTGCTGCTACTTTACTGATCACTGATCCGATGCAGTGTTTCACCTGCTGGAGCAGAAAACAGCTGACACAATCACACTTTTTGAACTTCATTCTCATCTGCAGACTGGGAGACAGGAAGAAAACACCTAGCAACCACCCAGAACACCGCAGTTACTGAATAGGGACAACTTGGAACACCCTAACAACCAGTCAGGTCACCTTAGTTACTGCATAGCAACTACTCTGAACACCCTAGCAACAGTAAGGTCACCCTAGCAACCACCAAAAACATCTTAGCAACTAGAACCCAGAATTTCCTAGCAAATGCATAGCAGCCTCCCAGAACACCCTAGAAACTGCATAGCAACCACTTGGAACACACTAGCAACCAGTCAGGCCACCCTAGCAACTACCAAAAACATCTTAGAAACTAAACGTCAAAACTCCCTAGCATAAAAACACTCTAAACACCCTAGCAAACAGCCAGGTCACCTAGCAACCATCAAGATCATCTTAGCAACCACAGATAACACCCTAGTTACTGCATAGCAACCAGCAAAGAATTCCCTAGCAACTTGCTAGCTGCCTTCCAGAACACCTTAGAAACTGCATAGCAACCACCCAGAACATCCTAACAACCAGTCAGCTCACCCTGTCAACCACCAAGAACATCTTAGCAACCACAACCCAGAATGGCTTAGTAACTGCATGGTGACCACCCAGAACACCTTAGCAACTGCACAGTAATCACTCAGAACACCCTAGCAACAACAATACAGCCTTCAAGAACACCCTAGCGATCATCCAGAACATCTTAGCGACCATCCAGAACTGTAGCAACAGCACAGAATAACCTAGTAACCGGTCAAAAAGACCTTAGCATCCAAGAACATCTTATTAAATCTCTATTGATCACATAGCAACCATCCAGAACTCCCTAGCAACTGTGCAGCAACAGCGCAGAATACCCTAGCAACCAGTCAAAAACCCTAGCAACCAAAAATGTTTTAGCAAATCCCTATCAATTGCATAACAAACACCTAGAGCACCCTAGAAACTGCATAGCAACCACCCAGAAGACCCTAGAAACCATCAAGAACACCCTAGCAACTGCTTAGCAACCACCCAAAACATCCTAGCGACTGAACAGCAATCAGTCAGAACATGCTAGCGCCCAGGACATCAGTCATTAGCTACCGCATAACAACACAGAACGCCCTAGCAACCAGTCAAAACACCCTAGAAACCACCAATAACATCTTAGTAACTGCACAGCAACCCCCCATAGCACTCTGTCATCAGTCGTTGAGTTTCAGTGTTGCTGAGAAGGTGAAGCGTGTGGTTTGGTGTTGTTGTGGGTTTGTAAGGCGTCTAATGGCTGACTCTGCTGTCCATGTAGGCTGCTCACTCACTAGAGCACGTCTCTCGCTGACTCACGCTCTGTGGGCGTCATGCTAACTGCTCTCAGCGCAGGACAGCTGCACGCTTTCACACCCGCTAACAGTCTCAACCTGTCTCTCTCTCTCTCTTTCTCTCGCTCTCTCTGATCTGTCTGTCTCTCTCGCACACACACAGAATCATAGTGGCAGTATAAACACTCAGACTGACTCTACACTTTGACACTTACAAATATGTGCTTTTAATACCCTGTGTGTGTGTGTGTGTGTGTGTGTGCAGGAACGTGGGAGCATGAGGAAACATGTGCCAGAGGAGAGGAAGACAGACACAGGAGAGGGAGACTCCGGCTTTACTACTGAACACTCACACACACTACAGGACACATACAGAGCAGCGCTGCACACACAGGTACATGTGCATTAGATTTATTTGATTATACAGTAAAAACAGTAATACTGTGAAAATATTACTATTTTAAATAGCTGTTTTCTATGTGAATATCTGTTAAAATATAATTAATTCCTGTAATCAAAGTTGAATTTTCAGCATCACTACTCCAGTCTTCAGTGTCACATGAACTTTCAGAAATCAAAAACAGCATTTATTTGAAAAGTAATATATGTATGTATAATATTGTTCTTCCATAGTTGTGTCACTGTAACAGGTGATTGTGACGTCACAGCTATTGTCATGACACACTTATGATACAGACCCACTCACACACTCCTTCGTGATTTTTCATCACACATTCACACCTCGTGATTCATACTGTCATATTAGTCATAACGTGCTGATGTGTTTCAGGTGTATGTGCTGATGGAGAGGATGGTGGATTCTCTGTGTGATTTACTCGATGACATTCAGCACATTCCTCAGAAAACATATTAATACTTCCATCTGTCTTCGTTTCTCTAGTTAACATACTGTCAAAAGTGTCAGATCCTCAATGCACATGTCAGTAAATGTAAGTTTGCTTTCAAGAAAAGCCTCTGATGTGTTTCTGATTGTGTTTCAGTGCGCGGTGAGTTTTAAATTAGTCGTTCCAGCAGACTGAAACAACTGAAATGGTTAAGTTTGACACTGAAATCATTCAGGAAGATCACATTAAGGTTTCAAGAAAAGTATGAGCTTGTCCATCAAAGCTTTCCAAGTCCAAATGGCTGAATTTTTATCTGGTTATCATCAGTATCCTGTTCTGTAACTACACCATCTGAGCATCTTTATTGATGTCCATTCAAAAGTATAGCCTGTTCTGATAAAATAAACTTTTTGCATGCAACATTTAAATGGAAAACATTTCAGTATCTATATGAAAACTAAGGTTTTATTGCAGCAACAAACACTGTTATGTATGCAGAAAATTGCATTATTTATTAAAATAATTACAATAAATAAATAAATAAAAAAGCCTAGTTGGGAAAGCGCCAACATATAGTGTCACTGCGCTTAGGGCGTCCTGAGTTCGAGTCCTGCCTCATGGACCTTTCCCCTCTCTCTCCCAAGTTGCTTCCTTTCATCTTCCTTTCAACTGTCCTATCATAATAAAAGGACAAAAACGCCAAAAATAAATCTTGATAAATAAAGATATATTGGTAATACAGTAGAGAAACAAGTGTGCAGGCATCTTTACCTTTTTGCAGCATTGCTGTTGAACAGTAGGCTAATTAGCTTAAGTAGATATACTTCTTGTAGAGTTAACAAAAGTTATAATGTGCTTTGTAATGTTCGAAGCCAATGTCATAACAAATTTCATAACAAATGTCAGTAAAACGAAGGGTTCATTCATAAATTTGTACGACCTTACCTTCAGACTGTGGAAATACAAACGGAAGACAGAAGACAAGAAGCTAGGGAGCAGAGCGACATAAGATATATAACAGACCAAACATTTATAAATAGTAATCATTTTTAAACCGCAACCACTGGGTATGTTAGGTAAATTTCAGACGTTGGTACATTTTAACGTTGTTAGATTATTTTAGCCACAGCCCAGCATGGTTCCCGCCAGCGACAGTTTAAAAATTTTAACGGTCCGTAGACCGAAGCTGCAGTCGCATTAAGAAAGGTAAGTCATATCGGTGGTGTGCATGTAATTCTTGCGAAATTAATTATTATCTAGTTAAACTTGAAATAGATAATAAAAACTTACATTTTAAATAAATAAATAAATAAATTCCCTTTTGTCAGCTTTTTCGTTCTCCGGAGACTGTAAATGAATACTAGCTGTGGAGTTAGCTCGCTATCAGTAATAAAGTAATGAAATCATTCGGTGACACAGTGAGAGGTACTTTTGCATTTTCGCAATAGTCTTATGATTTCTTAATTTTATTTTATTCGTTGACTATGTAATGTACAGGGCGGCAGTAAGTAACACTGTCTGTCATATTAAATTGATTTAAGTAGGTAAATAGGTAAAGCGATATTTTTGGTTTGCTGAGAGACTCCGGCAGTGAGGCAGTTAAATGCTGAGTACGCAGAGCATCAGTTGCTCTCTCTCTCTCTCTCTCTCTCTCTCTCTCTCGTGATGACGGCGGCTCGTGCCTCCACACCGCATGTGTGATCGTGTGTAGATGGATCATTTCACCCACATCACTGGAAACAACGCAGCATCAAATTCGCATAAATCGACGACAGGACGGACAGATCTATCCGTATTTCTCTCCACCTCCCTCTCTCTCTGGGTCCGTCTCTGTGCATTCGTTTCGGTGTAGCGGATCGCGGCTGCTCAGTAAGATGCTGCAGGTAAGCGCGACTCATTTATCTTCCTCATTAACCCTGCAGATGATGCGCATGTGTCTGTCAGTGTGTTATCGTGAACGTCTGATGTGAAAAGTGTGTATGTGTATGGTCTATGTCAGAAGTGTTTCTCTGATGCTGAATGCAGGAGCCGAAGGCCTACTGGAACATTTACACACAGTCTCGAGTCTATTTCTGGTCTGATGCTGTTGTGTGGGAGATGGTCATGTTGGAAATATGGAGATTCAGAAGTGTTCCTGATGTAACATTATTAGTTCTAGATATAATCCATTACCAAAATAGAAGCCTATCTACCTTATTAAGCCTATCAGTAAATAAATAGCATTGTAAAGAACCAGAACATCAAAAAGTTGTTTTGTGTGACATCACAGAAACTCAATACAATTCTGCTATGAGGACTTTAAAATGTTGTATGACATCATGGGAACCTAATGGTACAATGACATCATAACAACTTGAAATGTTTCTATGATGACTCCTTAGGGTCTTCAAATGTTTCTGTAACATTGTGGAACTCACAAATTTTAGTGACATCGTAAGAATGTTCAGTTATGACTTTATTGTTCTGTGACATCATGGAACTTAAAACATACAATATTTCAATTTAAAATAGTTCTATAGAATTTTTGAAACTTGGTAGCTTTAAAACATTCTGTGACATCACAGGAGAACTTTTCGAAGTTCACATCCCATCAGAGGTTCTTCTGTGGCATCAGGCTGTACAACTATTTTTGGCTATTCAATCTGTAGCACTGTGAGTGAGATGAATCTGTGATCACCGCAGGAACACGGAGAGGAATAATTCAATAAGGAAAGCATCAAAGGCCATTGACAGAATTAAACGTCTCTGTGGGGATCTGCTTGATGAAAGTGTGTCGTGTTGCGGAGCAGATGTCTCCACTGAGATCACACTCATCAGTGACTCGTCCCGGACTCACACACACCGTACTGCAGTCATGCTGTGTCTGTTGTTTTCTTCTCGTGGCTACAGCAGATGAACCAGGTCTGCGTTTCCCAAAAGCATCAAAAGTAGATCAGCACCAGTGCTCTCTATGATCAACTTAGGCAGCTCAGGTCATTTGTGCTCCAAAAATGTTTCATTTTGGTGTTGAGAACGTTAAAATGGGAATTCCAATTTCTAAATTAAACAGTAAGTAGCAGGTTATTTAAAGCATTAAATTCCAACAAGTGTGGGTTTCAAAGTAGCTGATAATTAAAGAGCAGGATGACTGATGGTCAATTGAATGCTGATATTAAATAGTACCATTTAAAGGGATAGTTTACTCAGGTGTTGCAAACCTGTATGAATTTCGTTAAACACAAAAGAAGATATGAAGCAAAGAAGATATGTACTCAAAATGGACAAATATTGCTACTTTTATTGTCCAGGTTGCTAAACATGGTTATTGGCTGATGCAAGTTAATAATCTCAAAATGGCCAAATTTCAGCTCATTAATGGTCCTGCTCCTGGATGATATATTAGATGTATTGATGAAAATGTTCTTTAAATGTAGCACACAGAATACTGCTTCTTAATTGTCTTAAAAATTGCACATTTAAAGAATATTTAAACAATATTATGCTCAGACTGTTTTTTCCCCCAAATGTTATTTGAACCATTATTAGAATATTAGGATTAGGATTAATATCTTAAAGGAATAGTTAACGCAAAATTGAAAATTTTATCATTGTTTTCTCACCCTCATGTTGTTCCAAACTTTTATGAATTTCTTTCTTCTTTTGAACGCCAAAATAGATATTTCAAAGAATGTTGATAAGCAAACATTCGCTGGTAGCCACTGACTTTAAATTAAGGAAAAATACTATGGACGTCAATGGCTACCAGCAACTGTTTGGTGACCAAATATCTTCTTTTGTGTTCAACAGAAAAAAGAAATAGGTTTGGAACAACAAGAATGAGTAAACCATGACAGGATTTTAATTTTTATGTAATGTTTACTCATTTTACCCAATGTTTTGAAACATTCACTAAAAGTTGCATACCTCAAGCTATTTAAATACATAATGAATAAGTGATCAATACACACATGCTATTTCTAAATAACACCTTTTTGTTGTAGATGCATCTAACTAAAGTTCCCTGTTGAAAAAAAACAGCATATGCTGATTAGGTAGGTTAGGTTTTGAAGCATGGATGCTGGTCCTTAGCTGTTTAAGTGCTGGTCCTAACATGGTCCCTCCTGCTCAGGACCATCTTAGGACTAGCATACACCAGCTAAGGACCATCTTAAAGCAGCTAAAACCACCTAACTAGCATATGCAGCATATGTGGTCTTATTGTGTTTCTTCACACTGAAGCTCATCTTCATTACTCCTGATGAGAGTGATCTACTTTTGCGTTGGTCTAGTTTTGAAAAAGTAATAATGAAAGTGCTGATGTTAGCAGCTTCTGGTTTAAGACCAGCAGGGACCGACGCAGAACCGAATGTCTTTGGAAACAAGTTGAAAGGATCTAGACTAGGTTAAAAGTCTTGTATGTAAATCACAGGAGCAGATGAACCCTGAGGAATGGCGTGAGCTCTTCACAGCGAGCAGTTCTGGCTTTAGAGAGGCTCTATGAAGGACGTGTGGGATTAGGTTTTGCCGCACACACAGAAATACAAAGTCAAAGAGCGCAGCTGTGTGAAGGGCAGAGATGTTCAGTCAGATCAGCTGACGCTGCACGAAAAAATGATTGTGATTTTAATGATAAAAGGCTGTAAAATGTTACAGTTCTCTTACTCTTAAAGGAGTACTTCACTTCCAGAACAAACATTTACAGATAATGTACACACCCTGTTGTCATCCAAGATGTTCATGTCTTTCTTTCTTCAGTTGTAAGGAAATTATGTTTCTTGAGGAAAACATTTCAGGAATGTTCTCCATATAGTGGACTTCAATGCTGCCTGTGAGTTTGAACTTCCAAAATGCAGTTTTAATTCAACCTTAAAGGGCTCTAAATGATCCCAGCGAAGAAAAAGGGTCTTATCTAGTGAAACGATTGGTTATTTTCTAAAAAAAAATTTTGCTTTTTAACCTCAAATACTTGTCTTGTCTAGCTCTGCCATGCGCATGCATGCTCAGTGTAATCCGGGTCAATACAGTTTGGGGATGTTGAAAAACTCCCATTTCATTTTCTCCTCCAACTTCAAAATTGTCCTACTCTTTCTACTCTAACTGTGTTGACTTGGATTACACAGAGTATGTATGCGCATGGCAGAGCTAGACAAGACGAGCATTTGAGGTTAAGATGTGTATAAATATTCTTATTTTTAAAGAAAATAACGAATCGTTTCACTAGATAAGACCCTTCTTCCTCAGCTGGGATTGTTTAGAGCCTTTTGAAGCTGCATTTAAACTGTATTTTTGACGTTTAAACTCGCAGGCACCATTGAAGTCCACTATATAGAGAAAAATCCTGAAATGTTTTCCTCAAAAAACATAATTTCTTTACGAATGAAGAAAAAAAGACATGAACATCTTGGATGACAACAGGATGAGTACATTATCTGTAAATTTTTGTTCTGGAAGTGAGGTACTCATTTAATGGTAACTGCTCTTACTATATATGGTGAAAAAATGCAGTAATACAGTGGGACATTTTATTTAATCGATTTTACTGTAAAATACTATTAAATATGGAAGCCCGTTTCCACCACTGAATAAAAAAAAAAAAGTAATTGCGTAAGTAAGTAATTAAAAAGTTAATCTTACAATTCTGACTTTTTCTCAGAATTGTGATACAAACTCACAATTCTCATGTTTTTCTCAGAATTGTGATATAATTGTGATATAACAACACGATCTCATGGCAATTTGTATATATATTTTATGTGGTGACTAATGTATGTGAATTCAGATGACCTTATGGTGACCTTATTCATGCATATTTTGGTAAATTGTACGTACTTTACGAGTTCCCAAGTTCGTATGAATTTGTATAAGTGACCTACCCCTAACCCCACCCCTGTCACTGGGGTCTAGACAAAAATTGTAAAGAAATATCATACGAGTGAGGTTGTATGAATTAGCCACTTAATAAAACATGTACAAATTGGTAGTAAGATTGGATATGAACTTGCAATTCTGAGAAAATATCAGTCTTTTTTTTACCCTCAAAATTGGACTTTATAACTTGTAATTACGACTTTATATCTCACAATTCTGACAGAAAAAAGTCAGAATTGTGAGAAAAAAGTCAGAAGTGCGAGATACAAACTCACATTTGCAAGAAAAAAAGTCAGAATTGTGAGTTTGTATCATGCAGTTCTGAGAAAAATGTCAAAATTGTGAGATAAAAAAAAAAAATATATATATATATATATATATATATATTCAGTGGCAGAAATGGACTTCCATATTTAAGTATACAGTACTTGGAAGTAAAAATTAATCATCTTATAACTTACAGTGAAAAATGTAAACTGACATTCCCTGGATTTTTTGTGTAAAACTTAGCTTTTTTTTTATTGAAATAACAATACTTTACCTTAGTTTTTAGTTATTAGTTGTGTACATTAGGGCCCTATGTTACATCTTATGTTGTCAGATGAATGTTTATCACATTATTGTAGTGTCATAATGATGTTTTGTATTTGTATGTATGGCACTGTGCATATTAAACCTTCTATATATTAGCATCAGTGTTGGGGGTAGCATATTACAAGTAATGTGAGTTACGTAATCAGATTACTTTTTCAAGAAACTATTAAAGTAACACATTACTTTTAAATTTACAACAAAATAGATTTTTGCAAATAAGTAATGCCAGCTATTTTGTTATGCAAAAATGTAATGCACTACTTTCCATAAAGAGTAACTAAGTAACACAATATTGTAATGCATTACTTTCAAAAGTACCTTTCCACCGATTAGAATTCACTTCAGTTTGTGGAAAAGCTTCTTTGATTCATCCTGTGGTTGGTTTTCTCATCATCACCTGAGTTTGTAAGGCAGTTGTCTGTTTTTTAAAGATACAAAACAGATTTTTGCTCCTGTATTTTATCACGGTAAATTTTTTGCAAATACAGCTGTCAGTTTTGTACTATTAATTTCACAGATTTTAGTTTTTACAGTGTACCCGTCCTACAAACATTCAGTCATTTCACCAGTGATGTTTGTTTGATGACTTCTCGTGAATGAAATAATGAGATGTTTCCCAGCTCTCCTGTTAATGTGAAGTGTGATTAACAGCAAACTCACAGCTCCTCCAGATGAAGCTCTGTTAACCCTTCAGCCTCCAGTGTTTTCTGAATGAAACACTTACGTGTGAGTTAGAGCGTGAAGGTGCAAACGTGCCGCTGTGATTCACCGCTGATCTGTGGGCTGATGGGTAACAGCGTGAGTGGCGTTTGTGACTCACGCCTGACTCAAAGACATGTTTATTCATTCTGAAGGATTTCAGAAGCATTAATCATTGGGGATCGAACCCAGCACCTTGATGTTGTGAGTGCAGAAACACAGATGTGGTATACGGGCTGTCTGAAGGATGTTTAGGCGCTCTGGATCTGTTTTTGGTGTCTGACGGACAGATAATGCGTGGCTCTCCCGGCGACCCATTTCTTGCAGCCATGTTTTTTTTCGTAAGTGCTAACTGGAGAGCCGAGCTGAATTATTGATGATGCTGAAAATGGTAATCGCTCTCCTCTCACTGCAAATGAACAGGGAGGGGAACATTTCTAATTAGAACAGCGTCTGTTTATGTGTTCAAAATCTCGTTAACCCTTTACGCATCACAAAAACTACAGCAAATAGTGTTTATAAATGACTTTTGACCTTTGACCTCTTCAGATGTCATTCATACGTGTCTATAAAAGGAAACATGTTTTGTTTCTAAATGTTTCTATATCCTTGTTAATAGAAAAAAGCATGTTTATTGATTCAACAACAATATTTTAGCATATTCTGCAGTTATTTTAGTTTTATGTATATACTATTATAGTACTTATTAATATTTTGAAATAGCATATTTTTTATTTTCCATTTTCATATAGTTGAAGTGCTATTATATATGTGTTGTTATTTATATATATATATATATATATATATATATATATATGTATGTGTGTGTGTGTCAATATAAATAAATTATTGTACATGTATTACATTTAGCTTTATATTAGTTTTATAATAATTTTAATACTTTAATTTAAACTAAATGTTTCTATATCCTTGTTAATAGAAAAATGCATGTTTATTGATTCAGCAACAATATTTTAGCATATTCTGAAGTTATTTTAGATTTATTTATATACTATGATAGTAGTTATTAATATTTTGAAATAGCATATTTTTTATTTTCCATTTTCATGTAGTTAAAGTGCTTTTTTATTATATATATATAAACTATTAAACATGTAAGTATTATATTTACCTTTATTTTAGTTTTATAATAATTTTAATACTTAAAATTCAACTCATTTTATACTTGACTTTATTTTATACTTACTTTATCCATTAGTTGCCGAAGCAAAATTTCCTTTTTTTTTTCTAATGTTTATATTTTATTTTATTTCAGGTTTAACAAAAGTGTTATTAAAGATGTTCCATATACATAAATTGCCATTTAGACAATTTAAAAACTATTTTGAAGCCAAAATGTTGAATTATTACGCATTTTATGTTATGTTTCTTCTTAAACGTCAGAAGAAACTTCTTAAAATAATACTTGTATTAATCTTGGACACATTACATTGATCGAAAGTGACAGTAAAGACATTTATAATGTTACAAAAAAAATATATTTGTAATAAATTATGTTCTTTTAAATTTTTTATTCATCAAATATTCCTGAAAAATAAAATGTATGATGTTTTCCACAAAAATATTGGGCATTGATGATAACCAGAAATGTTTCTTGAGCAGCAAATCAGCATATTAGATTGATTTCTGAAGGATCATGTGACACTGAAGACTGGAGTAATGATGCTGAAACTTCAGCTTTGATCACAGAAATCAATTACACTTTAACAGATATTCACATAGAAAACAGTTGTTCTAAATTATAAAAATATTTCACAATTTTACAGTTTTTACTGCATTTTTTAATCAAATGAATACAGCCTTGGTGAGCAAAAAAAAACTTCTTTCAAAAGCATTAAAAAAATCTTGCTCATGTGTATCTACTAGTGTTTGTTGCCTTGGTAACTAAATTCTGTCCCATTACAGAGAGTTAAACTAGGATTGCACAAAACTCTATTTGAGTCTATGTGACCGTGTGAAACTGAGAAGCATGTAATAATAGTTTTCTGTGGTGTAAATGTGTGTTTGTGTGTTTCTCTCTCAGCTCTGGCAGTCGCTGGCGTGACCGTCTGCAGGAGGCCAGAGATCCGCCCACTCGCTCACACTCTCGCTGTCGCCATGACGACTTCAGCTCTGCGGCGGCAGGTGAAGAATATCGTGCACAACTACTCGGATGCGGAGATCAAGGTGCGCGAGGCGACCTCCAACGACCCCTGGGGCCCGTCCAGCTCGCTGATGTCCGAGATCGCCGAGCTGACCTTCAGCGTGGTGGCCTTCAGCGAGGTCATGGCCATGGTGTGGAAACGCCTCAACGACCACGGCAAGAATTGGAGACACGTCTACAAGGTGTCCGGATTCATCTAGAGCAGCGCTGATCACTTCATGTGATGTTACATAACCTGTCAAATAACACAAAACAGCTAAAATCAAGAGATTTCCCTCAACAAGTGTGTGTTACCTTTGAGGAACCAGGATTCACACAACCTCAGAAAACCTGGATATATGAGAAAACATAATTCCTATTTATTTCAAGTCCAATTAGTGATTTCTAGTGATTTTAAGGCTTTTAAAAAAAAAAAGTATATTATTTTATATTTTTAGTTTGTTTTTAGATTATTTCTACTCTCTACTATCTATTATTTGTAGTTATTGTTGTTTCTTTGTAGATTAAATAGTGATTTTACCTGATTTCTAGCCTAATTTTTAAAATTCATGATTTTTAGGCTGATTATTTTTTTTACTTAATTTTTAGTCTAAATAGTAAGTTAGAGCCTTTTTTTTTTTGCATTTTTTATATTTATTTATTTGTTTATTTCTGTTCTAATTAAGGATTTCTAATGAATTCATTTGTAGCCCAGGTTTAAGTGTGTTTTTTATTTATTTATTTATTGTCTTATTAATACTTTTCTCTGATACATGTGGTGCAATTAACAGAAACCAGGAGTTTCCGCAGATTAAAACAAGTAAATAAATAATTGTAATTATTAAATCCAAATCCAATTTTAAGAGGTAAATGTCTTTCAGAGTTTTATTTTTGTATTATTGTAATATTGTATTAATTTCCATGCCTTTTTCCTGACTTTATTTATTTATTTAAATGTGTGCTTAAAATCTAGAAATAACTTAAGTGATTTTTGGTCTACTTAAAAAAAAAGTTTTTTTTTTTTTTTGGAGTTTTGAGTTATGAGTTATTTCTAGCCTAATTTAAAAATGTGTTCATTTTCTAGTTATTTCTAGTAAGTTTAGGGATTACAGTGTGATTTTCTAGTCTGTGTGTAATTTCTAGGTTAATTTAATTAGGGATTTCAAGTTATTTTAAGCCTAATTTAAAATGTTTAAATTAAATTAAATTAAATTAAATTAGATTATTAAATTAAAAAGTAAATAAATAAATAAATAAAAAGACCTGGAAAACAGTATTGGAAATCAATAAATTATTATTATTATTTTTTTTTTAATCAAAAGTTTAATTAAAATTGTAACATTGTATTTATTTATTTATTTATTTTCGTAAATAATATACATTTTTCTAGTTATGCCAAACTCTAAAATCCAGTTCCAAAACCAAATCTAGTAAAACAAATGCATGTTAAATTTGTTGGTTAAAACCATGAAAGACATTCAGCTCTTAAAATTGGATTCCTGAAATGTAATTATTTTAATTAAAATGATTTTATGTAATTATGTAATACAGCAGATGTACCAGAGGAAATATAGCCTTTGAATATTTCTCTGGACAATAGTGTCCAAATAATGAAGAGGCGCTGATCCCGTAGTCCAGTCGTTAATAATCAGTAATCAGTCCAGTGCGGTGATCTGGTTTTATCTGTGTGCTCAGGCTCTGACGCTGCTGGACTATCTGGCCAAGACGGGTTCGGAGCGCGTCGCCCAGCAGTGCCGCGAGAACGCCTTCACCATCCAGACGCTGCGCGACTTCCAGTACGTGGACCGGGACGGCCGCGACCAGGGCGTGAACGTGCGCGAGAAAGCCAAGCAGCTGGTGGCGCTGCTGCGGGACGAGGAGCGTCTGCGACAGGAGCGAGCGCAGGCGCTCAAGACCAAAGAGAGGATGGCGGGCGGCGGCGGCGTGAGCGGAGTCCCTCCGGCGTATCCCAGCAGACGCAGCAGTCAGCCCAGCATGGCGGCGCTCTACGGAGAAGAGTTCAACCACTCCAGAGGATCACCATCATCCTTCAACTGTGAGACATGCGCACTTTTACTTTCCATTCATTTATAAAACAGTTCAAACAACACAATATAGTCTAATGCAATATTTGAACTATAGTGATGATACTGAATGACGTACTTGAGTTTGAAAGCAAAACTTGAACGTATTTGTTGGAAAAACATTTGTATAGTTTCTGGGAAGCTGATGCTGTAATTATCTAATAATAAAGAGACCACATTAGTGCTTTTCTCTGCACTGATGAGTCTCAGCGCAGCTGCTGCTGCCATGTGCTCGTGTGTTTGTAGTCTAATGAGGCCGTGACACACACACACACACACTGACGGTATAATGAAATCTGAAGTGAGATGATGATGTTGATGATGGATTATGACAGTATTAGAGGCCCTCAGAGAAAAGTCAGTCAAACACATCACACACTAAATGAAGATGAATGATCCTCACCTGTTTGTCTGTCTGTCCGTCAGCGTCGTCTTCGTCTCCCAGAGCGTCTGATCTGGAACAAACTCGACCGCAGACCAGCGGAGAAGAAGAGCTACAGCTGCAGCTCGCGCTGGCTATGAGCAGAGAGGTACATGCTCAAAAACAATTTATTTGACATTAAGCCATTATGTACTTTATTACAGTTTATTACATTTATACTAGTGCTGTGCAACAATTAATCGTGAATAATCACGTTCAAAAAGTTTTGTTTACATAATATATGTGTGTGCTGTGTATATGCATAAATACACGTATGCATGGATATATTTAAGAAAAATAGCATGTTTATATAATACATATATTTATATATAATATTAATTATGTCAATAAAAATATATACATGTAAATGTTTTCCAAAAAAAAAAAACTGTATGTGTGTGTCTTTATATATACGTAATAAATATACACAGTACACACACATATATAACTAACGTTTAATAATATATTAATAACTTTTATTTTGGATGCAGTTAATCATGACTAGTCATTGCACGGCACTAATTTGTATTTTTTTTTTATTTATTTAAAAAACATTATTTCGGTTCTTCATATATTTGTCTTTTTTTTTCTGAGAATGTAATATTTATATTTTATTAAGTTATAATTTATCTTTTTTTAAAATATTTTGAACCATTTTAAGTTTCTTAAAAAGTTGTCATGCATTTTACGCTTTTTTATATTATAATTGTATATTTATTTATTTAGTTTTCAAATTTATTGTAATTGTAATTACTATACAATATTTTATAAATGTTATGTTATTAATATATTATTTTTATTATTATGTTATAATAGTATAAGTAATAAAAATATAGTAACAATAAATATTTTTCCTCCTCAATACCTGTTTGTTATTGAGGAGGTTAAATATTTAATAGTTAATATGAGGAGGTTTATATATTAAAATAGTCAAACTCTAAATTAAAATGCTAAAAAATAACTATAAACTATAAAAATCAAGATGTGACCTGAAATTATAATATATATTATAATATTATTTATCGTGTTAAAATAAATTATAAAAACAAAAGTATTTAAATGAATAATATATTTGATTACAATTTATTACATTTACATTTTGTATTTATTTAAAAGACATTATTTTAGCCATTTTCTACGTTTCTTACAATATTTTCATACATTTCTTTTTTAATTATTTTAAAAATGTTATTTAAGTCATTTTCTAAGCTTCTTACAATATTTTCATATCCTTTTTATTGTTTTGTTCTTAGATTTTATGTTATAATCTACCACATTTTTTTATTAATTCAAAGCTATTTTTTTAACGTTTAACACTTTTTAACGCTTATCGTTTTTAGGTTATTTTTAGGTTCTTTAAAAGTTGCCTTGTATGTTACATTAATTTTATAATTGTATATTTATTTATAATTGTTTATATTTATATTTTATTATAGATTATAGATTTATTTATTTAATTTAGTTTATTTAGTTTGGTTAGTTTTGCAACCATTTTTAAGTGTCTTATATAAAAAATATAAAAAATATTTTATTTATTTGTAATTAAATGTTTAAACTGCTTGTCTTTGATTATACATTTCTATTTTTATTATATATGTTTTATTATAATAATTTATCACACTTTAATGAAATTTGTAATATTTTAAAGCATTTTAAGTTTTTTTGTGTATTTACATATATTTTAAATATATTTAGAATTATATTATATTTTTAAAATACTTTGCTGTCATTTTAGGTCATTTTATTTATAATTATTTTCTATTTTTTTAAGTCCAATTTAATGAGTGTTTTATTCATTTACAGTGAAGAACGCTAACTTAGTTGTAGTTGTAGGTGTATTAGTTGTTGTTGTTGTAGTGTACAGTAATAATCCTGACACACACTCTCTCTTCTTTACAGTAGATGTTTTCTGTAAACTGCAAATGATCCTGCAGGTGTTCAGTTTCTGTGGTGTTTGAGTGTCTTTTCATTCCCAGCATGCAGCAGCCAGAGTGTTTCCATCTCTGAATCCCCACGGTGTGAGTCGGTCGAGTGTGTGAATATGTGTATGTGCGTGTGGATGTGAGCAGTGCTCCGTAAGCACAGAGGAGGAAACGTGAGGAGAAAGACGAGCAGGAGGAGTTTTCCTGTTGACCTTTCCTGCTGTTTCAGGAATATTTGCGTTCCCTCAGGATGCGGCAGAAGTGCAGAAACCGCACGCGCTGCTGAAAATAACCTCGATTAACCCAAATCCACCGCAGCGTTCGGCTCCGATGTGAGTGCAGACACCTCTTCCACAACAGCCAATCACTGCCTGCCGTTCCGTGTGTCGCTCAGCTGTTGTCATGAAGACGTGGCAGGACGTCCTGTATCTCTGTGCAGGTATCAGAGGAGCCGATGCGTGTTTTCAAGGTTCTCAACCGGGGCGCCTCAGGAAACTCTCAGAAATAATAATCATTATTAATGTATTAAAATAGTCAAACTTTAAAAAGAACAACAACAAAAAACATATACAACATGTCCATATACAACTATATATATGTATATATATATATATATATATATATATATATATTACAATAGAAATAAATAAATAAATAATTTATTTAATAATAATTATATTATTGATTTATTAATAATTAATGTATTATTATTTTAATAACAACTGTTCAATAACAATCCCTCAATAACTGTTGTTTTTAAATGAAGAACATAATTTTTGAAACTTAAGATGATTAAAAAGTTAAATAAACAGATGAATAAATAAAATAATTAAATTAACAAATTCTTAATATTTAATATTTAATATTCAAATATTCGAACTCTAAATTAAAATGCAAAACAACAAAATGTAATTTTAAATGTATTTTATAATAATTATAATATAATATAATATTTAAATTATATATACATATATATATATATATATATATATTTTTTTTTTTTTCCCACCAAATATAATAAAATATAGTATTTGTTTAATTGTCATTAATATATTTAAATAGTCAAACTCTAAATTAAACTGCTAAAACAACTTGAAAACTTAAATGTATTTCATTAAAAAAAAAATATATATATATATATATATATATATTATATTATATTATATTATATTATATTGTATTATATTTATTATAGAAAAACAGAAAAAAATCCATCCACAGTAACTGTTGTTTTTAACGGAAATGCCTGGAAATAATAATAATAAAAAAATATATATTAATTAAATAATTTATTAAATTAAATTAAATTAACTTTTTTTAACATTCACAAAGTTAATTGTGGTTAATTAAATATAATAAATAATATATGAATACTAACCACTGGATTAAGTGTTAACAAGCGCTTTTTACCTGTGAAATTTTCTAACATTTTAACTTCTTTGTCCAGCTTGTACTAACCGATTTTCCTTCTTCTCTAATGATATTTCGCTGTTCCTCAGCTGTATTTCTTCTGCAGTGCTGTCTGTGGACGTCCTGTGAATGTCACGGCGCTCATTAACCTCCTGCTCTTTTAATTCTAATTAATCCTTCCACTAACGAACAGCACCATCTTTATCTTCTCGCTCTGAGCTTGTTTTGTCTCCTGAAGGAGCAGCGTAGCCGTCAGGGGGATGACCCTCATCTGCAAAAGGCTCTGGAGGACAGCAAGAAAGAGCGAGACTCGCGGCCTTCAGAGGTGAGAGACACACTGAACACTTGCATGATCTGCTGAGCTTCTGACCCGCTGACAGCCGCTTTCCTCCCACAGTCAGCCATGATCGATCTGGTGGATATATTCGGTCCCACGCCTGCAGTGTCGGCGAGTGATGACCCCTGGGACGCCCCGCCCACCTGCCCCGTGGACTCTGACCCCTGGGAGTCTGTCGGTCGGTGATGAGCGCAGTCACTATTGTACAACAAAAATATTTCAAGGATTTTTTGTGAGGATGTTGCTTGATCTGGTTTGTTTCAGCTGTAGTTAAGTCTAGTAACCCGGTGGCTGATAGTCCCTGGGCGACCCGCCCTTCCTCCAGTAGCCCCGCCCACCCATGGGGAACCCACCAATCACCTCCTGACCCCTGGGACGCCCCGCCTTCAAACTCCACCTCT
This sequence comes from Labeo catla, assembly GCA_012976165.1. Taxonomy (NCBI): domain Eukaryota; kingdom Metazoa; phylum Chordata; class Actinopteri; order Cypriniformes; family Cyprinidae; genus Labeo; species Labeo catla. Next base: position 226,978 of record VONZ01000631.1, on the reverse strand, counting down.
AACATGGATGAAAAAGCCTGGAGGAGCCCAGCGCGACCAGGTACAACAAAAGTCCAAAGTGAGACCAATTTTTGATTTGTAATTGTGACTTCTCACATAAACTTGCAATTTGGACTTTATATCTTGCAGTTATTATTTGTAAAATGTATACTATATACTTTAAAAATACAAATGTTTGAGGTTCTTTTCTCTTCATTCCAGTTTCGAGTGTGAAGGACCCGTTTACTATTCCAGAGGAGGAGGAGCTTAGAGTGGAGGAGGAGGAGGAGCCTATAGTAGAGAAGGCGGGGCCAAACCGAGTGTTCAGCCCTCGCTGTGAGAGTCCTGCAGGTCGTCATCGCACCAAACCAAACCCTCTCAACATTCGTTTTGCTCTCTGAGTCGAGCTGAAGCTCATTCTCATCTTTCGTTTCAGATGCCGATCAGTTTGGCGAGTTGGTGGTGGGCGTTCAAGTGAATGGACGGGGAAATGACAGTCCAGAGACCTTTGACCTCTCTCATCTCGGGCCTCCTCTCGACGCGGTGACCCCCAGGCAGTGCCGGACCCCCGAGGCATTCCTCGGCCCCACCGCTGCCTCCCTCGTCAATCTAGACACGCTGATTCCCAGCAACCCACCGGTCAAGAGCAAAAACCCCTTCCTTTCAGGTAGGAAAACTTCACTCGCACTCATACATGCTTATTATTTTGGGGTATTTATAGTTCTCTTGAATGCTTTTAAAGCTTTTTGAGTGCTTGAGTGCATTTGAATAATTATGCAATTACATTTCCGATTCAAATGACTTTACTTGCTCCTTTTTTATTTATTCCTCACAATTTAGTTTGGACCTTTAAAATGTATTTTTGATCTCTCATTTAGAAAGAAAAAAAGTTTTACAGGTCATCTTGATTCAATATTTTTTTAGCATCTTATTTGTCCATCTTGCAACATCATGTTGCATTTGATTTATTTGTTTTCTTAATTAATCAAAAACAAAAAAAAGAAAGTTATATTTTCAGTAAATAGTATTAAAAAGATGTTTTAAAGAGTTGATTTTACTGATGAAATTTGTTCTGTTTTATCAGAAAATTAAAAAATGAATGCATAGCTGTTTGCTTGTTTTAAGCATAAATATAACAAAATTTTGTTTATTTGGTTATTTGTAATTATATTTGTTTATTTAGATTTGTGCTTAAAAGTGTGAAAGAAGAAAGAACTTTATTATTAAGATGTTCTCTGAAAAGTTGTAATATTGCATGGAAGTTTGCTTCTCAGGTACATGAAGTTTGGGGTTCAGTAAGATTTTTTTTTTTTAGAGAAATTACTACTTTTACTACTTTCATCAGGCATGCATTAAATTGATCAAAAGTGACAGTAAAAACATAAGTGATGTTACAAAAAGATTTCTATATTAAATAAATACTGTTCTTTTGAACTTTTTATTCATCAAAGAATCCTGAAACATAAAATGTATGACCGTTTCCTCAAAAATAATCAACAGCATAACTGTTTTCATCACTGATGATAATCAGAAATGTTTGTTGAGCAGCAAATCAGCATATTAGAATGATTTCTGAAGGATCATGTGATCGTGTTTTGCAGGTCTGAGCACACCATCTCCCACAAACCCGTTCCACTGTGAGCAGCCCAGACTGACTCTGAATCAGATGCGTCCTCACTCCACATCGCCGCTGCCGGCTCACGCTCTGTCCTACAGCGCCTCTCTCCCTCTGCCCGTCCTGCAGCAGAAGCCACAGACTATTCCCTCGTCCTTTACACAGCCACCCCACGGCCTGCTGGACATGCCCAGCAACCTGCCGCAGCCGCTGCTGCCCCTCACGCCCTCAACCCGACAAACAGAACACCCTGGGCAAAGCCACAACCCCTTCCTCTGAGGAATTGCAGTTACATATAAGAAACGGAGACTGAAACCGGATTAAGGTGATTCGGGTTTAGTGTGACCAGACTAAAGCTGATTTAAAGCCTAAAGAATGGGAAACGGAGACTGAAACTGGATTATGGTGATTTAGTTTCAGTGTGAACAGACTAAAGCTATGATTTAAAGCCTAAAGAATGGGAAACAGAGACTAAAAACAAATTACAGTGATTCAGTTTAGTATACAGATAGACAAGATCTGATTTAAAGCTAAAGAATGGGAAACAGAAACTGAAACCAGATTACAGTGATTGGTTTCAGTGTGAACAGACTGAAGAGCTGATTTAAAGCCTAAAGAATGGGAAACAAAGATTGAAAATGGATTGCAGTGATTCAGTTTTGTTGTGAACAGACTAAAGATTTGATTTAAAGCCTAAAGAATGGAAAAAGGAGACTAAAACCAGATTACAGTGATTTGGTTTTAGTGTGAACGGACTAAAGAGCTGATCTAAAGCCTAAAGAATGGGTAACAGAGCCTGAAAGCAGATTACAGTGATTCAGTTTCAGTGTGAACAGACTAAAGAGCTGATCTGAAGCCTAAAGAACTATGTCCAGTCTGTTTTAAGTGAAAGTACTTTTCCAATAAGACGATACACATTTAATGCTGGCTGACTTTATTAACTTACGTGCATTCGTCTGTTTTCTGCGTGATAATAGCTCAGCCTGGATTGTCACATTTATATTGAGCTTAAAGTCAACATGAAATACTGACTCTGTTTACTATCCTAACACACAATCCTGATCTTACAGTGCACCTATTGTGTCATCAGTGCAAAACTATTGGTCATAATCAAAATATAATATAAACATGCTCTGACCCAAAAATCATTTTCCAATTGGCTAACATAATCTAGATCAAGGATTTTCAGTTTTTAGATGCCACTGACCCCAGAAATATGATCATCCTCATGTGAGAGAACCCCATTATAAATGTTTTTTTTTTTTTATTCTCTCATTTATTTATTTGTTTTGCAGTATTGACACAGTTTTTCTGTAAAGTTTTCCAAACGTTTCCAAAACTCTCTTACGGGCCTCTGGGAGAAAAATAATCGTAACCGGCCTTTTTAAGACTACTAATGTACGTAGTTTTTTGCAAATAGTTAACATAGTAACTTAATGCTGGTTAATATAATGCAAATAACAGCAATAATAGCCATTCCAGTATGCAACGTCCACTTTCTATCATCTGCTCTACTCGCGATGGATAAAATCCTAGTTGAATATCCAGAATGATGTCACATTGTGAACGCCGTTTCATGTTGACTTTAAGACGCTGACTTGATGCTTTGCTCTTCTGCTGCACAGGAACAGCATGCTGCTAATGAACTTACGGAGGGTTTAAATACCAATATTTCAGTCAAAAACTCTGTGCTGTCTAAATGGAGGTACATTTCAGGAACACAACAGAACTCATGAATCACCCTCCTCCACTCGTTCCTCAAACATCTCCCTCCTCGTTTCCTTTCTGTTGCCTTCAATCGATGGATCTCGCGCGATGAGATCCGACACTGATTGTAACCGAGCTCCTCCACGTGCCTGTCTCACCGACAGTCCCACAATGCACTGGGGCTGGCGCCTCACTTCCTGTTCGGATCTCAGGAGCGCCACCCACAGGAACCCGCATAGCCAATTAAAATTCGCTGACGCCGTCCGTCTGAGAGGACGAGGACAGACGGACGTGTTTTATAATCACTACGGACGATGCTGAATTATCCAATGCTGTTATTTCGTCCACTCAGAAAAGTGATTGAAGTACAAGTACCAGCTTTACTGTTGTTAATCACTTCTAATGAGTATGCCATCCCGTTTGTCCTAGTACAGGAGAACCAGGTTAATCGTTTAATCTACTATGAGTTAAATGGTGTATATTAAAGACACTAATAAATGAATGTTATTCACTTTTAATAATTTTCCTTTTCTTTCCATCAGCTCTAGCAGGTGTCCAGCAGAGGTCGCTCTTTCATAATTAGCTGTCTAGTATTTGGATTATGAACACAGAGCAACATTACAATTATGTACAATGAAATAAAGGTGTTTAATATATTTAACACCCTCTTAACACTAGACAAAAAAAAGTTATTTATTCCAATGAAAAATTGTGTGGCAGCTGAATATATTATGTAGAATATTTTAGCTCTGGGTGTAAAATATTTGAACTTGTGCAGCTAGACTGTAGCTGATTGCCAGACTGGATGTGATTCTAATAAAAACAATAAGGTGAGAAATACTTAAATTTTTTTCCACTAACACGTAATTCTTTAAACACTACCACAGCATCTAAAATCGAACATTTCTCTACTAGTACCTGAACGACATACTACTTCTGACGATTCAGAAGTGTGCATTTGATGGACACTTTACCATCCCATGAGGCCACAGGAGAGGATTTATGAATGAAGCAGTGAAGTGGTAGGTAGTATGTATGTAGTACGTCTGCATTTCGTTCATACTACTCATATTCATAAGGAATGTACATTTTTTAATGGTCGGAATGTAAGTTCAAATTCAAATGTAGTTCCTACATGATTTTGGGTGAACTGTATTAGTGAAGAATAGGCAGATTTGAATAATTATGCTTGAATTATATGCATTTTGTGTTTGTGTAATAATTTAATTAATTGATGTTGATTATCCATATAAAAGAGCCGAAGCATTGCAGAGTTTAGTTCCAACCCTGCTGCAACACACATACTATGAGTGCTTCTCGAACGGAAGGCTGCATACTGTATCTTGGCTGCCACGTCATCAAACATCTCTGAAGGCCATCTCAATCGGAAGGATCCTTGGAAGCCAGCCTTCTGCTCACTGCTCACTGGCCAAATACATTGACCTCTGATGACAAGTATGGAGATAAGAAGTGGTCTAAGCACTGAGCCCTGAGGAGCCCCAGTAGTAATAAGTTTTGACTTAGAGATCTCACCCCTCCACAGCTTCAGTAACCGAGAGCAGGGCTGTCTCAGTGGAGTGGCTGGTTTTTTAAGCCAGATTGGTTGTTTTCTAGGAGGATGTTCTGCTCAAAAAAGATGGAGAGTTTGTTGAACACAACTTGCTCAAGTGTCTTTGCGCAACACATTCTCACTCCCAAATCATCAAATATTGATACTTGGACATTTTTTGACACACAGGGTAGCCATTTAGCGTCACTTCTCAACGTGCGGGGTCCTTCATTGTTTTCAGTCGTATGCCTTAATTTAATGCATAAAAATAAAAATATAACTTTATATAAAGTTACCCACTTCTAAACAATATAAAACACGGTCAGGCAAATATAAGTACAGTCACAGGTATGTATTGCAAAACCTGCGTGTATGTGAATGGGTTTATGTGTACTTGCTGATTGTTTTGATAACTATATGATTGTGTGAATTGTAGCATCAAGGCATCAGTGTGTGTGGAGGTGGTGTGTGTGTGTGTGTTGCTGTGTATTCACTGATCTCACATCCACTATGGCTGTTTCTCACTAAAACCAAATCATATTAATAATAATTTCATTAACATCAATGTTTACAATGCATTAACATTAGAATTTGTAACTCTTAATTTAGCTTTGGAATGCTTGCACAAATTACTCAACCTGTTATACAACTAATACATGAGTTTCTTGCTAAGACCTGATGTCCATTGCGATGAACAGTAAATAAAAAAAAAAAATCATGTGTTCTGCAACTCTGAAAGGTTTTTAAAATAACTTTGAATATTATCATTTTATAGTCTTAATTTTACAATCGGTGCAAGTTGATGAGGCTATCATTAATATAACTCTGCATATAAAAGGTGAAATATGGGGTTCCTCCTCTTCCTGTCTAGTTGGTTATCATGTCTCTCTTTTGTGATTTCTGTAGCTCAGTCAGATTAAGTTAGGAGTCAGATCTTCATTGTAATTGGTTGATCAGAGACCAATCAGTAACCAGGCATTGCTCATATTTTAAAAACAACATTTTATTGGTTTAAACAAAAAATCATGTGACGTCCATTTCAATGGACGCAGGGTCTGAAGGGGTCAAAAATAAGAAGATAAATAAGATAAAAAATTAATCGTTTTTGTTTTATGCTTGAATCAGGTCCCCTCTAGATGGCGCTGTCACAAAAAAAATGGTAATAAAGTTTCACAATATGGCGGCCGAGAACGGAAGTAGGGTAGCGGTACTTCCGGTTGCGCCGCCGCCTGTCACGATCGTCATTCATTCATTCATTCATTGTCAGTGCGAGTGCGAAGTCGTCTTCTCCCAATCATTAACAAATTTACCAACAATAAGAATAGCAGATGTTGTCCGTTTTGCTGATAGTTTTCAGGGAGACCTGAGGCGATCAAAATTGCACAGGGGTTATACTTTTTACAGCAATTTATATTTGATTATCAAGGTATGTGTGTTATGTTAGACAGCTGTCAAGATATCTCCGAATTATCAATGTTGTTTTTATGGATGAATTAAAAAGTGGTTTATTATTAATAATAAAAATAATAATAATAAAAATGTCCTGTTAATAAGTATGTTTATGTGTGTGGACACTTCAGTCTCAAACATCATTGTGGTAATTAGGGCAGGTGTTATAGGTCATTAACACCTGAAAAACCACATCAGCTTAAGGTAAATACATCAGGATTTAGGTAATGATTGTTTAGAGTGCATTACTTGTCTCAGTGTAAATCGTATCAAATCAATGTATCAAACGTAGCGATTAATTCTAGCAGTAAGAGCGCCGCAGTTAGGATATATATCATCAGTACACAGAAGTACTACAACGATCTATCACGCCACATTAAGAAGCGCCAAAACGGTATTTACTGCTTGAATTTCCTAATGAAATGGAGAGAATTTGAAATGTGAGACTTTCGTATTAAACAACACAAAGCCTAGCCTTATGCTGTTTACTGGAAGGAAGGCGCACTGTGTACTGTTCATTCATCATCTGAAAACAGATCATTTGAACTTTTAAAAGATCGATTGGTATTTAAGAATCGATATTAGTTCATCAAAATGTGAATCTATTGAGAATCTATGGAGAAAGGTTTTTTTTTTTACTCAGCCCTAGCGCATTTTTAAACACTTCGCTGTTGTCATGTAAGTTCATGATTAAAAATGAAAATGGTAATAAAATAAAAGCAATTTAAATAATTATAATAATTAAAATATTAAAATTAAAATGACGGGTAATAGATTATGACTGAATTTTTACGACCTTATCCGTTAGAATGACGGACAATGTTAAAGTCTAGCGCAACCTCATATTATATATATATATATATATATATATATATATATATATATATATATATATATATATATATATATATATAATATATACACACACACGCTACAAGATTGACTATTTCTAGTCTCCGCCGTTCTGGCAGCTCTTTTACCGGAAAAGAGTTTACCCTACTTCCGGCTCGCGAACGTCCAGGGGCGTCGCTAGGGCTAATCATTCGGGGCTCGAGCCCCGAAACTTTTTACTCCAGCCCCGAATGTTTTTTCGTATGGCCTTAAGATTTCCACGGAATTTGTCAAAGTTTGAATGAATTAGTCAAAAGTTGGTCATTAAACTTAAATCAAGTCGCGAACTAGTATCTGTAAATATTATGCCGCAAAAGACTATTTAAATATGAATCCTGCATGTTCTGCGTGTGTTTTTATGAATGAACGGCGCGCATGCGCGGTTTCGTTTTCTACACACGTAACACTGACGCGCAGTGATTTCAGCGTCTGCCGTTTCACTAAATGAGGACATAAATACATTAACAACATCTCCAGAACTGTTCTGAGAGTCACTTCATAAGCAATTCACTGTTTCATTTGAGAAAAACAAGCGTCAAATATATACACAGAAATTTAAAGGTATTCACGGCAACCCGTCAAAGTAAAAGTTCGGTTTAACTTTATTAATCATTCAGTATAATGTACGTGCCTACTACTACTACTAATACTACTACTACTACTATTAATTAATAAAAATGTATAAAAAAAATTATTATTATTACATTATTTCTTCCATGTTTTACATTTTAATAGTAAATCCCCTTTATTTGCCAAAAATAAAATATAATTTTCATTAAAAGATCAATTAAATCAATATTTTATACCTTCATTTGATAACCAGAAAAATACACAACACAGAATTCCATAAGGATATTGTAAAAATAAATAAAAGTTGTTTTTAAACATTCAAATAAACAGACATGCTAAAACATATTTGGTAACAATAAAACGTAAAGTGAGAAAAAATAAAACATTTCACATTTCCTAAACATGTAGTTTTTCTTAACTTTTGATAAATTGACAGTAAATTGTATAAGATTTTAATTAATTACACATGATTAATTACATTTTGATTAATAAAACTAAATTTAACCATTAAAACGAAGACCAGAAAAATGAAAACAGAAAACAGAATTTGAAAAAAATAAAATAAATGGAATTTGGGGGAAAAAATAGGGCCCTGTTTTTGCATGCAACTATATATTTGTTACAGTTATAAATATTTTTATTATAGTTATAAATAATTTTATTTGTCTAACATATTTTTGTAATGTTATAATTTTGTTATAATACTTTGATATGTTTGCTATTTGCAGTTATTACTATTTACTATTGTTCATAGTGTGACCCGCCTAGAAGGATCCAGATTCAACCACTTGTGTCTAACAAAATCTTATGTGAGCATGATGTGCGCTCCCACCCACTACCACTAGCCCCTGATGATTTGGCACCAGCCCCGGATGTTTTAAAATCCTTGAAACGCCCCTGCGAACGTCACGTTGTGAAATAGGCCTATCAGTTACTTTCAGTGTTGGGCAAGTTACTCTGAAAATGTAATTACTGATTACTAAATACTTCTTTTAAAAATTAGTTACATTACTAGTTACATTACTTTTTTTCTGTGCATCCACGAAATTTACGTGAAATATTTAGTTTGTGTGTTGCCTAACAACAATATTTGTTAAATATTTGTTAAATATTTGTTATTAAAGCATCAGCATTCACAAACCGCTGTTATTTTTAACTAAAAGCAATAGGCTGCTGCGTGTGTGGTTGCAGAATGGACGGCATATCGAGCGGTGAGTGGATTCTCTGATTGTCCACTGCATTCCAGAAATCAACACTGTTTAACGCTGCAAACACGTTATAAGTAGAAAGTCTGCCTATGCTTACGTGTCGTTTTAGTTTTATATTAGTTGTTCTTGTTGTTTTTGTGCAGTACATGAATAGCAATCCATTTGTTTTAGATATGTTATGTTTAGATATTTCTGTTTTGCGGGAGTTCCGCAAACCATTTTATTCTGTTGTTTCCCGAACACACACGAGTCTCCGGCCGCCCGCACCTACCCATCAAGTCTTGTCCCGCTGGACTCGACGCAACAGAGAGCGGAGCGGGACAAGACTTGATGGGCGAGTGCGGGTGCGGGCGGGCGGAGACTTATGTGAAGACAATAGATGTTGATGCGTTCCTCTCCGTTCTCAAGAAGTTCTACAATCTAGATGATAAAACACATTCTGTCGACAATGATGTGACGCAGCGGTAACGCATGCTTGTAACTATACTCTAATTACTCATTTGGAATTTATAACGCGTTAAATTACTCTGTTACTAAAAAAATTATCAAATTACAGTAATGCGTTAAGTAATGCATTACTGCCCAACACTGGTTACTTTTTACTATTACTTTTTATTGACAATAACTTTTGCTGTTGATCCTCCTGTTAGAGCTGCACCTCCTGCAATTAAAGCTACAGGCAGAGCCAGTCCACCAGTAGCAACGGCAAGTAACGTTCCTCCAGCTACTGCAGCTCCTACACCTGCCACACCTGCTCCTACTAAAGCTACATGTTCGGCCTTTTTCAACATTATTTTCCTCTGAGCTTTCTTGTACATCTCATTTGTGTAATGCTGCCCTCCGTTCTCTTTCACCATTTTGTTGATCTTCTCTAGCAGTTCAGTGACCTGTGATTGACTGTCTTTGTCTTTGTCTTTATCTTTGTCTTTGTCTTTGTTATTGAAAACATGATAACTGCCTTTACACTGTTCAACTAGCTCATTAATCTGCTTGTTTTTGTTGAGAAAGTCCTCTATAGATGTTTCTAACTGATCTCCTCTAGTGAACAGGACAATGGTGTAACGATCAGCATCTTTCCCAAAGTTCTCCTGAATCCATTTCACTGTATTTTTCTCCTCATCTGTGAATCTCACATCCAGTCTTATGAGCAACAGAAATGCATGAGGACCAGGAACAGACATCTCCACACACTTCACTAATTCATTCTTCAGCTGTTCTTCACTGATTGACGTATCATACAGTCCTGGAGTGTCGATCACTGAGATGATCTGATCGTTCACCTGATCCTGATGTTGTTGGCATATCTTAGTCACAGATTCAGCAGATGATTCTTCTTTAAACACCTTCTGGTTCAGTATAGTGTTTCCTGTTGCACTTTTTCCAGCTCCAGTTTTACCCACCATCACAATCCTGAGATCTGACGTGATAAAACAAGAGATGGAAAGTAATGTAAATGTGCTAAATACATGTATATGGATTGTAGTTTCTAGAGAAGGGGTCTCCAACCCCCCTCTTGGAGAGCTGCTGTCCTGCAGAGTTCAGCTCCAAGCCCAAACAAACACACCTGAATCACACAGCAAAATCCCCAGGGTTATATTAACAAGACAAGTGATAATTGAGCATTAGTGACGAACACCTGCTGTTCTGTGCAAATCATAATTTAATTATTCACTTAATTATCTCATTAACTTTAACTCTTTGAGGACTTGTGATTTTACTCGAGACTTGCTTGTGACTTGAAAGGAATAACTTGGACCCACCTCCTGGCTGAAAAACAGCAAACAGCAAACAGCAAATCCAGGTGATTGGAACAAAATACTGAAGAGGACTTTTACCCCCGGTTTCAGAGATAAGGCTTAAGCCTTAATCAAGGCTTAATAAGGCTTAATCAAGGTCTTTAGAATACTTTTTTTTTTTTCAGGGTTGGAGCTAAACTCTGCAGGGACACCGGCCCTATAAGATCGAGGTTCCCAACCCCTGTCCTAATTGATCTATGGCATAATCTTGATTTAGTCTAAGTCCTGTCTGTGAAACCAGGCCTTATTTTCTGAACCTGGACTTTACACCTTTGATCACTCATAAAAGTAAGATGACACAAGTTGCGTTCTCTTACATTAAATTGTGCATTTTTTAAACAAAATTTAAGTTGTATGAAAATGTAACCAGAGGAAAATTTGCTAATAATAGCAACTGATGTGAACCCATAATGTTCCTTTGTTATGAGTGAATTAAATGTGTGCAATTTGCATACAGGGTACAGTCACCAAGTTTCATGCATCTGTGAAAATTTCATTTATTTTTCTATTATTTCATCTTGAACGTAATTTATTCATTTATTAATAATTTGCTTTGACAGTAGTATTGTCACGAATCTGGTCGGTGTCCCGCTGTCCGCTCACCACCAGATGTCACTCTCACCCCATCATTACACTCAGACTGTTGCTTTGCACCCTGGACTACTACTCCCATCACCCATCGCGCCCATTGCGTTGCCTCCTGTAGCCAATCAGGCTCACTATAAAAACCCCGGACTTTCCCCTTGCAAGTCACGGATTGTTGATAGTGTTACTCCCTTGTTTAGCGTTTCCTAGTTCCTAGTGTTTTTGATTCCCTCGCCTGGCTCCCCGTTTTCTACTGATCGCCGCCTGCCCTTTGGACTCTTTCTCGTTTATTGGATTATTCTCTACGTCTTGCCTGTGTTATACCCGTTTGCTCCTGTTTGACCCTGCCTGTACGACCATGTTTTTGTCTCGCCCCTTTAATAAAGGCTCGCAGATGGATCCGCTTGCCTCTCGTCTTTCACTCCACGTCACAAGTATGTTGTTGCAAAGGTGTATTGAAGTGTTGTATAAAGGTTGTTTTATATATATATATATTACTGTTAAAAAAAATTGTCTTGGTATTTGGGAAGGAGTTTATTCATATAGTTTTATTAAACATTCTTACCTGCTTCTGTCAAATGTTGTTCTGTTGTTGTGTGTTGTGTCCTCTGGCCCCATATTCTGCTGATTTTTCCAGTTATTGGTGTCTGGACTGTATTTTTTCCCTCCATTCTTTCAAATAAGTTTGTCATTAATCTTACTGCTGATGTACGACCCACCTTCCCTTCAGCAAACACTTCAGCTCTCCCTGTTTCTCTCACCTGAGAAATAATACTGTGCTTTTTGTATTTTTCTGCCATTACACTTTCTATTTCAAATGTCTCCTGCACTATTTTTATTTGCTCTTGTCTTATCTCATTATTTTGCTCTTTGTTTCTGTCTTTTTCTTCCTTGATTCTTTCTTCTTGATTTTTCTTTATTCTTACACTGTTTGTTCGAGACATTAAGTGAATCTCGTTACTGAAATGCTGGTAATGATTCTGTTTGATGATTTCATCAATCCTCTCCAGAAGTTTTGTGATGTGAGATCGATTAATCTCACTTTTACTGTTGATTGCATGATAATTATCTCTGCAGTGACCGACCAACTCTTGAAATTTTTCCTTAAGTATAAAGTGCATCCATTCTTTCCTTGACATTTTTTCTCTCCCAGTGACCAGAATCATTGTGAACTTAAACACTTGAGCTCCAAAGATCTCCTGAATCTTTTTTATAATGTTCCTCTTGTCCTCTCTGAAGGTCTCGAGGTTGATGATGAGCAGAAACACGTGAGGACCAGGATCTGAGAGATGCAAACTTTTCATCATCTGCTCCTGCAGTTCTTCATCAGTCAGATGAGTGTTGAAGAATCCTGGCGTGTCGATGATGGAGATGTTTTTGTTTTCTATTATTCCTGTCTGTATCTCACTCTGTCTGGTTCTGCTCTCTTTAAATGCATCTTGACCCAGTATTGCATTTCCTATTGTGCTCTTTCCAGCTCCAGAGATTCCCAGCAGCACAATCCTCAGATCACGTGAATCACCTGTCAAACAGTTTACAGCTCTTGGTGATGTATAAATGCAGTGATTTTTAATAAGGTGTTCTTAACTTGTTCATTTGCGTGTTGAGATGTTGCTTTTGTATAACACACTGTTTTCTGGTGTTGGATGCCTCAACTGACATGTAGAAGAATACTGGAGTCAATAATGTTTAAAAACTATTAATCAAACTATTCAAACTATTTAAAGCCTTAGAAATAAAAGCTATATGCATAAAAGAGTAAAAAAAAAAAAAATTTAGCTTAGACTAGCAAATGTAATGTGTTCGTGTTTGCTCTGCTCTATCCTTACATTAGTTATTTAAATGCCTTTAAAGATCAGGAAATATGATATTTGTAATGCCAAGCCATCACCCGAATACTGACTGTGCGCTCCCTCTGCTGCTTCTACACTCACTTCCTGTTTGGGACTACTTAAGCTGTGACCATGTGCTTTCACATTGCGAAGTATTGCCAGTTTACCTGCCTTGCCGAGCGTTTTCTGATTATTCTGTTTTGTTTGCACGTGTATGATTCTGCCTCGTTTTCTGACTACCGATTTCTTGGATTTCCCCGTTTGGATTGTTTGCCTGTGTGGACTGATATCAATGTTTGACTTTATTGCCTGGTTTCTCACTACGATTCATGGATTACCCTTGGACTGTCGAAAAAGTGGACTGCTTTTGGTTATCGACCCTCTGCCTGGTTACACGTGTATGTTTGCTGTTATTTGCAATAAACTTCCGCATATGGATTCTAACGCCGCTTCAGCGTCTCCGTTACAGAATACTTCGCCTTCCTTGAATCCAGCGGAGGTCTCCAACTTGCAAGCAGCATTCGCTTATCAAAGCGAACTATTGAAGAGTTATCAAGAACAGCTCACGAAGCTACAGTCGGTCAACGAACACCTGACGCACTACGTACGATCTCTCCCACCTCCCATGCCTTCAACGGTAAGCTTTGCTCTCCCTAATAAGTTTGATGGTACGGCTGAGCAATGCAAGGGGTTCGTTCGTCAAGTAAAGCTGTATTTTGATTATCAACAAGATCGATTTGAATCTGAGGAGAAGAGATGTGCGTTTCTCATGACTCTGCTCACGGGAAGAGCTCTCGATTGGGCTTCAGCTGTATGGGATACCGATCCCCAATTCAAGAAATCTGTTGAATATTTTTTGCAACAAATTCATGAGGTATTCGAATATCCCGCAGGGGGCAGGGATATTTCGACCCAAATTCTTCACGCCAAGCAAGGTAACCGTACTGCAGCTGATTATGCTATTGAGTTTCGTACTCTGGCAGCCCAGAGCGGATGGAATGATGTTTCTCTTAAAGCTATCTTTTACAACAGTCTAAATATCGATCTACAAACTGAGCTCGCCTGTAGACGAGAGAATTCATCATTTTCTGAACTCGTTAACCTCACCATTAAGATCGACAGTCTCATGAGGCAGACACCCAAGCAACGCACTAATAAGGGTAATCGTCATAATTCCCCGATCTGTGGTCCAGCAATGGAACAAACACCTGCTGAACCCATGCAACTTAATGCATCAAGACTGACTGAGGAGGAACGAACAAGACGTCGTCAAAATCATCTGTGTTTTTACTGCGGTGAACCAGGCCACCGTAGTATAGGATGTCCACTCAAGTTCAAGACTTCCTCAGGGGTAAATATCCCAAATTTCTCTGTACTACAATACAAGTCTCTGACATTACCTGTCACCATAAGAACTGATACTCTGTCTCTTGATCTAACAGCGATGATTGACTCTGGGGCCGCACTGAATCTCATCAACAAGGACATCGTCAAGAAATATAACATCCCAACCCAACCATGCATACCACCTATCCAGATTAAAGCTATCAATGACACTTTCATCGATCACGGCATCCACTATCAAACCAAAACTGTGAAACTACAGGTTGGTCTGCTTCACCAGGAAAACATCACCTTGTATGTGGTCGACTCACCCAAGTATGAGGTCATCCTAGGATTTCCCTGGCTCTCCATCCATGATCCTGCCATCTCTTGGTTTCAAGGGGAACTAACTCACTGGTCACAATTCTGCATGAAGAACTGTTTTCCCATTCAGCCACAACCATGTCTCACCACAAGCATTGAGAGTCCGGACACACAGGTAAAGATAACCATCCCCGGTCATTATCAAGATTTATCTGAAGTTTTCAGCAAGACTAAAGCCACACAACTCCCTCCACACCGCCCATGGGACTGTGCTATTGACTTACTGCCTAACGCCATGCCTCCCAAGAGTAGAGTTTATCCGTTGTCCAGGATGGAAGACCAGGCTATGGAGGAATACATTGAGGAGGCTCTAGATTCAGGTTTCATCCGTGCATCAACATCCCCTGCGGCAGCAGGATTCTTCTTCGTAAGCAAGAAGGATGGTGGTTTAAGGCCCTGCATCAACTACCGTGGGCTCAACAACGTCACGGTAAAGTTCCGTTACCCCTTGCCTCTAGTACCCCCGGCTCTAGAACAACTGCGGGAGGCCACCATTTACACCAAACTAGACTTACGAAGTGCATACAACCTCATCAGGATCAAGGAGGGTGACGAATGGAAGACTGCATTTCTCACCACTAGAGGGCACTATGAATACCAGGTGATGCCGTATGGGTTAGCCAACGCCCCAGCTGTCTTTCAGTCCTTCATTAATGAAATCCTCAAGGAATTCATGAACAAGTTTGTGATCGCCTACATCGACGATATTTTGATATACTCCAAGACAGAAACAGAACATGTTACCCATGTGCGTGCAGTATTGTCCCGTCTACTGGAGAACCAACTTTATGTCAAGGCTGAAAAGTGTGAGTTCCACATCCACCAGACATCTTTTCTAGGTTATCAAGTCAGCCACCAGGGGGTCAAGATGGACTCAAGCAAAGTTCAAGCAGTCACGGATTGGCCTCAACCTACTACAATCAAGGAGCTCCAAAGATTCCTGGGCTTCGCCAATTTCTACTGCCGATTCATCCGAAATTATAGCACCATTGCTGCTCCTCTTACCTCACTCCTAAAAAATAAACCCAAGAAACTCTGTTGGACCGAAGAGGCAGATCGAGCTTTCACCACACTCAAAGCAAGTTTCACTTCAGCTCCTATTCTGAAGCACCCTAACCCGGAATTACCATTTGTTGTGGAGGTGGATGCGTCAGACTGTGGAATAGGAGCCATTCTTTCTCAGCGTCATGGTCAACCAGGCAAGCTTCACCCATGTGCCTTTTATTCCAGAAAACTCACCAGTGCTGAAAGGAATTACGACGTGGGAAATAAAGAGTTACTGTCCATGAAAGCCGCTATCGAGGAGTGGCGGCACTGGCTAGAGGGCGCTCGTCATCCTTTCCAAGTCATCACTGACCATAAGAACCTCAAGTACATCAAAGGTGCAAAAAGACTTAACCCTCGTCAAGCTCGATGGGCCCTCTTCTTCACTCGCTTCAATTTCACAGTCACTTACAGACCAGGAAGTAAAAACAGTAAGGCAGACGCTCTCTCCCGGCAACATGATCCTCCTATGGATATTCACCCACCAGAACCCATCCTTCCACCCACTGTCATTCTGGCTCCCATCTCATGGGATATCATGGAAGAGATTCAGCGCAGACGTGACCAGGACCCACCACCACCACAATGTCCACCAAATAAACACTACGTACCTCAAGAAATGCGTCATCAAGTACTACAGTGGGTCCACACCTCTCTCAGTGCAGGTCATCCAGGTATATCACGTACTCTACATCTGTTAAAGAACTCATTCTGGTGGCCATCAATGACCAAAGACACCACTGCATTCATCAAATCATGCCAGATCTGTGCCCAATCCAAGACCCCCAAGGAATTACCTTCAGGTTTACTTCAACCACTACCTATTCCACAACGACCCTGGTCACATCTCTCCATGGATTTCGTCACTGACCTGCCACCTTCCCATGAGTTCACAACCATTCTGGTAATCATTGACCGTTTCTCCAAATCCTGCTGTTTAATCCCATTGAAAGGTCTACCCACAGCCATGGAAACAGCCTTAGCCTTCTTCAACCATGTCTTCCGCGTCTATGGTTTACCTGAGGATATTGTAAGTGACAGAGGAACTCAGTTCACATCACAAGTCTGGAAAGCCTTCTGCAGGCAGCTCGACATTAATGTCAGCCTCACCTCAGGTTACCATTCTCAGAGTAATGGCCAGGTGGAAAGATTAAATCAGGAGATCGGTCGATATCTACTCACCTATTGTAGTCAAGAACAGCATAGATGGTCAGAGTTTCTCCCCTGGGCCGAGTATGCCCAAAATTCACTCACCCATTCCTCTACAGGCCTCACCCCCTTTCAGTGCATCCTGGGGTTTCAGCCTCCCATGTTCCCGTGGTCAGGTGAACCTTCTTCGGTTCCGGCTGTCGACGACTGGATTAAGCGTAGTGAGAGGGTGTGGGACAGTGCCCATGTGCGTCTCCAGCGGGCTGTACGGAATCAGGAGATCCAAGCCAACAGACGCCGCCTTCCACACCCTCCCTACCAACCTGGACAGCGGGTCTGGCTCTCTACAAGGGACATCAAGCTGCGGCTGCCCAGCAGGAAGCTCAGCCCAAGGTATGTAGGCCCATTCAAAATTCTTAAAAGAATTAATGAAGTAACCTACCAGCTTGAGCTTCCTCCTAACTACCGTATCTCTCCCTCCTTCCATGTGTCTCTTCTCAAACTGGTCCACCCGGAGGCTGACCCCGGCCAGATGGCTCCAGAACCGCCGCCACCCCTGGATGTAGACGGCTTGCCCGCTTATCAGGTAAAGGAGTTACTGGACTCTCGGCGTAGAGGGGGTCAGCTCCAATATTTGGTGGACTGGGAGGGCTATGGACCTGAGGAGAGGTCATGAGTAGCCGCCAGCGACATTCTGGATCCGTCTCTCACGGAGGAGTTCCACCGAGCCAGACCCGACTGTCCGGCACCACGACCACGGGGACGTCCTCGCCGAGCTCCAGGAGTCGCTCCTAGAGGGAGGGGTCCTGTAATGCCAAGCCAGCAGAGGGAGCCATCACGCGAATACTGACTGCGCGCTCCCTCTGCTGCTTCTACACTCACTTCCTGTTTGGGACTACTTAAGCTGTGACCATGTGCTTTCACATTGTGAAGTATTGCCAGTTTACCTGCCTTACCGAGCGTTTTCTGATTATTCTGTTTTGTTTGCACGTGTATGATTCTGCCTCATTTTCTGACTACCGATTTCTTGGATTTCCCCGTTTGGATTGTTTGCCTGTGTGGACTGATATCAATGTTTGACTTTATTGCCTGGTTTCTCACTACGATTCACGGATTACCCTTGGACTGTCGAAAGAGTGGACTGCTTTTGGTTATCGACCCTCTGCCTGGTTACACGTGTATGTTTGCTGTTATTTGCAATAAACTTCCGCATATGGATTCTAACGCCGCCTCAGCGTCTCCAGTACAATATTTTAAAGTGCCCTAATATTGTATTTGAGCCCCCTAAAACATGTTTAAAAGTAAGGTCAGAGAACATTGTTATTTTCTCAAAATACACATTTAAGACTCATTTCTCAATTATTTTTAAATGATTTGTTTGAAGCAGCTCTGAGCAAAACCCTCCCTTCCATAAGCCTTCTCTGCTCTGATTGGTCAGCTGGCTAACTCTGTTGTGATTGGTCTTTCTGTATACAATGCGTGTCGGAAACGAAACACCGATTACCATAATTAATATTTTGCTCCAGAGGGTTACTTAAAAAAATGGCATAAATATTACCCTGTCAATTCGAGCCCAAATCTGATGATGATACAGAGTCGTTCAACCAGAATATGTATCACAAGCACAACTTGATCAGGATGTTGTTTAGTGGTAAGTTAACTTTGTATACTTTGTATGGTACGAATTGTGTTGCTGTGGTATCGGGAAAAAACATTTAAACCACTGATTCTTCACGTCATCATCTTTTGGCAAGGAAAACAAAAACGCTTTAGCGCAGAACACATATACTAATACACATATTTTGTATTAGTATATTTAGGCGATTTTCAGTCTAATAGTTTACTCTCAAGTTTATTTTCTGGTTATATCAATAACAACAGAAGTTGCCGAGGCCCTGGACAGATTCTTCAGTGCAACTGACATTGAATTACTCATCTTTGTGTTTACATTTATGCATAGACCTAAATACAATTCTTGAGCTTTTGCAAAGATTAATCTAATAATGATTCTAATGAACTGTTGCTCAACAGCACAAAGCCCAGGTTGCTGGCTTTGTATTTTTTATTATGAAACTCCTCAAGTAGTAATAATTGTTCTGATTTCCTTTTGATGTAATTTATTTATGTTTTATATGATTTATAAATAGCAACTTTAAATATTTAACCTGTTTCAGGTGCCAGTTTTTTGTTTTGTTATCATTTACTAAAGCAGTCAATAAAAGTCTTTCTTTCTGGTCTCTAAAATACTGGTATTGCAAACAGTAGCTGCACTTCCGCTTCTTGCCTTTCATGCAACTTCCTGTACTTGCAGCAGAGCTCATGATTTAACAGTAGGTTATTGGTGATATGTATGCTCTGTATTTACACTAAAGTTTCTGTTTTAGTCTAGTCTTGAATCTGATGTGAAACAAGCTAAATATTAATCACACCGATTCACATGTATAAAGAACGATAAAAAAAATTTCATTTGCAACAGACATGAATGCATGTATTTTGTTGTTATTGTAGAGCATTTCAAAGAAAATAACCAAAAATATTTTGAAATAAAACATCTGAAAAGTGTCTCAAGGTGTAAGGGAATAATTGAATTGTGGCAATTGAATTATTGAAAAAAAAAAATTGTTGAATTGAAATGTAAAACTCAGCATGAAAACTGGCATGTCGTTCATAGTTCCAAACACGATTTTTGCATGTAGGATTAATAAGGGAACATTAATAATGTACTGACCTGAATGCTCATTTGCAGATTTTCTGCTAAATATTACTTCCATACTTTTCCTTCTTTCACTTTTTCAGTCTGAAAGTGAAAACAGAAGTTTACTGTGAAATACAGTTAGATAGTCTGTTAGATGTTAAAAAATGGAAAAGAGCATGACACTAATGAGATTTTACAAGGAAGCTCAGAGAAGAATAGCAGGAGCAGCAGAAGGTGCTGGATGCTGCTATAGAGTTTAACTTGCAGAAGCATTAGTTCTTTTAATGGGGATCAGGTGAAAAACATAGTGCAGATAAACTTAAAGATACATAATCAATTATTTTACAAGGACCACAAAATAGAATGCCAGCATAACGTACACAGTTTTGTTAGCGCCAGCTTTAATTATAGTTGGAACTCAGTTACTGATTGCAGGTTAACCTGATATATACCTCAAAACAATATGCCATTCAATTTTGGTACATCTGGTACATTGTTCTCTGTTAAGCGTGTTTAACTTACCGTGTTCAGCACATCAGATCTCCAGCAACCAAATGTTAACACATGCACTTTTACTTGCCTTTTACTCTGACAAGTACTGACACAACTTGTGCGGTTAACCATGCCCAGTTGCGAAAATGTCTGCCTCTCCCTCCTCTGAACAGGAAGACAAGATCACTGAACTGGAACTGAACAGAAAAAAAACAATAAATGAATTTAAATCTTTTTATTTGTTTGTTTTAAATATATTTCTTCAAGATTTAAGATTTGAGTGTGTTATTGTCCATCTGTTTTCTCTGTGGAAACACTATCCCACACTCTCGAAAAGAAACTAATTCTGAATTCAACAACTCAATAGGCAGTGTGTTCAAGAAAGTAAATCAAGTAATAGTAATTATTTGTGATAGTAGGCTATATTGTGTTTAAAAGATTGATGAAATATGTTAGCAAAAAATATTAATCCTAATTCTGGTTTTGACAGTGAAATACCGTATGTAAGTGCTCTGCTGTATATTACACCCTCATTATGAAGGCAGTTGATGGTTTTACACAGTCTACAGAGAAAACCGAACAGGAAATTTATCTGACATCCTGAGATCGTTGAAACGTCATAAGCACTATCACAGACAAACACTTGTGGTTTATGGGGACTTTCCATAGTTGTACACACACACACACAGAGAGACCTTTAGTTAATGGTCAAGTTAATGATATTTAATGTAATATTTTAGTGCAGTGCTCAGAGTCAACCCAGATTCCCATCTCCTACTGTAGGATCTGATCGAATAATCAGTTATGATGATTTAATTAGATGAAAAAAAGATGACTTAATTATGATTATTTTTTTTCCCACGATGACAATTAACTGGCTCTTTCATTTTTATTTCATTTCACTGTTGTATTGTGTTTTTAAACTATAAAGAAATATATCAATTTAGTGACTCATCACTAAAGATTCCTATCAGTCATCTGTGGCTCCGCCCACAGAGCTCAGGATTGGTTCCTTTGTGTCCCGCCTTCTACTGCAACATCTTCCTGTTGATCTGAACAATCAGATGAAGAAAGACTGACTGAAGTTCATCAATAACATTATAAAACCTTCCACAAGGTACACCGAATCAAATGATAGAAAGGGTTTCTTTACTGATTATATTTAGTAGATCTGAAGCTCTGACACTTAATAGATTCTCATGTTTAGAAAAGCTCTAAGGATCCAAAGCTGTGCAGACATTACCAGATTTTTTTGTTTGTTTGTTTTTTACTATTAATATTACAGTTCTAGTGGTTTCTCAAAGTGTGGTACCTATAGTGGTGCTCAGGCTACTTTTAGTGGTATGCAGAGGAATCACTAAATTAATTATAAATTAATGTTAAAACACAATACATTTTAACTTAATATTTATTTGAGGTTTTTTTTTTTTTTTTCATTTAGGTACAGTACAATTGTTATTTAAGTTTTTGGTACAACACATTTTAATTTAATCATTATTTAAGTTTATTTACCTGTTTGTAAGTGCAGTGCAGTGTTAATGTTCTAACTGTGTATTTACAATGTTGAAGTGGCTGACAACAATAAATACTGTTATTAGGAATAATTTGGGGTTTGGTATCCCTGTTTCCTCGAATGAGGCCTGTGTTTTGGATATTTATTATCTTACATGGCGTAGTCGGCAGAGTCTTTTTGTCTCCGTTGTTGTGTGCATTTATTATTGTGTTTTTGTTGTTGTTTTAATTGGGGCTTCATCACTTATGGTTGGTAAGTAATAGGTAAATGTACTAATAACAATAGCCATGTGAGAAGGTAGGCCTACTATGCTACTGTATTTTAATGTTGGTCATGCACTGTAAAAAACTATTTGTCGAGTCAACTTAAAATAATTTGTTGCCTGGCTGCCTTAAAATTTTAAGTTCAGCCAACTCAAAAAAAGTTTATTCAGTTTGAAATGTTAAATTATACTAAGTGAAACTTAGATAATTGAGTTGATTTAACTTAAAATTTTAAGGCAGCTGGCTTACTTACCCCTCTGTTAAGTTTAGCAAACACAAATATCTAAGTTGTGTTTTTTTTTTTTTTAACAGTGTGGTACTTGTAGAGCCAAATATTTTCGGAGTGGTACTTGGTATAAAAAGTTTAAAAGTATAATATGTGCTGCAGCCGTACAGAAATGTACTGCAAATGGCACAGGCCAACTTCTATCCGAGCGCGATGACCGTGTTCACATATGCCCAAACAACTGAGCTAAGGGGGGGAAACAAAACAAAATACCAAGTGTGAAAGCACCCTAAAAGTCCCTTCTACTGCCACTAGAGGGCGAAACGCGACAGCTGCATGCGAATGAATGACTGAGAGGCAATGGAAAGGTGGTTTAACTTCAAAACGCAGCTGTACTGTCACTGTAAATGCCTACATTAAGTCATTCTGATCTGTAAGACTTTGGAAATGTGTCTAACAGTGTGTGTGTGTGTGTGAGAGAGAGAGACAGGCTTAACGGTCTCGCTGAACTTGCATGTCTGAACCTGCAGCTTTTTTACTGTATGGCTGCAGATTTTAGCGGTTTATCAGGTTTCAGATGCACCTGCTTCTCTCGATGAGCGTCACTGGCATAAACAGACGTGCATTCGTGTGTAAATACTGCTGAAGTTAAGCCCTGTGTTTAAAAGATCTCCATGCAGCTTTGCAAGACTAAAATCTTATGTGCTTATGAATGCAGAACAGTAATGTCAGACCATTTTCTTTATTTTCCATGTAATGAGTAATGAATAACAATGCGAGAAAATGTTAACAATGTTCAAAATATGAATAAATATGATTCAGTGCTTCACGTTTTGATTGAGAGCTGAGCTTCCCTTAAACATTAAAACTTCATTAGTTCTTTTACGTTTCTGTATTGATCTGATATTAACGGCGAATTCTTTTCCTCAGGTTGTGTTTGCTGCGGCTGCTCGTCTGTTTTCTCTTCATGTTGTGTTTTCCCTGTTTTTTCGTCTGTGTTTGATGCGGATTATTCAATGAGGAGGCGGGGACTTCTGCAGCTTCAGCGCAAGGGGCGGAGTCTTCTACACCTACATCTGATTTCACAACTGGAGGTGTTTTAGAGTCAGTGGAATCTGTTTCTGTGAGGTCCGTGTGGTCACTCGCATCAGACGCTGGATTTTGGACTGAGGTGAGAAGGTTTGTTTCTTGCTCCTGACAGACATTTGAATCAGAGAAACTGAGGTTTGAGTTTTTGCTAAGGTTTGAAACGCCGGACTGAGCCAGCTGACAGAGAGCGAACGCGGCTGTTTTCTCTACAGGTAAATGGTCGTCCTCTTGTGATGTCACGATACCCACAATCCCCTCATTCTTCAGGCCGCTCGGCAATTGGGTGTCTGATCGAGTCGTCGTAGACAGATTCAGAGGACTGTCTCTCCTGCAGAGGTTGAGAGGAACCAGAGTATCCTCATCAAATCTCTCATTTTTACTGTCATTTCCTCTTCTCTCCATCTCTCTGGATGCAGATGATGACCTGCGCACAGAAGCAAAAAATAGGTAAATATATTGGTATTAACTATTTTATTTTTATTTTTTAAATTAATTTAACATTGATTTTTAAAATTATAATAAATTGTAAAAGCAATAATTTTATAATTAATTAAAAAATATCTGAGCTCAGGGCGATTTTTTTTTTAAATGTTTATTAATTTTGTAAAGTTATCAATATTAAGTTGTAGTATTATAATTATATAATTATTATATATTATAAATAAATAAATGTTTATTATAAATAAATGATACATTATGTTTTATTTATAATAAAATAATTTTATTTATATTTATTTTATATCTAATGCTTATTAATAATCTAGAACAAATAATTTAAAAAGAATAATTTAATAAATAATTGGTTTGTAGAACATCTGACCTTAGAGAGATTATTTAATTTATAATGTACTTTTAAGTTAATATTTTGTAAAAAAAATGTCCTCAGGGATATTAATGAATTCATGTCATTTTAGTTGAATAATTTGTCAAATTATCAATAATAATTTGTAAAATTATCACTATATATTATAAATAAATTACAAAACAAATAGTAAAAGTAATAATTAATAAATATTTTGTACTATGTCTGATTTTAGTAAATGTATTTAATTTTTTAACATGTTTGTATTTAATATTTTGCGAAAATATAATTTGTAAAGTCATGATTGTATGTAATAAATTATGTAAAAAATGTAAAAGCAATAATTTATTATTATATCTGATCTTAGAATATTTATGTAAAATTTGAATATAATTTTATTTAATCGTTTGTCAAAATATCAATAATAATTTATTAATTTATTAATAACAAATATTCAAAATTGTTTATTATAAAAAATATTTTGCATTTACTTTGAGCTCATGGAGATTATAGATTGTAAAATTAATAATTTAACAAAATAATTAATTCAATTGTAGAAGATTTGACCTCAGGGAGGTTAAGTTTTATTTAACTTAATTTAATATAATTTATTTCTGACCTCTTTGAGAGACTCCTGTCCTCTTGTGCTTGTGTGGCCCCGCCCCTCTCTTCTGATTGGCTGGATGGTGCTGCACCGCCCTCATCTTGCGGCTGCTGAAAATTGTGGTTGGTGTCGGGTCTGTTGGGTGATCCGGCAGCGGAGCATCCCATCTGCGGACTCACCTGAACCTCCTTCAGATTCATTCCGAGTGCATACGGATCATACAGCACATTCGGACCTTCGTGTTGTGACGGTGCTGAAAACGCAGGGACGACGTCCATCAGAGAGTATGGGACAGAGGACACGGAGGGGTGCGTTTGCTCCGGCAGGTGGTAGTGGCTGTAGCTGTAAGTCTGCATTGTGTAGTAATACCTAAAATACTCCTGTGCCATCGGGAACAACTGAGGAAACAGTCCGTGGACATAAGGCAGGACGGGCTCGTAGATGTACGGCTGATAGTGAGGATACAGCGGATGAAAAGCCGCAGGATTGCTGTGAGAATGAAACCCAGGATGATACGGAAAATCCTCCATTCTTTCCTGCAGACGCGGTTTGTTTTGGAGATTCAGAGCGGCGGGTGTGAACGCGCCCGAAGGCCTCCAGACCGAGCCGGGATCGTGAGGACGGAGCACTTCCGGTTTACACACAGGTGATGTGGTTTCCTTACAGACGTCTGGAGATGAAGACACCACTGGAGGATCTGATGGCTCAGATGGTTCAGGGCTTGAGGTTAAACGGTCGTCCGTTTCCTCCTCCGATGGCCGTTCTCCGCCGGATTCCTCCGCTGCGCCGGAGCCGTGGCGGCCCCGTCTGGAGCTGATGGAGATGGAGACGTGGCACAGGTTGTATTTCATGTGGTTGAAGAGGTGTGATTTCTGGTTGCAGGTAAAGGGACACTGGAAGCACTGGTACCTGAAGGGTTTGCCGGGCGGACGGGGGATGTAGTGAGGCTTCTTCGGTTTTCGTTCTTTCTCAGGGATGTTCATCACGGTGAAGAAAACACAGAAATGGTGGCTGGAGTCGCAATAGATGATCCTACGATGGGAAGGATAATACTTGTTTGGCTCTTTCCACACAGTAACACATAAATGATCCTATGAAGAGAACAAAATGAGACATTTAATTCTTTAATAGACACCCAAGTTCAAGACAGTATTTTTTTATTTTTTTTTATTTTATTTAGAAATATTTACTGTATTATTTATTTATTTATTTAATTTTATGTTTAGTTAGCTGATTCTATAAAGAAAAATTAGATAATTAATCCTTTAAAAGACACCCGAGTTCAAGACATTAATTTTTACATTATTTTTTTTTTATTTATTAAAACATATTTACTGTATTATTATTATTATTATTATTATTTATGTTTAGTAAGTTGATCCTATAAAGATAAAAATTAGATATTTAATCCTTTAATAGACACCCAAGTTCAAAACAAGTCAAGATTTATTTTTAATTTAAAAATATTTACTGTATTATTATTAATAGTAGTAGTATGTTATTATTGTTGTTGTTATTATTATTATTATTATTATTATTATTATTATTATTATTTGTTAGTTTGTAGTTTGTGATGTTTTAGATAAATATTTTTATTAATATATATATATTTTTTTATTTTATATCTAAAAACTAATCATTTTAATAATTTATAAAAGGTCTGACCATAGGAAGAGATTCTTTTGGGTAATTTTAACATAACATTTTGTCAAATGAGGCCAAATGAAATCAATAATAAGTTATGGTTAATGGTTTTGTAGAATATCTGACCTTAGATAAATTATTTTAAGTAATATTTTGTTAAAAAAAAAAAAAAAAAAAAAATGTAAAAAATAAAAATTTAAAATTTAAATTTGTAAAAGTAATAATTTGATAAATAATTTATATTAGATCTGATTTTAGGAAATGTATTTGAATATTTAATATGTTTTTATTTAATAATTTGTCAAAATATCAATAATATGTTATTATAAACAAAAAATAATACAATTAAAAATATGATTAAATAATTTACTTAAAAATTTTAGCTTACATTAGTTAGCTTATGTTTTCTATTCTGCTCACCATGGTTATATTTAATTAATCAGCAATATAAAAAATACAGTATAAATGTGAAATATTATTACAATTTAAAATCTCTGTTTTCTATGTAAATCTATGTTAAAATGTAATTTATTCCTGTGATCAAAGCTGAATTTTCAGCATCACTCCAGTCTTAAGTGTCACATGCAGGGGCGTAGCACCAAATTCTGGGCCCTATGCACAAGCAGTGGCCATGGGCCCCCGTAAGCTCGAGGTTCACAACTACCTACAACTAACCTTACTACTAATCTAAGAACTCTTATATGTATAACAAAAAAGCCTTATTACACAACTTCTCTGAATTTCTGTTTTATTTGCAGAATGCTTAAAAGCTAACAGTAGATGCCACCAAAGGTAGCCTAACATTATAGGCCTCACCCATTATAGGCATCACCCTCTGTGACAGTTTCTGAAACTGAGTGCCATGCGTTTCACAAGTTAGCTTTGCTACTAATATGACAGCCTATCCTCATGAACCTATATGACATTGAGCCTACAAAGTTAGACTATTATAGTCCAATAACAAATATTAATTTGGTTTTCGAATTAGTATACTATTGAATTGGTGTAGGCTATGCAAACAAGGCATCATGTAATTTCTAATTTTGTGTTACGCTGTTGTGTTATTAGCACTGATAATCGCGGTGGTATTGAAGTGTTTTGTAACCACAGCAGGAGTTCATTTGTAGACTATTTGCTCTCACATTTTGGGCTCACCTTTCTTGGGAAAGAAGTCTGTTAGCAGTTCCTTTCCCTCATTTCTTTTTTTTATCCCTTTGTTGCCTCTCTTTTCTTTTCCGAGAACCGGATTTAGCTTTCTTAGACATCATCTTCCATAGCACAGTTATGCACTGCCGTCTGCCGCTTGAGCAGAATGACCGCTACTTCAAATGCGCCTAGTCAAAAAGCCCGGTGAAGGTGGACTAAACCATTTCGTGCAAGGGAGAGGGTGCGTGTCCTCAGACACTATATGTACTTGGACACCATTTAATACATCAATCAACTGATGCATTTACCCAAAATATTAGCATTTACATTAGTTAACAACATTTATTGTGATCTTAAAATTATATTTAAAGGAAAATAAAATTTCACTCCTCAGGGGCCCTCCCCCCACTTGGGGCCCTGGTAATTTAGTCCCACTTTTCACCCAACTACGACGCCCCTGGTCACATGATCCTTCAGAAATCATTCTAATATCCTGTTTTGCTGCTCAAGAAATATTTCTGATTACTATGTTGAAAACAGTTGTGCTGCCCAATATTTTTGTGGAAACCGTGGAACATTTTATTTTTCTACTCACAGATGAATATAAAGTTTAAAAGAACAGCATTTATTTGTAATAGAAACATTTTGTAACATCTTTACTATCAGTTTTAAACGACTGAATGCACTTGATGATTAAAAGCTTCGAATCTTACTGACTCACAACTTTATAGATCAACGAAAACATTTAACTTACACAACACTTTATCAGATGTGCTTTTCCTTCAGCGGCTCATTTGCATTATAGCTGTCTCGTCTTTAATGTTCGGTCTGGTGTTTGAATAAACGCTTTAAGCAGTCCTGAAACTCCAGCCTGAGGTGAGTGAGTCTGAATCAACGCAGCGCTATGAAAATCAGCCTATCCTTCTTTTGCATCATGCTAGTCATGCTAATTTGCATCCAGCCCCCTAACAGCGGCTGTCTGTCTGACTAGGATATTTTATTTGTATGTACTTTACTCGTCCCTTGTTCAAACCAGACGTTACGCTGCAAAAAGCTCGTCTCTTGTCGCACCCGTCTGTCGCAACAGCTCGTCGTGCAGGTTCCTCAGGTCGCGTCAGTCTCAGTCCGGCGCTCATGTGTGAAATGAGACCGACGCCACTCTCGGTGAATCCCTGTTTTACATTTAACTAGTTCTAATAGTGCTTAAAATTATGATTTTATATTTACAAAATCGCATAAACAACTCGAAAATGATCATAATAAAGATTTAACATGGTAAACGGAATTTGTATTATATAAAGTTACTGCTGTAAACTCATGATGATGTCATAGGCCTATGGGATCTTCATCAAACTAAACACAGTTAAAGTTCTCTAATTCTGTAGTATGGTTAATTTGTGGATTAAATCCACAAAAAAATGTCTAAAATGTTTGTTGTTTTTTCGTTGTAGGCTAAACAAAACGAACATTAATGAAGTATGTTTTACAAGAAAATAATATTTTAGTCTTTCTACTTCAAAACTGATTGTGTTACTTAGCGTTTCCTGAATTATTTATAATTTACAAGCAATTTCTGAGTGAAAATGTTTTCCAGTGTAGCCACTTTAGGTAATTGGTGCTCAGGTTATTTATTTGTTATTTTTACCATGTAAAAAGCACCAGTTTTGCTCAGTCAAGCTGTAATCAAACCACATCTGTTTTACCCACTACTCCTGTTTTCCATCTAATAAATGTTTAAGATTTGAGTTTGTTGGACTGGTGTTATTCTTACCTTTTTTGCGTCCTTTAGCAGATCCACCGTCGCTCTGGTCTGGTTTCGTCTTGTAACAGGTGTCTAAGACGGGTGAAGTTTATCTCTTAACTAGTCGTCTGAAGAGCTCTTCTGTCAGACTGGCTCGACCTGTCCGCTGCAGTCACGCGTGAAGGGGGCGGAGCTCCGCTTTCGTTTGTAGCGCCCTGAGGATACGACGCCTGCAGGTACACGACACATAACATACTTTGAGCTGTACTGTGTTTAAATATGGTAATAAGAATTCCTTTAGAGCTATAAAGTGCACTTGGAGCGGCTCAGATTATTTGCTGAAAAATATTTTAGTTAGTATGAGACGTCATTGAATATTTTGGTATCTTGTGCAAATCTGAGCACAGTTTTTTTCCTCAGGAGAAACATTTGAGAGGCTGCAAACTCCATAATAAACACAGAGATATTGCGTCTTTAGCGTGTTGACAGGCTGGCATGATCTGAATGCGGTTGATCGAGATTTTTCTCTGTCCGGAGGGCACAGACATCTTAGCGTGACCTCAGGTGCTGTGTGGGCCGTACAGGTGTGCGTGTGGGTGTGTGTGATGGTGGGTTTGAGGTGTGGCAGTTTGACTGAATCAGCAGGTGTAGATGTCTTGTGCGTCACACTTTCACTCGGCTGTAAACAGGAGCGTTGTGAGATAAGCAGGTGAGGACAGATGCAGGCACGTCTGCAAAAGTGAGGAGCTCAACAGTTCTGAGTACAACAGAAAGATATGATTATAGCTGCAATAATTATTTTTAATGTATATTTAAGTTTTATATATTTATTTAATATTTATATACAATGACATTACATAGATTTAAAAATTATATTTATTATTTTATATATTATTTGTATTATTTTGTATTTTAAGTAATGTCTCTAAAATATTTGTATCAATTTATTTAAATTTTACAATTTTTCCCCATTGTTTTAAGTAAGTGTTAATGATTATTTTTGGGTAATACCGTACTTTCAATCGCAGCGATACCTTGTCGATTACGTCACGTGTGACGTTGCCGCCTCATCCGTCCAATCAGAGCTGCGCCCGTTGAGTGACAGCGCTTCAGTCGAAGCAAATGCATGTCCGCGTTTTCTCTCGTCCAATCATCTCGCCGCTCCCGCCCTGACGCGGAAGAGATCTGTGCGTCTGCGCTCATCCGCACACGTGCGCGCGCGAGAGTGAATGAAGAACCAAAACACAGCCGATCCTCAGCTTTATACGGGCATATTTAACACTTTGAAAGCGGAATGAGTTTAGGTTCAGCATAGTCTGTGTGAACAGAAGCACTGGAGCACAGATACATGTGTGTTTGAGAGATGAGCGGTACACATGGAGGGTCCAGTGCAGAATCCGAGCCCGAGTCAAAGCGCTTCTGCAAGCGGAGTGCGTCACATGAGCACGATGAACCGACAGAGGGCAGCAGCGCTGCAGTGGTGAGTTTAACATACAATAAGAGCACAATCTCAACAGCAATGAACAAGCAACACAAATTGAAAACAAATATCAAGCAATATAATTTATTGTAAAGAAAGTTACTACAAACATATTACAAATAATCCAGCTGATAAACAGACGAAAATAGACGTTTGTTAGGTATTAAATGAACATTTAAAGAATTAGTGGAATATGTACACACTCGTGGTGAATTATGCTAATATCAGAATTATGGTAAACATATTCTATTCTATTCTATTCTATATATTTTGTTATGCTGCACTCTGTTTTGTTCTGTTCTATTCTATTGTTTTGTTTCATGCTGGTATTCTATTCATTTTACTCAATTCTGTTCTGTAGTACTCTATTATGTTCCATTTTGTTGTGCTGATGCTTTGTTTGTTGTGCTCTATTTTATTCTATTTTATTGTTTTCTATTCATCAGCTCTGTCCTGTTCTATTGTATTCTGGTAACCTGTATTTGGTAAAGTGTTGCCTTGTATTTTATTCCATTCTACTCTGTTCTGTTCTAATCTATTTTGTTGTGCTGTATTCTATTTTATTCTGTTCTTCTTTGCTCTCTTCTATTTGTTTATATTGTTCTGTTCTGTTCTCTGTTCTAATTATGTGGTGCGCTATGTAGTTACATGCTGTTGGTCTGTATTATTCTATACTATTCTATTCTATTTTATTCTTTCATTGAGCTCTATTCTGTTATATTCCATCCCATTGTACTCTGTATTATTTTATTCTGTTGTGCTCTATTCTATTCTATTCTATTCTATTCTATTACATTCCAGTAGATTCTATTCTGTTCTATTACATTCTGTTTTTTCATTGTGCTCTATTCTGTTCTATTCTGTTTTGCTGATATTGTATTTGTTAAACTAATTCTGTTCTATTTCATTATACTCTGTACTGTTTTATTCTGTTGTGCTGTATTCTGTTCTATTCTATTCTATTCTATTCTGTTTTTGTGATCGTGCTCTATTCTGTTCTGTTCTGTTGTCCTGATATTCTGTTTGTTGTACTTATTGTTTTCTATTCCATTGCATTGTATTCTATGCTATTTTATTCTGTTGTGCTCTATTCTATTCAATTCGATTCAATTCTATCTTTCATTGTGTTCAGTTCTGTTGTGCTGATATTGTATTTGTTGTACTCATTTGTGTTCTATTCCATTCCATTGTACTTAATACCATTTTATTCTTACGTGCTTTATTCTATTCTGTTTTATCCTATTTTTCATTGTGCTCTATTCTGTTCTATTCTATTGTGCTGATATTGTATTTGTTGTACTCAATTGTGTTATATTCTATTCAACTGTACTCTGTCCTGTTCTATTCTGTTGTGCTGTATTCTATTCTTTCCATTGTGCTCTATTTTGTTCTATTCTGTTGTGTTGATATTCTGTGTTGTTCTCAGATCTGTTCTATTTCATTTCATTGTACATTGTACTCATTGTGCTATTTTATTCTGTTGTGCTCTATTCTATTTTATTCACTCTACTCTGTTCTGTTGTATTCTGTTCAGATGTATTTTATTCCATTACTGTTTATTTATTCCATTTTACTGTTGTTTTATTCTTCCTTGTGCTCTATTCTATTCTATTCTATTCTATTCTATTCTAATGTACTGTTTTAATTTGATGTTTTCTATAGTAATTTAATATGATCTGTTCTGTTGTGCTGCATTTTATTCTATTCTATTCTGTTGTTCTCTATTCTAATGAGTTTTGTTGTTAATCTGTTCTGTTTTATTCTGTTGTTTCAGTCAGTGATAATGCCTGTGTTTAATGCGTCTGATTGGCTGGACGAGTGTCTGCAGGCCATACTGGAGCAGGATTTCCAGGGCCGAATGGAGCTGTCTGTGTATGACGACAGCAGTACGGTAAACACACACACACACACACACAAACACACACACAATCTACACTGTCTCATACTAAATATGAATATCAATCTGAAGAATATGCTTTTGTGTGTGTCAGGATAACTCCCGAGAGCTGCTGGAGAGATGGAGGCAGAGGTTCGAGGACAGAGGCTTTCCCATGCTGATCTCAGGCCACAGCTCATCCAGCCCACACGGAGGTGCACCTGGTATTCATCACGTTATGGGGACCAAATGTCCCCACAAGGATAGTAATACCAGTACATTTTGACCTTGTGGGGACATTTGTGAGGTCCCCATGAGGAAACAGGCTTATAAATCAGGCAGAATGAGTTTTTTTGAGAAAGTAAAAGTGTGCACAGCCTCCTGTGAGGGCTAGGTTTAGGTGTAGGGTAGGTGTAGGGCGATAGAAAATACAGTTTGTACAGTATAAAAACCATTACGCCTATGGAATGTCCCCATAAAACATGTAAACACAACATGTGTGTGTGTGTGTGTGTGTGTGTGTGTTCCTTTAGTGCTCGAGGAGTCTGTCTTCACATTCACCCAGTTATCATGACACGCATGTGTGGAGCTCACACGACAATAAACAGACACACACACTCTGTTCATGTGCTTCAGGAATCAAAAGAAGTTTCTTATCAGTGTTCAGTCGGTGTCAGAAGCTCAGAGCCTCTCCATGTTCAGCATACCGAGCTTTCAGCATCACACAAACACACACCTGTAGACAAACACATCAAACACACACTGAGATCTGTGTGAGACAGTGCAGACTGTCTTAACCGGATTACCTTAACTAATGTAACCGAACTTAAGCAGAAACAGACAATAAGTGTGACAGCAGCTTGCCAAGTCTGACGCCGCGTGTGTGTCTTAATGCTGACAGAGGTGTGTGTGTGTGTGAGAGAGAGAATGTTTGGCTTAAAAGCAAAACAGTTCAAGATTCATTTGTATTCAATTTGATTCAGTTTTGTTAAGTCAAATGATTCATGAGATTCCATACACTGAACAGTGAATTGATTCAGTAACTGTTCCAAATGCATTAGTAAATACTTTCATAATGAGCCTCAGAAATAGAAACCACATCTGATATCTGATATGTGTGTGTAAATTTGTTTGTTTGTTTGTAGTTGGATTTGCTAAAAACCAGGCGGTGCGTCAGAGCTCCGGACGATTCCTCTGTTTTCAG
Organism: Labeo catla; assembly: GCA_012976165.1. Lineage (NCBI taxonomy): Eukaryota > Metazoa > Chordata > Actinopteri > Cypriniformes > Cyprinidae > Labeo > Labeo catla. The sequence continues at coordinate 193,122 of VONZ01000631.1, read as the reverse complement.
GACGCGGTGAGTGTGTGTGAAAGATATGTACCACCTGTGTGTGTAAATACACTCCTAATGACAGCGTGTGTTTGACAGACCTGTCAGAGAAACTCAATGAATGACTAAACCATGTGTGAGAAGGTAAAACAAGTTAATATATGCATGTAAATCTGTTCCACCGATTTGTTCGGTTCGCGATGACATCTGTTGTGTTTCATGTCAACTAAGAGCTGGTGAGTCACTGTGAGACTCAATACACAAACACATGCTTCAGATTGAGTGTGTGTGAGTGTGATCGGCCCCTGCGGTGTGTGAAATTCATGAGAAATTCATAATGGAGACTTTCTGTTGACTTCTGTTGTTTTTGTACTGCATTTGCTGGCAGCGCAGACCTTAATAATAACCGTAAAATCAAATATATATGGTTGTGTTTGTGATTTAGTGTCGTAATGTTTAGCATGTGCCCTCTCAGTAATGTTGTGTAATCAGATCTATGATCGTGGAGTTGATGTAACTGTGAGAGTCTCTCCTGCGGAGCTGATGGAGCCATTTGCGTCCAACTCTGTTGCAAGAAAGAGCGTGAGAGCGAGACGCAATGCTAATAGCCCTTCCCTCATGTCCACAGCACAGCAGTGCTTTACACAAATGAGCAGTTCTCTCATTGTTCACTCGTTCTTATGTCGTTCCAAACCTGTGTGAGTTTCTCTCTTCTGTAGAGCACAAAAGAAGATACTTGGTTGAATGTTTAAGCTGCTCATTTCCATACAGCTATAGATTATAATGATCATGTCCACTAGGCTACAAAGGCTACAAGGCTTTTGTTATTCTTTCGTATTATTACTGTTATTTAAAACTTTTAATATAAAATAGAAATATTAGGTGGAAAAACTAGAAATAAAAATGGCAACTGCCTTGAGTAAAATAAGTTGAACCACCTATTAAAAAAAAGTGCAGTTTTATCACACAGCACAATGCCACAGATGTTGCAAGTTTTGAGCGAGCGTGCAATTGGCATGCTGACTGCGGGATTGTCCACCAGAGCTGTTGCCTGTAAATCAGTTTGCATAACCAAAGAATTTCTGCACAAACTGTCAGAAACCGTCTCAGGGAAGCTCATCGTCCTCATCAGGGTCTCGACCTGACTGCAGTTTGTTGTCGTAACCGACTTGAGTGGACAAATGCTCACATTCGATGGTGTCTGGCACTTTGTAGAAGTGTTCTCTTCACGGATGAATCCCGATTTTCACTGTACAGGGCAGATGGCAGACAGCGTGTATGGCATTGTGTGGGTGAGCGGTTTGCTGATGTCAACATTGTGGATTGAGTGGCCCATGGTGGCGGTGGGGTTATGGTATGGGCAGGCGTATGTCTAATCAGCATCTTGATATGCCACACTTGTGAGGTGATTGGATTATCTCGGCAAAGGAGAAGTGCTCACTAACAGATTTAGACAGATTTGTGAACAATATTTGAGAGAAACAGACCTTTTGTGTACATAGAAAAAGTCTTAGATCTTTGAGGTTAGCTCATTAAAAAATGGGGGCAAAAACAAAAGTGTTGCGTTTACATAAGTATATAAATACACATGCATGGATATATTTAAGAAAAGTATGTCATGTTTATATATTAGATATAATATTAATGTTATGAATGAAATATATAAATGTATAAGAAGTATACACATGTAAATACATGTAAATATTTTTAAAATATATGCTGTGTTTGTGTGTATTATATATAAATAATAAATATACACATTACATACACATATATTTTGTAAACAAAAAAATTTATTTTGGATGCGATTAATCGTTTGACAGCACTAATATATATTATAAAAAATATGAAATAATGAAAATGCAGATTATTTATTTTCGTGTGATTCATAGTTTATACTATTACTATATATTTTATAAAATAATAAATACAAATATATAGAAATTGCATACCAAAAATAACTAATCTCCTTTTTTTTCATATATATAAAACTAAAATTACTGAATAAATCATGGCAAAATATTGCTTTAATAATAAATGAAAAAAAAAAATGCAGATTTTTTTTTGGTATTCATAGTTTATACTGTTTTGTGATTTACGACAAAATCATAATGCTGACACACACTCCCACTCTTACAGATGTAACTCCATTAGTTCTGTTGACTTTACTCAGATATTCTGTGTGTGTATCGGTGGTTTTATGGCTGCTGTCTGTGGAATGACGGGACAGTTATTTTGGAGGGATTTTCCGTGCACTGGTTTCCAGAGGGCCAAAATCAGCACTCCTTGAGGTTCAGAGGAACGCCAGGAATCCTCTCCTCCAGGAGAGTGAGATTGGAGAGCTACCATGACTAAACGCACAGATGCAGAGTTTCATTTAACAATAAAAACGGTCCCACTTTATATTAAGTGGCCTTAACTACTATGTACTTACACTGAAATTAATCATTTGATACAATGCACTTATTGTGTACATACATGTATTTACATTGTACTTAAATTTAAAAAATACCCGCATGTAATTACATCAGTAATTCATTTCTGTAATTACATTTATAATTACACTGTTGACCCATCCCTTACACCTTAACCCACTCTTAAACCTACCCCTACCACCAAACCTCTCCCTAACCTTACCCATATCCCACCTCAATAGCAGCAAAAGTGTTTTGCAATACAATAATGACGACATTAAGTACATTGTACTTATTTTTTTATGCAAGTACATAGTAGTTAAGGCCACTTAATATAAAGTGGGACCATAAAAACTTCTGTTTATAAAACATCTACAGATGGAGATTATGATATGGTCACATTTGAACTGTATGTGCAACCATATGCTGCAACCATCATATCACCAGAAAACACAACCTGACTGATGCTTGTGATGATGATGATGATGATGATGATGATCATGTGTGTTTCAGGATGACGTCATGAGGCCTCAGAGAGTTCGACTACAGTATGAAGCTGCTGCAGCGAATCCAACCGCAGTGAGTAATGACACACTTGATTGAAGAAATTAATACTTTTATTCATCAAGGACACATTAAATTGATCAAAAGTGAGAGTAATAAGAAACAGACATGTTTCTTGAGCAGCAAATCAGCATATTAGAACGATTTCTGAAGGATCATGTGACACTGAAGACTAAAAATTCAGCTTTGATCACAGGAATAAATTACATTTTACATTATATTTACATAGAAAACAGTTATTTTAAACTGTAATAATATTTCAGAATATTTGAAATGTACCATATTAATATACCATGACAGTAAAAACATGGTTGAATGTTATTTTTCATAAGCAGCATCAGCAGGAGGGCCAGCGGTTGTTTTTACAGTGTTTTTTTGAGGCCTGGGTTTGTTGCTTTGACCTCTGACCTTGGGTCACAGCGGGCGGAGCGGCGGCCGACTGAAGAGCTGCGGTGCTAAACAAACAGAGCTGAGATTAAACCAGCAGAAACGCCCGCCATCTGATCACATGACAAGAATGAAACGGACCAGTGACAGCGCCCGTGTGTGTTGTTTTTTAGGGTGTAACGTGAGTTTGTGTTGTACACACAACATGTATAAATGTAGAAATCTTCTTTTATGAGATTATAAATATCTTTACTGTCACTATTGATCAATTTAATCCATCCTTGATGAGTGAAAATATTAATTTCTATAAAAACCTTATATGCCATGTTTGCCACTAATGTTGTGTGTTTTGTCAGATTGTGGGTTGTAAAGTGTGTCGAGTTCCTGAAGGCTCCACTGAACGTTACACCAGGTGGATCAACTCTCTGAATCCAGAGCAGCTCCTCACACAGGTCACACACACACACACACATACACACACTTCAAATTAAAGTCAACATGAAATTAACATTAATTTTATTTATTTTCTAAATGCATCTTATTGATCTTATTGTGAATGATGCATCAGTGCACATTTTGTTTTCTACATTTTTTTGGACCTGGTGATGTTCAATCAAATATCAAACCAGATCTTCTTTGCTGATGTGTGTTGATCTCCTCCAATCATTTAGTCTGCTGAAACTCCACCCCTTTTATTACAATCCAATGCAAGTTCACATTTAGGCCCGCCTCTGTTTTTGAGTGCCACGCCCACATCTCAGCAACAAATCCACAACTGATGGACAGAAACTCACTTTGGTGCCATATTGTTTGTTTTAGTAAATTTATGTGTTTTTGTCATTTTTAGTTTTATTTCTTTCTTTCTTTTTTAAAAATATTTCTATTTAGCTTAGAACTTCAACATATTTTATTTCAATAGGCTGCCAGGACAACATTTCTATTTTCGTTTAGATTTTTCAAGTTTCATTTTCCACTTAAAATGTGTATTTATTTTGTTTCAGCTTTATTTCAATTAACAAACATTATCTTTTATAGTTATAGTTATTGTTTTAGTTAGCCAATACCCGTATGCAGGACTTGATTTAATTAGTTTTGGGTTTTGATTTGATTAATGAAATGTTAGGCTTTTCTGTTTGTGGTCTATTTTATTTGTCAGTAAATATCAAAAGTCATTGGTGAAGACAATTATGAACACATTAATGAACGATAATGATTTTTTTCTTCTTTAGAATACTGTGCGCTTTATTAAGGAAGTAAAGGATGTGGATCTGAAGTGTGTGTGTGTGTGTACAGGTATCTCTTTCATGACAGTCTGTTTGATCTCTATATTCGAGCGTGTGTGTCAGGAGGATGTGTGTGTGTGTGTGTGTCAGGAAAGGCGAGGCGTGTTGTGTTTTGAGGGGTCGCGTGCCTCGCGGTCAGTAGGTCGCCACCGAAACAGGATGTGTACCTGAAGACAGATATTTCCACGGAAACAGTGCGCGGGCGTGAGCGTAGAACGTCACACGTGCTGGCGGGAAACGGATCCCGGGGGTCAGGAGGTCAGACTGATGTGTGGAGCCTTCCCAAATCATCCCAGAAACACTTGATTATGATCCCTAATAGAGAGAGAAAGTACGAGTGCTGATTTAAAAGGCAACTTTAAATTCTAAAATCACCCTAGCAACCACCTAGCAACCATTTGGAACATTGTAGCACTGCCCTAGAAATGCCCTAGGAGTCACTTACCTTAAACACCTTGTAACATCCTAACAATCATTCAAAACAACTTATCGAATGCATAGCAACAGCCTGACAACAACTGAGGACTCCAGAGCACTGCCTTGCAATGTTGTATCAACCTCTTAGCAACCACTCAGAACATCCTAACAACCCCCTTCCTGGAGACTATAGGAATTGCCTAATGATACTGCATAGCAACACCCTAGCAACCAATTAGAACATCCTAGTAACACCCTAAGAACTGCTTCCAGCACCCTAGCAACTACCCAGCCGTACTATAGAAACTTGCATGATATTGCATAGGAAAGCCTTAGCGACCTGGCATACATTTATAGAAATGTCATAGCAGCAGCCTAGCAACCACCCTAGCAAGGTTGTAGGGACTGCTAACAGCACCATAGCAACCACTGTGAAAAACACTATCCGCCTACCACACTTTAGAACACCTTAGCAACACTCTAGAAAACAAAAATAACACATTAAAACCACCATTAAAACACCCTGGCATCCACCCAAAATTCCATCTTAACTGTCTAACAACCACTGAGAACATCCTAACAACACCTTATAGACTGTTTAGAGCACCCTAGCAACTGGCAAAACCTTATCGACTGCATAGCAACCATTTAAAATATCCTAGCAACACACTATGGACTGCTCACAGCACCCTAGCAACTTGCAAGACCTTAGCAACTGCAGAGCAACCATTCAAAGCATCCTAGCAACACCCCATGGACTGTTCGAGGCACCCTAGCAACTGACGAAAGCGTAGCAACTGCATAGCAACTACTCAGAAACAACACCCTGTGGACTGCTTGCAGCACCCTAGCAACTGGCAAAACCTTAGCGACTGCCTAGCAACCTTTTAAAACATCCTAACAACACACCATGGACTGCTCACAGCACCTTAGCAACTTGCAAGACCTTAGCGACTGCATAGCAACCAATCAAAATGTCCTAGCAACACCCCATGGACTGTTCGAGGCACCCTAGTAACTGGCAAAACTTAGCAACTGCATAGCAACTACTCAGAAGCAACACCCTGTGGACTGCTCACAGCACCCTAGCAACTGGCAAAACCTTAACTGCCTAGCAACCTTTTAAAACATCCTAACAACACACCATGGACTGTTCGAGGCACCCGTAACTGGCAAAACCTTAGCGACTGCATAGCAACCATTCAAAATGTCCTAGCACCGCCCCATGGACTGCTCACAGCACCCTAGCAACTGGCAAAACCATAGCAACTGCATAGCAACCACTCAGAACATCCTAGCAACACCCTGTGGACTGTTTACAGCACCTTAGCAACTGCCAAAACCCTAGCATCTGCATAGCAACCACTCAAAACATCCTAGCAATGACTTAGGGATTACATGCAGCATCAAGCAACCATTCTGAAAACCCTAGCAACTGTCTAACAAGACACTAACACACTCAGAACACCTTAGCAACTGCATAGCAACACCCTAGCAACCCGGCGCACATCATGGCAGCGTTTTAAGCGGATAAACACTGTTTTTCTTCATGAACAGTCTGTTTTTAATGTGTTTGCTGATGGTTTTCCCCTCCACATGTTCTCGTTCACTGAGAAGGGAGTCGTGTTTCTCTTGGGTGTGTTTGCACATTCCAGACGAGGCTATGCAGTGAAACACACACACACACACACACACACACACACACATGTCCAGTGGGCAACATCTCCGTTACGACACACTCGCACCAGCTCAGTGTCAGAGTCTGAACACACACACATGACCTTTGACACTGGACTAGTAAGAACAGCAGGTTTTAGTGTATTAATAAAGACTTTCTACCCTAGTGATGTGATTTTGGGCTTCACTAATACAGGGAATCAAGTGCACACTGATCTCAGTGCTCTAGTTAGTGTATTTGCCCTGTAAATATATCACTAATTTTATCCCTTTTGTCATCATTGAAATATTCCTGTATTTCCTCCCTCCACTCCATCTTTCATTTTGTTCTCAGTGTGTGTGTGTTGAAGGTCCTGAGCGTCTGGTGCTCCCTGATCTTTAACTCTCAGTCTGAACACACACAGCCAAAGTAAACTCATTAGAGCGGTGTGTGTGATTAGAGAGTGTTGAAAACATGTTAATGTTTTTATCTGCCAGACGCTGTGACAGGATTCGTCTGTACAGACTGGGAGCTCAAATGCTGCATAATAATCACAGCATTAAACATGAACATTAAACATATTTGATGTTTAATATTCAGTGATTATGGACCAATGAGAATTCACCGGGGGTGGAGCTTCTAAATGTATCAGTGAAGAAATGGAGACAAAACAACCTGCTTGTTGGACAAAAATGTTTTGTCTTTTAAATAAGTGTTGATCATATTATTTGTTGTTTCATCTCGTTATGTGTTTACATTAAAGGGGTCATCGGATGCTAAGTTCACTTTTTCATGTTGTTTGAACATTAATGTGTGTTGTCAGTGTATGTACAAATCTACCCTATAATGATAAAAATCCATGCAGTGGTTTTTAATTAATCTGTAAAAATAATATCCCCTTTTTCAAATCGAGCCGTTTTCAGATGCCTGTCGTTGTGCCGTCACACCAACAGAGGCCGCTCCCATGATAGTTTATTGACATGAGCGTCTTACCTCAGATCAGCTGTAACAGTCCAGTAACTTTCCATGTTTTGATGCCGGAGCAGAGATGTAAGTTAGACAAGAATATCTCCGATTGAACGATTGAGGTGTTGCTGGATGTAATAATGAACATAGTGGTCGTCATTTACTCCCGACATCTGAGCCGCTGAAGATGCAGTAGATTATGTTTGTTTGTGAACTGAATGCGCCTCCTGATCTACATATATCCGTCTATGTTCACGCGAATCATTCATGATCCAGCTTCACTTACAGCAGAAGTGAGTATAAGGGTTTTTTATGAATCTTTACGATCGTCTTTCCTTATTATTATTATAACGTGGTAGTTAGGAAGTTTAGCGGCTAAATGTGGCTAATGTAAACAAGACCGTCTTTCCACAGAGAGGAGAGAGGGGCGGGGTGAGCAGAGCTCATTTGCATTTAAAGGAACAACACCTTAGAATGAGATGATTTTTGCAGAGCTGATTTTGTCAAGGTAAAAAGGGTGTTGTTTTACAAAACCATTGAGAATTTTTAATCAAAGTATATTAGAGACTTTTCATTGAGACCCTAAAGAATCATATCAACTTGTGGAAAATGGGCATCCGATGACCCCTTTAACTGATGCAATAAATCTTGTCATTTTCAGTAAAGAAACTGCTAATGTGTTGTTTTGGTCCCTAAAAAGCTGTGATAACATTTTCTGCTGTGTAGCTCCACCCACAATGAAATCTCATTGGTCCACAAATCATACTCAACGTCAAATGTGTTCTGATTGGCTCTGATTCTTGAAGCATTTTCCCTATAAATGACGATAGTAAAAGTACCTGACACTACATGCCTGTGTACACTAGTGTTCAGACGTTTTGAGGTCGGTACAATTTTCTAAATGTTTTTTGAGTCTCTTCTGCTCACCAAGCTTGATCAAAAATACAGTAAAAATCTTATTATAATTTCAAATAACTGTTTTCTATGTTAATATATGTTAAAATCTAATTTATTCCTGTGATCAAAGCTGAATTTTCAGCATCATTACTCCAGTCTTCAGTGTCACATGATCCATCAGAAATCATTATAATATGCTGATTTGCTGCTCAACAAACATTTCTGATTATTATCATTTTTGTGGAAACCATGACACATTTTGTTTTTCAGGATTGTCAGATGAGTATAAAGTTCAAAAGAACAGCATTTATTTAAAATAGAAATCTTTGTAACATTATACATGTCTTTACTGTCACCTTTGGTCAATTGAATGCATCCTTCATGAATAAAAGTATTGATTTGTTTCCTAAATCAGGTGTACACGTCTCACGGGCCGACGGTCATCATGCCCACCTGGTTCTGTTCACGTGACTGGTTTGAGAAAGTGGGTCCGTTTAACGAGGGAGGAAAGGTGAGGCTCTTCTGATGCAAAAATACACATGTAAATCTCTCGATGGGCTGGTGATCTGAACTGATTGTCTGTCAGGGCGTTCCTGAGGATCTGCTCTTCTTCTACGAGAGTCTTCGTCGCGGGGGTCACGTGATCCGAGTGGACGAGTGTTTGCTGGTTTATCGCTATCATGAACACGCGGCTACACATTCAGTGCTGGAGTGAGTCCGTTTACAGTCACTTTGTCAGTCTGAAACTACTGCGGTAAATGTTGCTTTTATTTTTTCTTTCTTTCTTTCTGTCTTTCTTTATATTATCATGGGACTTTAATTATTATTTTTATAATTATATTATTTTATATTATTATAAGTGTACATACTGAAGAGACTTGAAAATGCACATATAAAAATAATTCATTAAAATAATTAAAATTAATGGGGAATATTTTTATTATAAATTGTTAAAAAAAAAAAACTAAAATACTTTAATAAATACAAATAATTGAAATAAATAAATAAATAATATTATTTTTAATTAGTTAACAGACTGAATGGACCTAAAAAGAGAAATAGCTAAAAATAATCAAGTAATTACAATAAAATAATAAATGAAATTCAGGATTATAATTAATTATTTAAAATACGGAAGGGACTTTAAATACTAAAACAAATAAATAAGTAATAAATAAATAAATAATTCATTATATACTTTAAATTTATTAGTATTATTGAGTCGTTAATTAAAACAAAATAATACTAATGAAGTTAAAATTCTGAAGGGTCTAATTATTTGTATTATTATTATAATTATAATTATTATTAAAGTTAAAGTTAAAATGCTGATGGGTCTTTAAAGATATTAATAATAATAAAAAATATAATAATAATGAAGTAAAAATTCTGAAGGGTCTTTAGAAATACTACTACTACTAATAAAGTTAAGTTAAAATACTTTAAAAATATTAATTCAAAATTTTAATTTAAATTATTATTATTATTAAAGTTAAAATACTGATGGGTCTTTCAAATATTAATTAAAAATTAATAATAATAATAATTATAGTAATTAAGTAACAAAATATATGGGTGTACTGTGTATATTTATTATGTATATAAATACACACACATATACATGATATATTTTGAAAATATTTACATGTATATATTTGTATTGATATAATTAATATTATATATATAAATATATTTAATATATAAACATTTTTCTTAAATATATCCATGTGTGTGCATGTATATATACATAGTAAATATACACAGTACACACACATATATGATGTAAACAAAAACTTTTATTTTGGATGTGATTAATCTCGATTAATCATTGCACAGCACTACAATGAGTGAAAAACAGTGATTTTCCAGACATGCACTGAGAGTGAATGAGGATACTCGTGTGTTTTCTAATGCTGCATGACACATTCAGCTTGAATGTTGTTTTTGTTACAGTTTATCAGTGGAAAATATATTTCAGGATCCTCATATTCTCATATTCTCACGGGTCTCTTCATTTGTGTGTGTGTGTGTGTTATCTATCTGTGTTTGGAATGAGTGGCATCTTCTGACTCGTTGCATCTGGAATTCTGCTGATTTTCTCGCCGTCTGTCCAGCAGGCCACAGCTGGCTGTCAGTCTCGTTCTGTGTGTGTGTGTTGAGTGCAGATTGATGTCTTTCAGGGTTTTATGATGCTGCGGGTTGAGGGATGTGCGCAGAGGAAGCCTATTTTGCTCTTTAAATAACCCAAAAGCAGCATGTTTCCACCTGAAGCGTGTGTGATGTCAGATGAGACTGATCTCCTGTTCTGTGCTCTCAGAGAAACCATCTGGAAGCTCCGCGTCGACTTCCTGCAGGAGCGAGTGCTCAGCCAATGGGAATCATTCACCATATGGAATGCTGGGAAACAGGGCCGGAAACTCTATCGCAGCTTGAGTCCCACCAATAAGAAGAAGGTAACGGATCAAAACATAAAACCGCAAGACGTTTCCTCATGTTTGTAAGAGATAATATCAGGAAATACAAAATGACTTTAAAATACAAAAATAAAAAAATAATAATTAATAATGAATTAACAATAATTTAAAAGAATAAATGAATAATAATAATTGTTGATAAATAATTTATTATTATTGTTATTATTATTATTATGAGTTAGGGACTTAAAAATACTAACATACTAACATGTTTATATACATTTTGGTTTAATAATAAAAGCTTGTTATATAAAGGATCTGTACAATCAGAAGAAAATAATTTGGACTTTAAAATACAAAAACAAATAACTAATAATTACAAATATTTCAAAAAAAGAATAATAGTAAAAATAAGGAGTTAAAACAAAGTTCTAAAGGGATTTTAAAAATAATACAATAAATAAATAATAACAATTAAAAATAATCTAAATAAATTATTAATTTTAATTAATAAAATTATCAATTAATAATTACAATTATTTTTATTATTATTAGTTAAAATACTGGACTTAAATACTAAAGTAAATAATCATGATTAATTAAAACATAATTTATTATTATTATTATTATTATTATTTAAAATACCGAAGGGGCTTAATTTATAAGATTAATATATATGATTCATTAAAAAATCTTCCATTATTATGTATTCATTGAATTATTTGATGTATTAATTTAATGTATTAATTAATATTTGTAATAAGTTGCTCTTTATTTGTGTTTGTGTGATTTCAGGTGAAAGCTTTCTGTGACGTGGACGAGAACAAAATTCAGAAAGGTTTTTACACATATGAGGAGTCAAAGGTGAGACACACGAGTCACTTCAGTACATTATAATCTGTTTATGATCCAACATTTGATTATACATATTGATTATATATGGTTTAATATGGGAATATAATCACAGTCTGAAATGGGAATGTCTTCATGGGAATGTGGTTGATGCAAATAGTGATTAGTTATGCAAATATAGCACTAGTAATGAATCAGGGTTTATTCTCAGATGCAGATTAGCCGTCAGCTGTTTGCAGAAGTACTTGCGGTGACTAATTAATTTCCTGGATAATCCATCATTAGCCACATTAGCGTACGAAAGCACACGGCGTGACAGCCAAAACCACCACAATCAACACACAGGAACAATCACGTCCCGCAGAAGAGCGATTATATAAAGATGAAGAGAATTCATACTGAGAAACTAAACTTGAACTTTTTAATAGCCACTAATAAAACAGTGAAATGGTGATATTGTGGTTAAACACACACACACTTGTTTCTCTGTTTCTCTCAGGAACGGCCGAAACCCAGGATTCCCGTGCTGCACTTTACAAACGCGTCACCACCGTTCATCGTGTCTGTGAAGCTGGTAAGTGTGTGAAACACACTTGAACGCACTTTTTTTAATATCAGCCCTCTGTACAAACACTCACACACACTCAGACACGCGTGCTCTGGTCCAAATGACTGTGAGGCTCGTATCAATCACAATCATCATCTGTGTTTTCCGTCTAATGAAACTCCGGCGGGATCTGATATTATCACACACGCAGCTGTTTCTCCATCGCTGTATTTCCACACTTCAAACTGGCCGACGGATTCTGCTGTCTGTGCCCTACATATCAACTGACACTCAGACGTTTGGGGTCAGTGAGAGATTTTAATGATTTTGAATAAACTCTCTTTTGCTCAGGCTACATTTATTTGTTTAAAAATACAGTAAAAATCTGAAATATTTTTGCAGTTTAAAATAGCTGTTTTCTGTATGAATATATGTTAAAATATAATTTATTTCTGTGATCAAAGCTGAATTTTCAGCATCATTACTCCAGTCTTCAGTGTCACGTAATGCTTTAGAAATCGTTCTAATTTGCTGATTTGCTGCTCAGGAAACATTTATGATTGTTATCAATATTGAAAACAGTTGTGCTGCCCAATATTCTTGCGAAAACCATGACACATTTTATTTTTCGTGATTCACAGATAAATAGAAAGCTTAAAAGAACAGCATTTATTATAAAGACATCTATTGTAACATTATTGTCTTTCATTTTTTATCAATTTTATTATTATTATTATTATTATTATTTAAAATGATACTTTTATTCATCAAGGACACATAAAAATGATAAAAAATGAAAGACATTTATAATGTCACAAAAGATGTCTATTTCAAATGAATCCTACTCTTTTGAATGTTCTATTCATCTGTAAATCCTAAAAAATAAAATAAATTACATACAGTTATGTAAAAATAAATTACATTTCAACAGAAATGCACATAGACAACAGCTATTTTAAATTGTAAAAAAATATTTCAGTTTTTTACTGTATTTTAAATGAATAAACGCAGCCTTGGTGAGCAGAAGAGGCTTCTTTCAGAATTGCAGAAACATTAAAATCTCCCTCTATATATTTTTTTCATTATATATATATAGTTTTGAGTTTGTGTAATACATTTGTGTGAATTATAATTATTATGTATATATACACATTCACAAATTAATGCATATATTTAAGAGAAATATGTGTTGTATGTACAAAATGTTTTATTTATATATAATTTGAATTATAAAATTCTAATAATCACACACAGTACACACACACACACACATATATTAGGCAAATTTAAAACTTTTATTTTGTATGTGATTAATCATTTAACAGCCCTTAGAAATAAATAAATAAACACACACACACACACACACATATGCACCTGGTATTCATCACGTTATGGGAACCAAATGTCCCCACAAGGATAGTAATACCAGTAAATTTTGACCTTGTGGGGACATTTGTGAGGTCCCCATGAGGAAACAGGCTTATAAATCATACAGAATGAGTTTTTTTCAGAAAGTAAAAGTGTGCACAGTCTCCTGTGAGGGCTAGGTTTAGGTGTAGGGCGATAGAAAATACGGTTTGTACAGTATAAAAACCATTACGCCTATGGAATGAACCCATAAAACATGTAAACCCAACGTGTGTGTGTGTGTGAAATAAATTTAGTTTTGTATTTATTTATTTGTATATGATTATTCGAGATTAATCGTTTAACAGCCCTTAGAAATAAATAAGTAAATATTATAAATAAATAAATCAATAAACACACACACACACACATGCACGCACACACACATGTATACCAAAAGTATATTATTTAAAAAATATAAAAATAAACAAGTATGTTATTATGTATTATAAAATTATATTTTCTATATATAATATTACATATAATATTTTATATAAATATTTGGTATAATTTGTTAGAATATGTTTGTGTGTTTGCAGGACATGACAAATGGAGTCCTGGAGGAAAACCTGCGGTCGCTGCAGCTGAAAGAGGGAATCCATTATTATCATTTTAACTGAAGACAGTGTGAGTGTGTATATGTGTGTGTGCGGCAGGTTTGGCCTACAGTATGGGAACTGAATACAGTGAAACCTCAGCTACTGTGAGACCTGCCAACACTTTCTGCTAAAAAAACAGTTTATTAATGGAACTGAGTCACTTAATGAAAATCTAAGAACACAGAACCTTTTCTGTAAGAGTTAAATGTGAAAAATCATCATTAGATCAGTGCGAAAGTATAGAAGGCAATGAAAACACTGGGAACTGGGAACTACTGTCCTTCCCAGAGTTCCCAGCTTGAGAAACCTCTCACATCCCTCTAGCACCTACACTACAACACACACACTCACACACGCTGGCGTCTGTTTGCATTCCTAATGCCCCGTGTCACTGGATTTCACCATCATTCCCGAGTGGCAGTCAGAATAAACCCTTTTCCCGTAGACGCATTCATCAGACCCCCCCATTCATAAGTATTTTTTCCCCTTAATTTATTGTTATTTCATTTTTAGCAGTTTTTGTACTTCAGCTTAAACTTATTTTATTTCACTTATTTGCAATATTTAATTTAGGTTTCCATCTGATATTTGTATTTAATTTAATTTCAGCTATTTTTAATAGTTTTAGTTAATAATAACTGTGCTGTGTCAGTATTGTTTTATTTCAGCTGATCCTGATATTAAATGTGTATTTTAGTTTTTTTACAACTGTTTTCTGTCGTGTTTTTGTAGTATCTGTGTGTGTTAGCAGCAAGCTCTAATAATTCCTGACAGACTCTGACAGGTCTGGTTAGTTTTATCTCTCTTCCTCTCAACAGTCGTTCATTTCTGTGTGTGTGTGAGACTGGAATGTGTGTGTGCTCCATCAACACATTATCTGAGGTCAGCGGCCGCGTTCCTCCGTGTGTGTGTCTCAGGTGATGGAGCGTGTGCTGTAGGTGTGCGTGTGCGGGTCAGGTCACAGTTCATGGCCTGTAAATATTTAGGATGGTGTGTCGGTGGAGGGTCAGAGCTCATCTGATGGGTGACACACACACACACACACACACACCGTCCCAAATAAACACGTCTGTAGATAGATCACTGAATCTCCTGTCACAACACAACCATCTCAAACACCACTGACAGCACTCAATACTTTTTTTTTTTCCTCCCCCCAAAAATCCATTATTTTTTGTTTATTTGAATATAATTCATATTATTAAATGAAGGATTTTAAACACATAATCGAAACAGAGTGGGTCTGAATTAAGAGTGATTTAATGTTTGTTATCGCACTATATTCAGTCATCACGGTGTATTCGGCGCATGTGCAGTGTGCGGTCAGTGTCCCGCGAGACGCGTGCAGCCGTAATAACAGCGCGCGACTCAGCAGCATCTGATAGCAGTGTTTATAGAGCCCAGAATAACCACAGCCGCCTCAAGACACACGCCTGGAGTTACACACCCTTACAAGAAACTCATGCCATTTGCTGTACAGTAAAGCTATGAAATGAGTATGCATGGCATACTAAATATAAACTGTTATTTACATCTTTTGTCAACATAAATACCAATTTCAGTATATCAGCGTATGGAATGAATATAGTATAGTGTTTGTAAAACTTATACAAAAATATGCAAAAGCAACAAATTCATGTTTTTGGACATATACCATGATACTTTGTTTTACAGTAGATTGTACCATTGTAGATGAATGTTGTAATCATTTAGTGTTCAGTGCTGCTGTATAGACACCTGAACCCTGCTGATTGAGACCATCTCAGAATTTGTGGTTATAATGTGAATTGTACTGGTTTTTTTTTTTTCTTTTCTTTTCTGCCTACCAAGCCTGCATTTATTTGATACAAAATACACCAAAAGCTGTAATGTTGTGAAATATTTTTGTTACTATTTTTAAAATAATGGCTTTCTATTTTAATATATTTTAAAATGCATTTAATTGCTGTGATCAAAGCAATATTATGATCACATAAATTACATGATTACATAAATTGATACTTTTATTTAGCAAGGATGCTTTAAATTGATCAAAAGATGATAAAGACATTTACAATGTTACAAAGGATTTCTATTTCAGATAAATGCTGTTCTTCTGAACGTTCTATTCAACAACATCAACACCAATAATAATAATAATAAATTATTTTTATATTTCAAAATTTTACTGTTTTTGCTGTACTTTGGATCAAATAAATGAGAAGAGGCAGAAGAGACCTCTTTAAAAACATTAAAAATCTGTTTAAAAACCTTGACTGGTAGTGTGTACCATGGTCCTACAAAAAGTACTACTAAAATAGGGTTCTAAACTTTTAGATTTAAAAAGTTTTAAATGGGACTTAAATAACAGTCTGTAAATGTTTGTACACTGCTTTATAATGGTTATCGCGGCGTGTGTGCGGGGGCGTGGCTTGGATGCGTGTCGTGGGCGGGGCTTGTGTTTGTATGAGGGTGAAAGTTTCTGCTGGACTCACTGTCAGAATCTGTGGGATTCAGACTCACTGCCGCGATCATGAGCGCTTCATTCCGGATCTGTCTGCTCAGGATTTGGTCATGTAGTTTCTGAAGTGATCCACAGCGACGGTGGACTGAGATTTTCTACAGACTGAAGGAGATTGCTGTGGGTTTTGAGGATGTTTTTATTCATTCTTTTATCAGCTGTAGCTCTGTGTGGATGTGCACAATATTCCAGCGACCAGTGTAACTGGAGAGGAAGGTGAGCCTTTGCATTTTATATTAGTTGTAATAATTTAATAGGTTTAAAAGTACAATGTGCTCTTCATTCTGTCCAGACTGCATAGACAAATAATTGCACATGAAAATATATTATTTTGGGATACGGAATTTTGTATTTCAAAGTGGTTTGCATGATTCTTTTGCATACAATTTTGCATTTTTTTTAAACAAATGTTTTTAACAAAAATATTTTATCTTGCATGTTTGTATAAAAACAACTTTTGTTTTTTAGTCGACTAAATATACATACATTCGGCCATGCAAAGAGATTTTAAATGTTAAGACTTATAATATAGCTATTGTAATGTGCAATGGATTTAAATCATGAATTGCTGTGAGAGGTGATGGGCAACGTCCGGGCATGCCTTCATCGGACATGTTATTACATTTTACCTGAAGACACTGATTCGCGAGCCGATTGTTCTGATGAACCACAATTCTGCCGGGACGATTCGGATTTGTTTGTCAATTCGTCTGGATTAAAACTTTGTTTAGGAGTAAAATTGTGAAACAGTGAGGATTTATGAATCATCAAGATCGTATCTGACACAATTTACTGTGTCAGTACAAGAAAATAATACGCGAAGCTCTTGGCGAATTCCAAAAATGAACCGTTCGAATGAATCGACTCACTAAAATGGATTCGAACACTCAGCGCTAAAGCGGTAAAACGACGCTGTTTTCAGATTTTCTGCGCCCACAGTGACGTTTATCTCCATCTGTTCTCTCTCTCTCTTTTTCTCTCTCTGTCATTGACTGTGTTTTCCTCTGTTCTCTGGTTTAGTAGCTGACTCGCACTTTTTCTTTCAACTCCTTCATTTAACTCTTTGAAGCAGACCGCGCCGAATCTGGCCTCTATTACGCGCCGCACGGCTTAATTGACTCCAGAAAATGATTTAATAACGTTAATTAAAAGCAAGCCGGATGAAATGGGGGGAATTTAGGGGTCATGTGTGCAAAACTCGGTTCTTTTCCTCTGAGGACATTTGGCACTGATTTGAGCAGAAACCAAACCCCGTCAGTTTAATTATAATGCCCAGCCTTGAACCCCAGCTGGAGTTCAGCCATCTTTTACTCCCCCCATGAAGACCCAATTGCTTCACTATTTGGTGGAAATGCTGAAAATTGCTCAGTGTGTGTTTTTAAATCAGCCATTAATTTTTTAAACTGCTGAGTTTGAGCAAACTCACTTGGTGAAATGAATGGGATTTTCAGTGGTGCTTTTTAAAAACAGAAGGAGGTTGTAATTTTTCATGCTGTATACACCTGGTGAAGAGTGTAAATCTTAAAGCCTCCGCACACCCGTCGGCTGCGATCCAGCTGAAACAGACACAAACACTGTAATCATCCCAAAATAAGCCAAACCGCAACCACTTGAAAGTGCTGTAGCGGGGAAAATGAAAATGTCACATCTGGATGACAGCTTGTGCCATATCTTTCATCTGTGCGTAACCCTTCTCATATACAATAAGCTTTCTGGCTTCAGGTTGACTTAATATCTCGCACGTCTGAGATCTGATCTCTCCTGATGTTGCTCTTGGAGATGAGGAGCAGGTCACGCTCATCCTGAAGGTCACGGGACGGATCAAAGCCGTGGACATTCCAATTTGTCAAAGCTCTCAGATTTCTGGGCCATTTGAAAAACGAGCAGTTGTGTTTCTCTGCTTGACTAAGAAGAAGGATACTGACTAAAACTGAAACAGTAAATACACTACCAGTCAAAAGTGTTTTTTAAAGAGGTCTCTTCTGCTCACCAAGCCTGCATTGTTTGATCCAAAGTACAGCAAAACAGTAACATTTTAAAATATCTTTACTATTAAAAATAACTGTTTTCTATTTGAATATGTTTTAAAATGTAATTTATTCCTGTGATTTCAAAGCTGAATTTTCAGCATCATTACTCCAGTCACATGATCCTTTAGAAATCATTTTAATATACTGATTTGCTGTTCAAAAAAAAAAATATTATTATTATTATGTGAAAAACAGCTGAGTAGAATTTGTTCAGGTTTCTTTGATAAATAAAAAGCTCAGAAGAACAGAATTTATCTACAATAGAAACTGTTTGTAACATTATAAATGTCTTTATTATCATTTTTGATCTATTTAAAGCATTCTTGCTAAACAAAAGTATTAATTTCTATAATTTATTTTAAAAATAAAATAAAATAAATAAACAAATAAAAGACTCCAAGATTTTGAATGGTATAGTTTATAATGTTACAAAAGCTTTTTATTTCAGATAATTGCTGATCTTTGGAACTTTCTGTTCATCAAAGTATCCTGAAAAGAAATGAACCGTTTAAAATATTGACAATAATAATAATAATTAATGATAATAATAATATGTTTGTTGTGCAACAAATCAGCATATTAGAATGATTTCTGAAGGATCACGTGACACTGAAGACTGGAGTAATGATACTGAAAATTCAGGTTTGATCACAGGAATAAATTATACTTTACCAGATATTCACACAGAAAACAGCTGTTTTAAACTGTGAAATTATTTCAGATTTTTATACATATATATATATATATATATATATATATGTATTACTGTTCAAAAACTGTTGGCTGGTAGTGTAAATATATATATATATATATATATATATATAGTTAGTTTAAAAATATAAAGATAATTTAAAATATCAATAGATGCTATAATAGTATATAAACAATACTAAAATAAAAATAGATTTTTTTTTCCATGCATGTCATTTTACATTCTTTTATTTTATAGGAAAAAATAGGTATTTATTTATTTATTTGTTTGTTTTTCAGGTGGTATTTTAGTAGTTTTTATCTTCTATTTTTGCGTAGATTATTTATTCATATTTTAAATTAGCTTTTATTTGTATATTTTCAAATTTATGTGCTTTTATCATTTTTATAATTTTATTTATTTATTTACATTTGTTTTTGTTTAACTGATTCTCATTTAGTGGAGAAAAAAAAAATCTGATTATTTTATTTTTACTTTTTGCTTTAAACATTTTGAATCTATTTGGTAACAGTGGATGTAATTCTGATTCCCTTGACTGGAAAAAAAAAATCTTAAAAATAACGCTTACATTTCAAGATAAATATCAAATTTTGTAAGATTTTTAGCTCTCCTGGAGTCTGTGTGAAGTTCAGCTGATATTGAAACACTGATTAAACCACAAGGGTTTACAAAAGTATGTCTCTATTGTGAAAGCAAATGTTGAGAAATGCTTAACTTTTGACATTTTCTGTGTCCGCAGCGGCCTGACGCATGAGTCTCATGCCCGGGACGTGGAGCAGGTGTACCTGCGCTGTGCTGAAGGCTCTCTGGAGTGGCTTTATCCCACTGGAGCCGTCATCGTCAACCTGAGGCCCAACCTGCCGTCAGCGGACGGTCATCTGCGCGCCTGCATCAAGCCGCGGCAAGATTCACGCGGAGCCACGCTGTACGTGGAGCGGGCCGGAGAGCTGCGGCTGCTGCTGACAGAGGAGGATCAAGCGGCGGGACGCGTGCGCTGCTTTAGTCTGCAGGAGGGGGCGCTGTTCGTGGAGGCGTCCACACGGCGGGACATCAGCAGGAGAATCACAGCGTTTCAGTATCAACTGATCTCCACACAGACGCCCAGAGACGAGACCTACTCGCATACAGGTACTGAGAATAAAATAATCTTAAATAATATGCTCTGGAAATATATATTTTTTCAATGAAGAGAATCATAATCACAATTATAATCACATTGTCATCAAATACATTCAAAGCAAGAAGTAAAAGATATATTATATTGAGTATATTCAGAATATTCGTTGCTCTAGTATATGCAGAAATATGTGTGAAAGAGAGAGAGAGTGTTGTGTTGGGGGTTGAATAACTACACTGTCAAATGGCCGTCATTCACATGAAAGACTAGTTAAGAGAGGTTGTAAAATGTCTGACCCCGTAAAACCTAAACCACAGACAAACCCGTCCACCCCCCGATGCTCCCCCAGATCCGTGTTCAGCCTGACATAAGAAAATAAACAGTCTAATCAGGAGGTCCCACCAGGGTCAACCAGCCTGTAGTGCTGTCAATCACAGCCAGCGCTGCATCTGATTGGTCTGATGGTTGCTCAGGTCGACTCTTATTGGATAGTTCGATATGAAAGATGCTGTTGTATTGGCCGTGAAGGTGAGATGAGTATTAACAGAGTAGCTTAATAGTTTTAAGAGGGTGTTGTATTAATATAATTCAGTTCACATAGAACTGTCTGTTGAAAATCACAGTGTAAATGCTGAAATCTTAATTATTCTTTCAAAAGTTCCCTTCAGAATGCCTTTTTCTTTTGTTTCCCTTCCCCCTCCCTTTTCCCGTCTTTTTCCCGCTCCATTCCCAGAGGTTTTAGATTTATAAACATGTAAGTCTTGAGGTGTCCTGAGCTCCTCACCTGCTGGTCTCACTCACGCTCACGCTTGGACAGGCTTCTGATGGGTCTACAGGGAGAAAAGTGTGTGTGTGTGTGTGTGTGTGTGTTCGTGAAAGAGTTTTTTAGGAATGTCCAAAGTGTGCTTTTGTAAGCAATGAAAGTGGACCCTGATTTATATGAGCTCAAGCTCCAAAAAAGTACCATAAAAGTCATCCATATGACTAAAACCCCACTTTTGTCAGATTTTCAGTGAATAAATTTTGTTCTGTTCATCGTAGGGCTTTTAAATTTTGATTTGTTGGTTCAACTGACTCTTTAACTAAAGCCTGCAGTGCTCATAGGACAGCTGTTGTAGGGATTTTTGGTTCCCAGAACGTTTTGAGAATGTTCGATTTTGGTTCACAAAACATACATTTTAAGTTTATATTAAAAATGTAAACATTAGAGAATGTTCTGTAGAAGTGTTACAGTTGTAAATATATATAAAACAAACAAACAAACAACAAAAAATAACCATGAGTGAATGTAAAAATAACCCGTAGTACATTATATAAAGTAATTTTACAGCTGTAAAAAAAAAAATAAAAATAAAAATAAAAATAAAAACAACCATTAAGAAACGTAAGAAATAGCTATTAGGGAATGTTTTGTAAAAGTTACTTTGCAGTTGTTACAATAAAACCTTAAAATAACCATTAAATAACATAACAATAGCCATTAGGGAACCTTCTTTAAAAGTAACAGTTGTGAATAATAAAAAAAAATAAAAAAAAATAAACAAAATAAATAAATAAAAAATAGTTGTGAATTAAAAAAATAAAAATAACCATTAAGAAACGTAAAATTAATCATTAGAGATCATTCTGTAACAGTAACTTTACATTTGTGAATATAAAACCTAAAAATAGCCATTAAGAAATGTAAAAATAACTATTAGGGAACGTTCTGTAAAAGTAAATCTACAGTTGTCAATAAAAAAAAATAAATAAATAAATAACCATTAAGAAACATACAAATATTCATTAGAAAACATTCTGTAACAGTAACTTTACATTTGTGAATTTAAAACCTAAAAATAACCGTTAAGAAATGTAAAAATAATCATTAGGAAAAGTTTTGTAAAAGATACTTTACAGTTGTTAATATAAAACCTTAAAATAACCATTAAGAAATGTAAAAATAAACATTACAGAACGTTCTGTAAAGTAACTTTACAGCTGTGAATATAAAACCTAAAAATAACTGTTAAGAAACGTAAAAATAACCATTAGCGAACATAAAAATAACCAATGGAGAACCTTCTGTAACAGTAACTTTACATTTGTGAATATAAAACCTAAAAATAATCATTAAGAAACATAAAAATAGTAGGGAACATTCTGTAAAAGTTACTTTACAGTTGCTAATATAAAACCTTAAAATAACCATTAAAAAACATAAAAAATAACCATTAGGGAACCAAAATAAATAAATAGTTAGAGAACCTTCTGTAAACATTACTTCACAGTTAATATAAAACCTTAAAATAACCATAATGGAATGTGAAAATAGCGTTTAGAGAAGATTCTATGTAAGCTGATTAATATTTAATAAAAACAAACCTTGCTGCAACATTAAAGGAAATTATTGTATTTTAATTAATATATTTTTTATATTTACAAATAGGCCTATTGGTTTTCAAAAAACGAACCCAATACTAACATCAGGGAACGTTGTGAGTTTGGCGGGTTCAGAGCTGTGATTGTTATGTAATGTTGTGGCTCAGCTCATCCGCGGGACCGGATCTCAGTCTGGTTTTGTCTCACACTCGCGCTGTGTGTTTGTCAGCAGCTCTGTCTGAACAGCTGATCTGAGGTCTGAAGATTGAGTTTATAATAAAATAGGAGCGCTGGTTTGGAGGCTTCAGCTGTGTGCGATCAGTAAGACGAGACGGACGGGTCCCTCCCCCCGTCACAATCTCAGCTTTACAAGCTTAATGAGCCGTTAGCTGCGGGGTAGAAGGTGCTAAAAGTCATTAAAGAGCAGTTTAGAGCGGTTTGAGTCGGGATCTGTATGCAAGTGTGAGTCTGAATGTGCTTTTATGTGCTGTATCAGGTGAGAAATCACATTTACATTGAATCGTTTCGCAGAGACGACTCTGGAGATAAACACTTCACATTTACATTTTAACCAGTTTGAGAGTTTTAACAATGTGATTAATGTGATGAGGAAAAGGCAATGAATATATCATATTGTCATCTAAAACAAGCGGACACAAACATGCAGCACGACCAGTGTAGTCTGATTCACTTCTGATCTGTTTGAATCACAGTGACGAATCTGACTAACATAAGTGAAATATGACAGTTTTATAAAAAATTATATTCTCATTTAAATCAACAATAAACCACATGCATACACCTATAACTGAAGCTTTAAAACACTGAAAATGTTACATTGGAGGTTGACTTGAGGAATCATTTTTGGTTCCCAGAACTTTCTCAGAATGTTACATTTTGGTTCACAGAACAGATTTATGATGTTATTACAACAGTACAAGCTATGACTGCGTTTTAGTGCCACATAAAAAAAAAATAAATAAAATTTATGAGTATTATATAATATTATAATTTAAGATTATGAGAATAAAGTTGAAATTGCAAGAATAAAGTCAAAATTACAATCTCAAAACATTTAAACTTTATTCTCGAAACATTATTCTTGTAGTTTTTTCTTGTAACATTATTCTTTTTTCTTGTAAATTCGTCTTTATTCTTAAAAACATTTTGACTTTATTCTCGAAACATTGTGACTTTATTCTCATAATTTTGTCTTTATTCTTGAAACATTTCAACCTCTTAATATCGGCTTTAGTTTTGAAACATTCTGACTTTATTTTCCAGACATTTCGACTTTATCCTCGCAATTGCAACTTTATTCTGGTAATTTCGACTTTATTCTTTAAATATTTTAACTTCCTTCTCAAAACATTTTAGCTTTATTTTTGTAATTTAGACTCTTTATTCTATACTTTAATCTCATAATTTTTAGATTTGTCATTTTTTAACGTGGCACTAGAAAGCTGTTGTAAAACAACAAACTGTGTGTTAAAATATTAAAAGTCTAAGCAGCACAAATATACAACCTTTAAAAGCATTAAGCACTGGAGAAGCTCTAATATCAGTGGGGACTTTCAATTATGTACAAACCAACCATAAAAGTCTATTTTGTAAAATGTGTTTATTTTACACATTTGACATGCTCTAATGAGTTTTAATCTCAGTCAGACATTGGGTTTGGCGACGGAGAGGCAGATAATGATGATAATATCTAAACGCAGTCAGAGGGCAAAGGTCAGAGATCACAGGACTCAGACACAGCTGGAGTCTGACGGGTGTGACGCAGCACAGGCCCGACTCGTCCGAGGAGAAAACGCGTCTCCATTTCCTTGCGTGACACTGCTGTAATCTCAGACTCATGAAATGTGTGTGTGTGTGTGTTTCAGCTGCATGCAGACCCTGCGCTGACGATGAGCTGCTGATGGCGATTTGCACCAGCGACTTCGGTAAGATCCACCTGCTGCTTCCTGCTCTAATCGACTGTTTACACTATTAGCCTCATGCAAAGTTCACAATGTGCCATTTTTTCCAGTCACACCTGAATATAAGTCAGACATTGTTGAGAGAAAAAAGTTGCAAATTAAGAAAACAACCTATATTTTGGAAAAAAGGGCATTTAAGGGAAAAAAATGTGTTTTGCTTGCCTGACGTTAATTGCGTTACATCTTACAAGTTGCGACATTTATTCTGTAAATTGTAATAAATTTCTGTTTTCTGTCTGTCAGTGGTGCGTGGCAGTATTCAACACGTGGAGGAGGATAATAATGATGAAGATCAGGCGTCAGTGGTGTTGTCGTTGAGTCACGTGTATCGCCAGAAGAGCCGCGTGTTCGTGTCCGGAGGCGGAGGGCGAGGGCGAGGCCGGTGGACGGGTCGCGTGAAGATGCCGCGACGGTGCGGCCCACGGGCGGGACAGGGCGAGTTTCTCTTCACGGGAGCCGTGCGGTTTGGGGAAGCGTGGCTAGGATGTGCTCCACTCTATAAAGACTTTATCAGACTGTACCGCGCAGCTCTGGATGTGGGAACAAACCCCTGCCACATAGACACAGACTGAGACACAGACGCACACATCAAACCTCTGCTAAACTTAAAGAACGCTGGTCACATTTTATCCTGAAATCAAAATAAATAAAATTAGATTTTTTTTTTTAATCAGCATAAATTGAATTTGACTACTGCAGATTCTGCCATTATGTATGCATAATATTCTGTTGATTTTGGGGTGAAATGAGGCCTGAGTGTGTTTTGGCAGGTTTTCCAAATGGGATATCGAGTGCTTTCAGATGGATGGATCTTAGTCATCAATCCTCCCCGAAGTTGCTGTTCTTGGTTACAGGCAGAAGTTTTGTTTATTTGTTTCTGTCTGTTCTTGTTGCCTGATTACATACGTCTGAAAGCGATACAGAGAAAGTGTCGGATCTGTGTCTGTGTGCGATGAGCTCTTGCCTGCACGCGTGTGCTGCTGCGAGACGATGAACGGTGCTTTTGTTTAAAGCTTTGTTTATAGTTATTGAGCGGTCAATTCTTCTGACTGACGTCTGGACTGTGTTCACGAGTGAGTTTGAGTGTACTGTGTGTGTGTTTGTTGAGTTGCTGAGTTTCTGTCCCTTGGACTCAGAAGGAGTCTGGAATAAAATTGAAACCTAATGGAAACATCATGTTGTCATTTTCTGTTTGTGTTGCTGGGTGTTTTCTGTACAAACTGCCCAACTGTGGAGAAAATTGTGAAATTTTCATATTATCATGTGAAAAGTGATTTTAGCTACACAAGCCTGATGTCATTCTTTAAAGTGTGTTACCTGAACGCTGTTGTATGTTAAGTAAACCTCCTTTTATTACAGTCTGTTTTCTACCGTCAATAGATTTAATCAATTAGCTTTTAATCTAAACCTACTAAAAAAGCAGGTTAGATAAACATGTTGATAGGTGCAATGATAACACATCTGGTTTAATGTCACAGACATTTAAAGGAAACTCTAGCGCCCCCTTGAGTATTGCAGTTTAAGTGCTGTCAAATGATCATCCGCGATTAATCGCATCCAAAATAAGCGTTTTTGTTTGCATAATATGTGTGTGTGGTGTGTATAAATATATAAATACACAAATACACACACATGCATTTATATATTTAAGACAGATATCTAATGTTTATATATTGAATATATATATAAAATTACTTATATGAATAAAAATATACTGTATATGTGTGTATTTATATAATTATTCACAGTACACAAAAATGTTATTTTGGATGTGGTTTAGATCTGAAAACATTAAATCAAAATGGTAGAAATAAAAATAACAATTGTGACCCTGGACCACAAAACCACATATAACATATATAAAACCAAGATATATCATCAGAAAGAATAAATAAGCTAAGACAGGGCAATATTTGGCCGAGATCCAAAAATTCGAAAATCTGGAATCTGAGGGTGCAAAAAAAAAAAAAAAAAACAATATATTAAGAAAACTGCCTTTAAAGTTGTCCAAATTAAGTTCTTAGCAATACCTATTACTAATAAAAAAAATAAGTTTTGATATATTTATGGTAGGAAATTTACAAAATATCTTAATGGAACATAATCTTTACTTAGTTATTTTAGTCACTTAACATTCTAAATGTTATTGTTAGGTTTCCAAAATATGAGAACAGAACGTTTTGTATTTGCTGGGTTAATAAATGTGTTGGCATTATAATACACAATTCATCAGTGCTTCTTATTTTAAAGAAAAAGTTTGTTTTTCAGCAGTTTTACCACTTTTTAGAAAACCAAGACCAAATGTCAACAGAGAAATAATATTACCCAAACAAATAACTTCTGCCTGAAGAGGCCAAATACATTGCAGATGCCAATTGATGTTGTCTTTAGCGTTCACTTTTAGCCTATTCCAAATTAAAGTTTACAATAACACAGTGCACTGTGCCAGTCTCATATTAAGTGTTGTATTCATTCTGAGATTGAATTTCCAAACTTGTGTGATTCTGAAACCAAAGTTTTATTAATCCGTCATGTAAAATATGAAGCGTTCCTTACCGCTTTACTGTTTTTCCGTGAATTTCAGCCAAGTTGGATCGTTTCTGTCCGAGTGTGACGGGCGTTGACGGCTGTTCAGGGACTCCAGTGTAATTTGTTCAAGGGTGAATTGGATCTTCATTTCATTCCGCTGGACTTTTTCTCAAACATAGGCTACTTATATTTGGAAAAAACATCAACTAATGAGTCATACCCAATAAGATGCATTAAGAAAGTAAACAAAGTAATTTTTATTGGCAGATCAGTTTATCCCTAGTGATTAGTGATATGTGGATAAATGTTGTCGATTGTTATGTTTTCAGACATCAAATCTGGTGTTTGTGTTTGCTCACAGATCCTGGGCAAATGCCCCTCTATTCATCTCACACTGGTCTACAGAACCATGACAAGAGTTAATGGCGTTTGCATGGTCATATTAAGTCGTAACAGCATTGTTCCTTAAGCGTTCTGTCCGACCAATTCCTGTAATGCATTCAATCATTTGTGGGCTGATCTCCGAGCAGAGCGAACGCGAGTTCAGCTCTTATCTGATTTGTCTCGAGTCTTAAGACTTTTACCCGCCCAGCTGTCTGAAGCACGGCTGGAATGAAAGCACAGATAACTCAGACATGACTCTGAGTGTGTGTGATGGGTTATTATTAACAACACTGACGTGACGCAGAAATTGCTCTTTCCTTTTTAACGTCTATCTGTGTCTTTGCGGTTTTGTGCTTCAACAGAATGCTGGTGTTCAGCCTTGGAAAACCAGTGACAGCTGATGGTGATATTTAGTCATGTAACTACAAACCAGAAGTGCATTGTTTTTTAGTTAAACACAGTTTTTTAGACCAATTTTAGGCTAATGTTTAGAGACAGCTATTGATTTGAGTATAAACAATGTGACTATGTGCAAAGCAGCATACTGTATCAATATTTCTTGATAGTATATTCTTGATAGTATAATAGTAGGCTATGCATATTGAGCAGAGTGCAGTGTATCCCACAATGCAATGCACTCAATTGACCTTCTATTGACATTTAGATAGGCCTAAATCAGATCAGCTGCCTGTAAAAATAATTTTTATATTGGTGAAGTACTATTCCCTGCTGGAGAAAAACAAACAAACAAACAAAAAACAATGGAAACCATCACATAATTTATAACAGTTTTACTGGTTATAAGAGGAATTGTATTGGATTTCTGGTTTCCTTTTTTTTTTTTTTTTGTAGAAGGCACGCTTTGTGTGGGTGTGTGGCCTACATAACCCTTGTCCAAGAGTGATTTTTGTGTACCTTTAAAGGGGTCATCGGATGCCCATTTTCCACAAGTTGATATGATTCTTTAGGGTCTTAATAAAAAGTCTCTAATATACTTTGATTAAAAATTTTCAATGGTTTTGTAAAACAACACCCTTTTTACCTGGCCAAAATCAGCTCTGCAAAAATCATCTCATTCTAAGGGGTTGTTACTTTAAATGCAAATGAGCTCTGCTCACCCCGCCCCTCTCTTCTCTCTGGAAAGACAATCTTGTTTACATTAGCCGCATTTAGCTGCGTTAGCCGCTAAACTTCCTAACTACCACGTTATTAGGAAAGGCGATCGCAAAGATTCATAAAAAAATACTTATACTCACTTCTGCTGTAAGTGAAGCTGAATCATGAATGATTCACGCGAACATAGACAGATATATGTAGATCGGGAGGTGCATTCCCTTCACAAACAAACTTAATCCACTGCATCTTCAGCGGCTCAGATGTCGGGAGTAAATGACGACCAGTATGTTCATTATTACAACCAGCAACACAACACCTCAATCACTCAATTGGAGATATTCTTGTCTAACTTACATCCCTGATCCGGCATCAAAACATGGAAAGTTACTGGACTGTAACAGCTGATCTGAGGTAAGACGCTCATGTCAATCAACTATCGTGGGAGCGGCCTCTGTGGGTGTGACGGCACAACGACAAGCATCCGAGAATGGCTCGATTTAAAAAAGGGGATATTATTTTTATAGATTAATTAAAAAGCACTGCATAGATCTTTAACATTACAGGGCAGATTTGTACATACACTGCCAACACACATTAATGTTCAAACAACATGAAAAAGTGAACTTAGCATCTGATGACCCCTTTAAAGTAACAACGGCGTGGCCATTTGTGACCTAAATGTGATAGGCTTCCGGTGTCATTCTTCCGGTTTTAGCTATAGACCTCTCTCACATTTTCGGGTTTCTCATAGCGGAAATCGTCATAGTTGGGTAAAATCCGAGAGCCGTGAATGGGAGTACCACAAATATATATATATATATATTTTTTGTAAGTTGATGAAAAGGTGATATAATACAAAGTATAGTGTTATAAATGTACATAAATATTTTTAAAAAAAAAACAAATTATATATATGGTTGTACATAAACATTCGGTTATGACTTGCTAAGAACAAACACACCGGTTATTGGCGCCAAATTGTTTGACCGTTTACTTCACTTCTCGAATGGGACGCGCTTCATACATTCACACAAAACAGTTTGGTGGATACTTGAGTGTGTTTGTGTTTTCGCACACGCCCTGCACACGCAAGCCTGATCCTCCAGACACCAAACACCTCCGACACACATCCCATCGCCGGACACCCGACACTCCCTGCGGCACACGCGAGTCTTCAGCTCAGCAACATTGTGTGACTCGCTGTCAGTCGGAGAACAGCTGAACGGAGAGAAACTGAAGACGACTGAGCCCAAAAACGAGTCTACTGTTACAGCGCGACCTGGTGGACAGTATAGGTACGTACACCACTGTGATAATCTACTGGAAATGTTTTGTTCTATGAACGATATGAAAGATAAAAACCACAGCCAATCTTTAAAGCACATAACTTTAAAGCGCGCGATAATATTTTTTTCTTCTTCTTGATAATATTAAGTCATTGTAGGCTACTTTTTTAGAACTGGCTCTGACGCAGCACATGCGCAGTAGTGTTTACTCTGCCTTAGAAAAGGCGTGAGACCCTTACTATTTCCAAAAAGATATCATTCATATTCTCAGAACTAAATACTTAAAATTTCCTTTATCCCCCAAAATTAAAGAAATTCATTTGAACATTTTAAACGGAATATATCCATCCAGTGAGTAGCTACTTAAGACTTAGATTTGGGTTTGATACTAACAAATGTATATTATGTGATGATATTGAAACCACAGATCACTTGTTTTTTCATTGTATGTATGTAGATGCATTATGGTTGGATATTCATGACTGGCTTTTCCCAAAGGTACGTAACCTTGATAGCTTCACTTTAAAGGACATTAGCTATGGTCTTGTAATGAATAATAGCAAAGATGATCTTCTGGTAAACAACATCCTCATGTTGGGTAAATTCTATATACATAAGTCAAAATATTTGAAAGTAAAACCAACCTTTTGTGCATTTCATAATGAGTTTATTCTGTATACAAAAGCCCTAAAAGTAATGAAAGGAGACAATGCAGTAAATTTGTTTTCAATTATTATAGAATATGATTTACATTGAATTATTGTTCAATTAAAAAAAAAAAAAAAAGAAAAGGCGTGAGACCATGTCACATTGTTAGGGGGAAAATGATTTTTGATGTCCGCTATTTTCCTGTTTGAACGTGTGAAATGGGTGTAATGCATTACAAGTAACTAGTTAATTAATGCATTGCTTTTTTTTATAAAATATCTGAGTTGCTTTTTCAAATGAGTAACACCAGTTACTGTTTTCCAATTCATTGACTGACAGCTTTTGTGTTGCCATGTTGAAATAAATCAGTTGTGTGCTGTATAAACATGATGTTATTGTGGTTCTGAACTAAATATGAACATGCATTAATTAATCTCACTCACCAAAAAAGCAGTATTCATTAATACTATCAAACTAATAAAAACAGTAAAATGCAAACTCAGACCATGACACAAACCTGCAATAATATAATATGTTAAGTAACTCAAATATCCTTTATATATTTAATCCCATTTTAGCAATGTCATTGCTGCTGACCTTTGATGATCCAATTTAATCATACTAATATTAGTGAAAATTTACTTTAGATAAACTAACATTTGTGCTTCATCTTTATTTATTTATTTTTGCTGAAGAGTGTTTAAATTTCTTCTCCTGCATTAGACGTTAATTTACTTTCCTTCAGCCTATTCTCTTTTGGTCTGAAAGGGCTTAAAATAGCGCTTTTAATAACACTTTACAATAAGGTTCATTAGTTAACATTTGTAAACTACATTAGTTAACATGAACTACGAATGAACAATACTTCTACATTTATTAATCTTAGTTAATGGTAATTTAATGCATTATTAAAATCAGAAGTTGTGTTTGTTAACATTAGTTAATGCACTTTGAGCTAACATGAACAAAAAATGAACGACTGTATTTATTAACTAACATTAACAGAAATGAATAAATAGAGTAATGTATTGTTCATTGTTAATTTATGTTAGTTAATACATTTACTACTATTTTAACAAATGACACCTTATTGTAAAGTAATGCAACAGTAATGTAACACATTACTTACCATAAAAAGTAACAATGTAAAGTAATTAGTTACTTTTTAAGTAAGTAACACAATATCGTAATGCATTACTTTTAATAGTAACTTTTCCCAAGACTGATTGACATCATATCATCGGCATTGACGGGTGAAACCGTGCTGTTTATTGTCAAACTGATGTATGGAACAAAACCATATCAACATTCAACATATAAAAATGTAACAGATTCACCATCAGGTGTGATTTAGATGTGTAGGGATGTATTTCTAATGTTTCAGACATCATTACAACATCACTAAAACAATTAAATGTTAAAAAAAAAATATTTAAATCTTACAATATCAATACATTAATTTATGACATGAATTTATATAATACATATAAGTTATGTCATGAATTTAACTACATAAAATTATATAATGTCAAAGCAGCAAACATGTATTATGAAATATGAAAAAAAAAAGGACGGATGCTTACTGAAGAGTGACTAAGACACATGATGGCAAAATAGCGTAACATTGAGACTGCAATTCATGGAAACTTACACAAATCTATGGAAATGTTACAAAATGTGCTATTATAAGAAATTGTTTCAACAGATTCTTAGCTAGCCCACACAGACGCACCAAATCATAAACCACAGTCTTACAATGATGTAAATAACCGCCATGGACTTTTTTTTTCTAGTTTGTGGTATTGGTATATCTAACCAGTACTTCCTGTTCAACAGACAGCCAACAGAGAAGAATAAATGTCATGTGGTTTGGCAAACATTTGAACTACTATTATAAAATCTGATTCAAATCTGCAGTAGCTGCAGTATATTTACACTCAGCTGGAGTCCAGCTTCATTTTCAATCCATTTGACAGGTCCTGGATCATTTGACTGTGCTGTAAATCACTGGTTTACCCACCATCGCACCGGATCTGAGGAGCAACATAATCAAATATGAAATGTGATTAATCAATTTAGTCAATTCTAAGAGATAATGCAAGTTAATAGGTTTCAAAATAATATTCAATATCACATGAGAAAATGTGTCTCAAACCTATATTGCTTCTCACCTCGCAGCAGAATAAGGATGTTGCATTGTCAGATTCTCATAAGTGCTTTCTTCGTGTCTGCCGTGTTGGATGGTCGTGTACCTGATTTTCTCAGATTCTGTGGATTCAAGAGTTTTTCTTGCGGTCTGATCTGTTCTGAGTATCTTGGGTACAACTCTGGCATACAGACTAACATTACAGTGGTTTCTATCAGAGCTGGAAGGTTGTTGAACCTGGAGAGAACAGACAAAACCTTTCAGAAAATCACCTGTATGAGCATCATGTACCTATAGTTGATTTCTCATTCTTTGACATGCTGGATTTAGATGTAAATAAAAAAATTAAAAAACATATTTTAGAAAGCACAACATATTCATGACAGAAACAGAAATTTCTGTGTTCTGACCTGATTCTGACTGATGTCTGACACTCCACTTTTACTCTTCCTGTAGCACAGATAAATATATAAATACAAACCTTGTGTATAATTATTAACGAGTATACCAAAGCATTATTAAAACCTAAGATCTCACCTCATGTACATGATGCAGATAAGAAATAAAACTCCACATCCGACTGCAATCGCAACAGCTGCGTACAGGATTTGATTATCTCCTTCTGAAAAAAAAAAATATATATATATATACACACACACAAGTATGATCTTACGTCTGTACAAATAGGAGTATTTAGTAGATGCAGAAATCAGAAAATGTTCGGTGGTAACTTTGCACTAAAAATATAATATTTCAGCCAGTGTATTCTGGCAGGTCTTTGGATGACTAAATAAATTGCATTACAAGTTATTGCTTAATTATGTGCAATTTATTTCTGTTTGTTTACTTTGTTTATTCTTTCAGTTTTGTGTTTTGTCTCAGAGAGCAGCAAAAGTTTTACTACAGACCCAATCTTTAGATCAAAATGTTATATGTATCAGAATAATTGTTTAAAAATGTTTGAGAAGATCTAAACAGGTTTTCTTGGTAGGTCTTTAAGACTCCCATACAACATTAGTTTTGACTATAGCTTGATAAATATTAATTGTAAACACTGTATAAGTATGGGGAGTCCAGCAAATTTATCTTGCAGCATCAGTAAAACCTGATTAATATCAATGAGCTAAGCAATTCATCATGTCACATCCAGCACTTCTCCAAACCACACATCCAAAACATGAATTCATTCCTTCAAAATTTGTCTAACAAACATTCTGCAAAAATATTTAACTGCTCTACCTTTAACAGTGACAATGACAGTAACAGCGTCTGATCTCTGAGATCCATGTTGATTGTGAGCCTCACAGTAGAAGCGTCCACTCTGTAGTGCACTGAAACTCTGTCCAGATCCAACAGATGAGGATTGATTCTCCTTAAACCAGATGAAGTTCAGAGCAGGTGGGTTTGAATCACTGCTGCAGATCAGAGTCACTGAATCACCTTCCCAGAACTGAGCAGACTGAATGATGGACACTGAGACGTTCCTTGGAGGATCTAAAATGAATGGAAATCAAGATTCACAATACGTATTAGAAGAAGATTCATTTGAATGTGAACAACATGCAGATGTTCAATAACTCACACATGATGTTTAAAGTCACAGCATCAGAGTATTTCTCTCCATGTTTATTGATGGATTTGCACTTGTATTCTCCACTGTGATCAGAGCTGATATTTGAGATGCTGTAGATTCTTCCAGATCCCACAATTGTTCCTCCTTTAAACCAGCTGATTTCTGCAGGTGGGTTTGAATCACTGCTGCAGTTCAGAGTCACTGAATCTCCCTCCACTATTTCACCAGATGGACTGATGGATACTGAGGCGCTCCTGGGAGGGTCTAAAAATGAAAATCAACATAATTCCATAAAACTGAATTGTGAGACTACAATGTGTTTAGAAAACACATTGTTAGTCTTCATGATCTCCCTCAAAAGAGGAAACAAAATCGTGTCACAATGTGGCTGTTAGGTAACACAGTGGCAACTAATGATGAAAAACAAACAATATAAAATGTTTAAATTATATGTTTGGAAACTACAAAAAAAGTTAAGTTAATTTTTTTGCCAGCTACACAATTCTGTACATGCAAAGCTGTCTTAATTAACTAACTAAAATATGCAATTATTATACCTGGTAATACAAAGGCTACAAAGAATATCTTTTAAAACTAAACAAGGAAGTTGGAAGTAGGCTGGATTTAACTTTGTCAGTTTGTTGTCAGAGTTGTCTTTTAGAAACCAAACTCTATCAATGTCATGTGATCATTCTGTTCTAGGTGTATAGGATAAGGTTTGTTTAAAAACTGAAATTTAATTTGTTTCATGAAAATCTGTTGCTCCGTGCATGACTCTACGTGCACATTCAGCAACTCACTTTGACTCACCCACTGTTTTGAGAAATCAAGATAAATAAAAAAAAGGAAGGAAAATTATGTACGTAAGTTTTTCTTTGAGTTGAATATCTCCTGTGCTGAATATCTGTTGTGTTCTGTTTGTCACAATAACAACGCAAGTTCTCCCGTTAACATCTGACAACATTTTTACTCTCATTTTTCCGTCAGGAGATAATCACTTTAGTATGTGGAAAAATGTTTATAAAATGTCACAGGTGATGAACTAATTATGAAATTATATTTTCATTATGATTCACAGTCCACCATTTTTTAACTGTTCATACTGACAAAATACATACACATGACATTGAGATGAACAGCAGGAGAGATGTAAGTGTGTCCATGTAGAGCACAGCTATATCTGCCTGCATCCTCTCTTCTGACTGACTGCAGCAGGAGTTCATTGTTTCTGTCTCTTCTCTCAGTTAATGGCTGTGAGTTTCTGTACCAGATGAATGTTGCTCTGTCAGTCAGAGTGCAGCTGCTTTTACATGTCAGAGTGACACTACCTCCTTCTTTCACTCTCTCAGGAGACTCCACCTGAAGATCTGAACACAACACACACATTATATCTAGTGCTGCTGTCACACACTCATTATTATTCAACATAATGCACAGAAGAAGAGTGAAACCTCATGAAAGTCACCTGTGACAGTAAGAGACACTCCTGGTTTACCAGTCCATTTTTTGTCAGGTTTATCAGTTTCTAATATGAAATAGTATACATGTTCATCCTTCTTTGTTACATTATTCAGTCTTACGGTGCAGTCATGCTTTTTATCTCCCAGATACTTAAGTCTCCGTTTGTATTCAGGGTGCTTAGAGAGATCTTTATATTCATTGTCACCATTTGGTTTGGTCCAGAACACTTCATCAATTTCATATCCAGTAGGGTATGTATAAGTGCAGCTCATTATCACTGATGAGTTCTTTAGTGCACAGATGTGTGAACGACTGTAGCTCACACTCACACCAGAACTGAAAACTCCTGAAAAACAAAATAAATAATAAACAAATAAACAAATAATTATCAGCATTTACTAATATAATATATTTGCTCAAGATCTTTGAATGTCTTGTGGTTGCTGAATGGAGGGTGTTGAAGAAAAGCAGCATTGAACAGCTGATACAGAACAGTGAAAACATAAGTGAAAATACTGGGACTGTCTAAAGATTATAATATTAATCAGATTAATTACAGTAAATTACAAGTCAAGATTAGCAAGATTAAAATATCATCACATATAGGGTCTGATTATCTGATTTAATCTAGTCTAATCTATGGTATTAGTTGCACATTTTTTTATGGCAACTGAGTTATTTGACACTAGGATCCAGCAGCATTTTAATCAAAGATTAAAAAAAAAAAAAAAGAAAAAAAAAATATTCTTTGTCACACAAACATCAAGAATGAGTGTATGAATCCCTGTTTTTGGAGTTATTTAATGACGCTGGACCTTAAACAAAGTTTGGGTTTTCACTTTCAACCAAAATTTAACTTCTGAGCAATGTAAGTCCACATCCCACATAGCAATTGACATCTGGCCCAGCTCTGGGTCAAGCAAGCAGTTACACTTGGTCCAAATGCAGTAAAGAATTACGGCCCTTGTGTGGTCCAGATCTGGACTACAGACATGAGCCACACATGAGCCATAACTGGCCCAAATCTCAGCCAAAATTGTAACTTATAACCAGCCCTGAACTGGGCCAGAACAACTTTTAATACTGCTACACAATCTCAGCCCTTCATTAAACCACATAGAGA
This sequence comes from Labeo catla, assembly GCA_012976165.1. Lineage (NCBI taxonomy): Eukaryota > Metazoa > Chordata > Actinopteri > Cypriniformes > Cyprinidae > Labeo > Labeo catla. The sequence continues at coordinate 155,771 of VONZ01000631.1, read as the reverse complement.
CCAGTCTATAACCAGAAACCCCAAAACTGAGCCATGTCTAAAGGTGTAACTGTGTTTTACTGCCTATTGATGGATCCATGGCTGAGTTGTGTTTTTTTTTTGGCTGTTTTATGGCTCAGCTTTGGGGTTTCTGGTTAAAGACTGGACTCTGTGTGGTTTACTGAAGGCTGAGACTGGGTCCCAGATAGCAAGAAAGCAGGTGAAAACCATTAAATCAATTTTAAAAATAGTTGATTTGTCAATGTTAATGGAATTAAATCAATTAATGTTGAAAAAAATTGACATTGCAACAAACCACCATTACTGTGATCAGTGATTGGTTTAGTTGGGTTCTTGATTCTTGCCTTTTGTTAAAGGGGTCATCGGATGCTAAGTTCACTTTTTCCATGTTGTTTGAACATTAATGTGTGTTGGCAGTGTATGTACAAATCTACCCTACCCTTACAGCAGAAGTTTGTATAAGTGTTTTTTTTCTTTGCGATTGCCTTTCCTTATAACGTGATATTAGGAAGTTTAACGGTTAAAGTGGTTAATGTAAACAAGACCGTCTTTCCACAGAGAGAAGAGAGGGGTGGGGCAAGCAGAGCTCATTTGCATTTAAAGGAACAACCACTTAGAATGAGATGATTTTTGCAGAGCTCATTTTGACAAGGTAAAAAGGGTGTTGTTTTACAGAACGATTGAGAATTTTTAATCAAAGTATAATAGAGACTTTTCAATAAGACCCTGAAGAATCATATCAACTTGGGCATCCGATGACCCCTTTAAGTCAATTATTTTTCTGTGTTATAATAGTGTTTTAATGTAAACACTTATGCTATTAAAAAGAGATGTTTTAAAATTAAGTCAAAGTAGATTATTTTTCATGATAGATAGCAAGCCACAATAAAATTGAGAAACAATATTAATGAATATCATTACTGATGTAAATGTTCTGTATCACAAATGTGCACACACACACAAAAATGCAAAACAAAACAAATCAGTGGAAATACACAGAAAGATATAGGCATGAACACTCAACATACAAACCTCAACAATGGTGACAATCACCAAGCTAATTCAGATAAACAGATCAACTGCAATGCATGCTGGGATTCATGAATGAGTTTTTACTATATGTACTATATGTTGAGTTTCATACACTGATTCTTGATGTCTAATTGATTCAGTAGTTTTAACTTGTTTTTTGTATTGTCTTTTAGTTCATGAAAGTATGGCAGTTGTACATGTTTTAATCTCACATTACAGTATCACACATTGTGAGCAATTATTTATATAACCTCACAATGATTACAGTCACCATCATCTGATCCCAGTGGATCTTAGTTTTCAAGCAGTATGTTTTCACACTATGTTACAAAAGAGAGATAGAAAAAAACCATATGCTTATGGGCTCAGCCCCCAATGAGGGTATAATAACAAAAAAAAAAAATAAATAAATAAATAAATAATACAATAACAAAATTTTTGACTAATAGGGGTGGTATACTATACTTATTGCAATATTCCACTGTATTATATAAATAGGTATAACATTTGATTACTGAATAAGCCAAATACAAGTCTTTTTGATCTCACACGTTTACTGTACAAATACAAAATTTTACTGTTTGCGTTTCTAGTACAAGCCTCTTTCCTTAGCTGAAGTATGCAAACCTCTTTGCCACATGCACTAGAAAGAATTGAAAGTTAAATTTTCGTATGAAAATGGCAACAGGATCATTTTATAAAGTATGCGTTAATGTGCTTCATTTTCGCTGGAGGAAACAGCTGTGGTGTGATGAGGGGTGAACACAGCGAAAACGTAGACTACAGTAGATGTGTCATATTTTGAGTTTGCATTTCACTGTTTTTATACTGAATTTGTTTTTTGTGAGTGAGATGAATTAATGCATGTTCACATTTAGTCTAGAATACAGTAACATCATGTTTACTCCCAATTTCCCAACAGCAGACTTGTCAATCAACTATTGGGGAAAAAGTTATTGCCATTACTTATTTGAAAACGTAACTCAGATATTTTCTTAGAAATTCAAAAGAAATGCATTTCTTTATTAATTACTTAAAAAAGGTAACACATTACTCCCAACACTGTGCTTAAGTACAAAGAGTCAGGAGCCCAAATAAAGCAAACACTGATCACAACAATGGTGGTTTGTTGACATTTCAAAATGTTCAACATTAATAGCAGGAGCAAAAGTGGTATTAATTCAATGCCATAAACACTGACAGTTGCAACTTAGCAGAGTCATAGCAATAGGGCAGGCAAGACAGGCAATTGCCTGGGGCCCCGCATTTTGAGGGGGCCCCGACAGCTGACCATTTGAACAATCTGAAATGTCATTATTAAAAATTTTATTATTAAATTATTATTAAAAAAACATACACGCAACATGGAGCAATATATCCGCATCCCCCTAGAGGGCTCCCTCTCGCGTTACGCTGGATGTGCTTGCTTTTTCTTCGTGATGCGTCAGCCGCGGTTTTCAAACTGGCACAGCAGCAGGCTTTTTTAAAAATGAAAAGGACTTATCCATCTGGCAGCCAAAAGCGGAAAAAAAAACAAGAAGAGGAGGAAAAGAGGAAACATGACAGCGGTAAGTTAAGTGATGGAGATAATGATCATTGATGACTTAATGATAATTATATGACAAACCAGTGTTTTTGTTGTTCCAGCTTATTTTCGTTTAATAAATTTCTAGATTGTCTAATTTCTAATAGGGTTACTAGCTAGGGTTACACGTACTGTAGCAGCAGCATGTATTTTATGCAGGTATTAATAGGCTGGAATAGGTGATAATGTTAATGAGGTGAACATCACCACTTGGCAAGTTTTGGTACTGTGTTTTGCTGCCAGTGGAGAGCTCACAAAACAATTTAAATAAATATCATTACATTTACTTAGTTGACATTTTTATTTAGCTCTTCTACATTAAAATAGTTGAGTTAACATAATTAGTTGTCAACTAACAATGAACTAATAGTTAATAAACTGTAAATTAAATTAAAACGATTAAATAAAAATGCTAATCATATGTTTCTGCATTCAGGAGCATTGCTTAAGTTCCTGTCACCACCACCTCAGGGAGATACCCCAGTCCATCCTTCTGACAGTGAAAATGGTAAGCTCAGCATGTTACTTACTATATCAATACATTTACTTTACAACTCTAGAAAATTAGTTAACATAGCCAGTTGATAAACTAATAATAAATAATAAATTAAGATGATTACCATATATTTCTATAAATAGGAGCACTGCTTAAGTCCCTATCACCACTGCCTCAGACAGAAGATACCCCAGTCCAGCCTCCTGACAGTGAAAATGGTAAGTTCAGCGTGTCAGATGTAGTCCTAATGAAGTTGAGTTTACTGATACATATATGCTCTTTGAATTTTTTTTGACTAAATATGTTTACTGTATATTTTTAGTACCATCCACCTTGACACTGCAACAACAACTACCTGGTCATCCACTTGCAGCAATATTGATGTTCTTGACAAAGGTACTACAAGTTGCCTATTGTCTGACGACCCTGCAAAATGGCCAAAGATTTTTAATGATCACGAGCACTGTGAAATTGTGAAAAAAGGCCCAGTCCAAGTAACCAATGCAGTGTTTCCACAAAACAATGAAACAGTTCCTCGACGATTCACAAAAGACAATTATGAGATTGTAATGAAAAATGGAGAGAAAATCAAGAGATCATGGCTTATATACTCTATCAGCACAGATGTGGTATACTGCTTTGCATGCAAACTGTTTGGTAAATGTGAAAATGCTCTCAGCAAAGGTGGATTCCGGACATGGAAAAATATAGGCATATAGTCATTTAAAAGAACATGAGTATTCCAAGTCACATTTGGATAATATGGAAAGCTGGCATAATCTTCAGAAGAGGTTGCTAACTAAAACAACGATTGATCAAGTCCATCAGGATTTAATGCAGCTTGAAGTACAACATTGGAAAGGGGTTAAAAGGAGAGTGATTGCCATCATCTGCCATCTATCTGAGCGCAATCTTGCTTTTAGGGGCCACACAGATATTTTATTTGACCCACACAATGGAAATTTCTTGTCTCAGGTGGACTTGATGGCACAATTTGATCCCATTCTAAATGAACACATAAGGAGGATTCAAAACAAAGAGCCAAAGGTCCATTACCTTAGCAGTACCATACAGAATGAGATCATAACATTAACTGAAGACAAAATACTGCAGGAGATAGTTGGCAGGGTGAAAATTGTGAATCTTCTGTTGGAGCCTTTTATCACTGAACATTTCTGTGGATTCACTGATGTACTGGAGACATCTGGAAAAGGTCTATGTGATACACTTTTAGAAAAACTTGAAAAGCACAACTTAAAGATTTCAGATTGTCGTGGCCAATCTTACGACAATGGAAGCAATATGATGGGCAGTAAACAGGGAGTTCAAGCTAGAATCATGCAGCTAAACAACAAGGCATGGTGTGTCCCATGCAGCAGTCACAGTCTTGGCAGATGCAGCTAAATCGTCTGTGGTATCAATCTCTTTCTTTGGTGTCCTGCAAAGATTGTATAATCTTTTTAGCTCATCTGTGCAGCGCTGGGCAGTACTACAGCAACGTGTAAAGAATTTCACTGTGAAATCTTTGTCAACTACAAGATGGGAAGCTTGAATTGATAGCGTGAAGGTGGTACGTTACCAGCTGCCAGAGATCATCGAAGCCCTGTCTGCCCTCCAGACATATGCTGCGGAAAATAAAGATTCAGAAACCTTGTCCATAGCAAAGAGCGTACAGAATGAGATAATGACCTGGCGGTTTGTCCTGTGTGTGGTAATCTGGTACAATGTATTGTATCAGATCAACCATGTGAGCAAAATTCTTCAGAGCCCAAGTGTTTCTTTAGAAACACTTAAAAATGAAACGCAGGGAGTGCAAACATACTTGAATAATTTCAGGGAAAGTGGACTTTCTGCCTGTCAAATGGATGCAAGAGAGATAGCAGAAGCTCTTGATATTGACATGACACTGCCTGAGAAAAGACAACACAAAACATCACGGCAATTCCCATATGAGGGCAGAGATCAGAAACAATCCACTCCAGAAGAGTCTTTCAGAAGAGAATATTTTCTGCCCTTGGTTGACACAGCCATTGGAAGCCTCAATGAGCGATTGTGTAAGGTGCAGGATTTTTATGCCCTGTATAGTTTCTTGTTCTCAAAAGAAAACATGAGAGAAGCAACGCATAATGGGCAACTCCAAGACAACTGCAAAAAATTGGAAAGATTATTACATGATATACATTCAGAGGATTTGGTCATGAAGGTCAGGGCTGCTGTCCATACCTTTCCTGTTCATGTGTCTACTACTCCAAGAGACATGCTAGACTACATCTACAAGGAGCAACTTCTAGATTTGTATGGAAACCTGAGCATTGCTCTTCGTCTGCTGCTAACAGTTCCCATCACCGTTGCCTCTGGTGAGAGAAGCTTTTCAGCTTTAAAGCTGATAAAAACATACCTCAGGTCAACAATGAACCAAGAGAGGTTGTCAGCACTGGCACTAATTTCAATTGAACGGCACATACGAAGGTCTTTGAATATGGAGGACATAGTGACAGCATTTGCTGTAGCTAAGGCTCGTAAGCACCATTTTTAAGGTGACAATCCATTACTGTAAATAAGAAGATTGTTCTGTATCTTTAAGATTTTAGATTAATATTTTGTCAAAGAATATGCACTTTGTTTTAAAAACTAGTTATGTTATATTATGTGTTTTGACTACTTTTTTATGTTGTATAAATGTATATTTAGGTAACAAAGGTATATTAACGAAATAATATTTTAGAAGGGCCTCATCTATTCATTTTGCCTGGGGCCCCCACTTCACCTTGATTCACCTCTGCAACTGAGTTGGACAAATCAACTACTTTTAACATTGATTCAATGGTTGCTCGGGGGTACCACTATTAGCACTATGAGATTTGGGCCAGTTATGTTATGTCCCGGGACGTATTTTCATTGTTATTTCTCTCTCTCCTTTTTTTTTTTTTTGGGTTTACCAGTGTGGGGGCGTGGTCAGTGCTATGACATGTTTGGTTTCTCTCTCTCCTTTTGTTTCTCTCCTCTCTGCTCCCTCTCAGGCAGAATCACCATCACCTGTGGCTCCTTATGAGAACGTGCATGAGACTGAGAGTGGACTATATGGTGGCAGTCCAGTGTTTGCACCAGAGAGACACACTTCTCCCCTGCTCCAGATTGAAAGTTGTGCACTAGCAGTGGCTAATAATCCTTCAGTTGTGAACTGTCTAGGGGTAATACCTGTTTTTTTGTTGTTGATTTTTCTATTTGTTTAAGTGAAAACAAGTTCAAGAGCTTCTTCTACTCTTTTGAATTTTGGAATTTGTATATTGTTGTGGGAAGTGTAGGGAGAGAGTGCCTTTTTCTTTGGACTTTTCATTCATCCTGTTTTTGGTTCAAATAGGGAGTAGAGGGAAGTTTTATGTTGTTTATTTCTCTTTCCTTTTGGACATTTGAGGTAAGTTAGTTGCTTTCTAAAATTAGTTAGTTGAACATTTTGTCTGTTATCCTGAGTCATTGCTCCCCATTCTTTTTATGTTATGTTGTAAATAAACCTCTATCTAAGATGATGTCATCTTCACTCTGGGACAGAGGACTGAAGTGTGTTCTTTCTGCTTTTTTGTTATATATATATATATATATATATATATATATATATTATTATTATTTTTTTTTTTTTCTTTTGCTACTTCCCCTCCTAAACTCCTACACTGTAAAAAACAATTTGTTGAGTCAATTTTAAATAATTTGTAACCTGGCTGCCTTAAAATTTTAAGTTCAGTCAACTCAAAAAAAGTTTAATCAAATTTGAGTTGAATCAGTCTGTTAAGTTTAGCAAACACAAATATCTAAGTTGTTACTTAGTACAACTTAACATATCAAGTTGACTAAACCTATTTTAGTTGACTGAAATTTACATTTTAAGGCAGCAGGGTAACAAATTTTTTTAAGCTGACTCAACAAATTGTGTTTTTTATTTTTTTACAGTGTGGACAGGAGGGGTGCTGAACATATGGCTCATGTCTGTAGTTCAGATCTGGGCCACTCAAGGGCTGTAATTTTTTGCTCCATTTTGGCCGAGTTGCTTGCTTGGACCAGAGCTTTATTAGAATGTTTGAGGATAATGCTCTAGAACATTTTGAGAGCTAAAATAAAACTTGCTGCTGAAAACATTCTCAGAACATAAAACATTTCTAGACGGGTTTACCTTTACTGCGGGCAGGAGTGGGGGGTCAAAAAATATAGCGTGGAGCACATAACCACAATTTGGCACATAACAAGAATAATGTAGTTACACTAACACTAGGTTTACTGCAATAGTTTGTATATTACATGGTGTTTGGTCATACACTGATTACACTACTTTACCACAACAGCACTACCCCCACTGTTTAAAATAAATTAAATTAAATTAAAATAAAAATAATTTAAAGCAGTTGGAAAACATATAAGCTACAATCCTAAACTGAAAGCATCCGCTCTACACCAGGGTTGCCAGGTCTGCATGACAAAACTTGCAAAATGGCCTGTCAAAACAGCCCAAAGTAGCACAATAACGATATCCTGAATATCAAAACGCACATATGTACTTTCCATACCTAAAATACATATTTTACAGTCACTGTTATGCACATTGATCATAAACACAGCTCAAAGGCTTCCTACCAGTGGCCCTCCTTCACAACAGACTTGACAACTCTCCATTCAATACTAGCTGCAGGAGTCAGTGCAAACAGTTTTACTGTTTACTGTACATTGTACATTGTTATGGGCTTGTTGAGTGATAACGTAATACGTCCATTGAATGCACCAACGAACGCTGTGTCCAGGTCCAAAGCCCAACTCATTTTACTTGAGAATACTATCTCAGCAGCCGTTTATGAGCACTGTTTATTCATATCAAACATTTAAGTTAAACGTTTTCAAATTTACGGTGTACACTACAGTCTTCATGCTCACAGCGTCCCATACACAAATCATTTTTATATTTATTTATTTATTTATATTTATACTTTCATATTATGGCTATCTGGGATTTCGGTATGGAGTTAAAGGGTAGGGTTGTAACTTTTTGGTAGTATTATATCACATTGTGAGTGAATAATTGTTGTTTTCTCATCTCATCTGGACCCGGAAGTTACGGAAGAGGTGACGCTTGACGTCAGACTTACCAAGCAAATCATTCCTCTTATTTCCCTATAGCGCCTAATAAACCAGAAGTCTCGCACATATAAGGTTTACTTCTACGTAGAAGCATAAAGTGGATATACAATATTAGCATGTTTGCATGTGCAGCTAGACTGGAATGTAGTTCCAGAAATGTGATTTAAACATGAGTTCAAACTACATATGACTGTACCGTGAAACGCATTTGTAAAAAACGTTTTCATGTGATTTTGTTTTGCTGTTCACACATACTATGATTGGATTCCAATCGGATATGCACAAAAATCTGATTTGGACTGACAGTCTGAACAAGGCTACTGAAAACATCAGAAACTCACCGTGAATCATGAGAGTAAAGATGACAGTGAAAGGAAGAGCCATTCTGACTGAAATCACCATAGTAACACCTGCAAAACAGAAATTCCAACATGGTTAAGATTTATATGAAAAATACAATTTCAGTCATTCTACCTCAAAATGTTTAATTATTTGTGAAATTTACTGAATAAGATTAATAAGATTTATAAATAATATTCTACACCATTTTTGTTCAGCATAGAAGCATTAAAAATGCATCACCTTATAAACAAACAAACAAACAAAAAACTTGATAAGAAACTGGTCATACCGTAGCACAGGACACCTCATCAGCTGAAACCAAATGACACATGTGGAGAAACAGCCTCATTTATAACCACAACAGCATCATTTCCTTCTCATTTCCTTTCTTTTTTTTAAACCTCTGATTAGTGACGTAAAAAGTATTACATTAAAAAAAGAAAATGCTTCTTTCTTTTAGATGTTTCAACATTCAAAAAAACATTTAGTTTATTTCCTGGTCTAGTGTGCAGATTTTAGGAACATGAATACTTTCTTGTAAACAAAAGCCAGAAATAAACACATACACATTGCATGTAAGCTGGACAACTCATGTTAAACACACAAGTGAAAAAGTACCTAAAGTCTTAAAATAGACATCTGCTGACATATGCGGGCCACGTAGATCTATTATTTATAAAATCTGTGAAAAAAAAATCCAGCCGTGACTGTGTTGGTGTTTCCTGTTGCACGTACGCACGTCTGACCAGCGGATCTTCTGTGTGTCTAAATACATCTACAAAAGTTTTGTGGCCTTTTTGCTGTTATGGTTTTGCAGAATATATTTAAGAATTTGTAATAAATGCATTAATCACACAAAAGCAGTATCATGTGCATGTTAAGTTGATTCAGTGATGTTAAAAACATGATTTAAATAATATCAGCTTAGGTGTTAAATCATAAAACACATTTTTAGGTTGCCATTCAGTGGATGCACATGTCCACATCTGCCTGCAAAGAGGATGGGCCATCAGAGGTTTCACTTCCTTGACATAAGCAGCAAAAGCTATAGTAAGACTTACAGTCAGTCATACTACACAAAGTAGCAACAACACCATTGTTATTTATATGATCCGAATGACGCAAATGGGCCTTAAAGAAGAAGTTTACTTCCAGACCAAAAATGTACAGATCATTTACTCATTTTTACTCACCCCCTTGTCATCAAAGATGTCCATGTCTTTCTTTCTTCAGTTGATAAGAAATTATGTTTCTTGAGGAAAACAAATCAGGAATTGTCTCCATATAATGGACTGCAATGGTGCCCCCAAGTTTGAACTTCCAAAATGCAGTTTAAATGCAGCTTCAAATGGCTTTAAACGATCCCAGACGAGGAAGAAGAGTCTTATCTAGCGAAATGATCTGTCATTTTCGAAAACAAATTACATTACAGTTAGGGTATGTCTAAAAACTCCCATCTCATTTTCTTCTGCAACTTCAAAATCGTCCTACATCGCTGCAGAAGTACCAACCCAGTGTTTACAAAGTGAACATGGAGAGAAGAAAAAAAAATGTAGGATGATTTTGATGTTGAAGGAAAAAACAAAACAGGAGTTTTTTGACACACCCTAACTGTATTGACCCGGATTACACAGACTACGCATCCACATCACAGAGACAAGACAAGACGAGCATTTGAGGTTGAAAAGTATATAAGTTGTCAGTTTGTTTTGAAAATGACAGATCGCCGATCTTTTTGCAAGGGATTGTTTAGAGCCATTTAAATCTGCATTTAAAATAATTTTGGAAGTAAAATCTTCGGGGCGCCATTGAAGTCCACTATATTTCCTCAAGAAACATCATTTTTTATCGACTGAAGAAAAAAAGATATGAACATCTTGGATGACAAGAGGGTGACCAAATTATCTGTCAATTTTTATTCTGGAAGTGAACTTCTCCTTTGAGGTTTGAAATAATAATGAATTCCACATAACAATGTAAAAACTTCAAGTCGTCTGCATCGTTCTCAGTAAACATGATGTTTATACACTTTCTAAGAGTAGCTAAAGGAGATTTGTGTGTTTGATCATGAGTTGGACGACCAAAAGACATCCTTACTGACTCAATCAGGCCAATTATAGAAGCTATTGCACATATTGCAACATGTATACTAAGATAAATTTAGATATAGTGCTCACTATACATGTCATTACAGGCTTTGGCTGAAGACTATATCATTTTCGCCAAAGGCTTTGACAGATGGGAGAAGATGCTGTTTGCAAAACCATGGAATAACCCAGCTCTTAGGTAAAACCAAAATGAAGAAATGAAACTCCAGCATCAGACTAGCAATGCCACAGTCCCACCACACGAGGGTGATGCTAACATGGAAATGGAACAGTGGCTGTTTCTCAAGTCCAAGAACGCAAAGAACGGACTTGTGTTCTCGTGGAGGCTGTTCTTTCTTCCTTGAAAGAATTGAGATGCGCTGTGTTCTTGCTGCTCAACTGACAGTCCCATCAGGTTATAAGGAGAGAGACAGCAGCACGCAATGCACAATAACATCACAAACAAATGCCATAACGCTTTAAAAACATTTATTTCATTTTATTATATACAATATGTTCATATTTTATAGCTTTTTACCGCAGGTATTTGTGAAAATGATTAGGCTATGTATAATGTTACATATTCTATTTGGGATGCCAATAAAAAATACCACTTCATTATAATTATGCAAAACAAAACAAATGTTTACTTTCACTAGCTGTCATGTATTTGTGTGCTTGCAGCGGGAATCTCTTAAGCGAGAACAAGAAGTTTAAAATTTTTCAGGCTTCTGTTTGCCGTACATCCACAGCGTCTTCTGGGATTTCTAACGGTTCGATTTTCTCAAGTCTGCATTTGATGCATCCTCGATTTCAAGAACACATCCGGGCGCTTTCATGTGTCCTCTGTACTTGAGGTCTTGAGTATTGGAATTGAACTTCGACGGTTAATGATGATGTAGAGCAAGAACACAAGGACGCAAGATCGCATAAGAGCACATATTGAGAAACGGCCAGTAATTTCACCAAACTGATCCATTGATCACTTGACTGTGCTGTAAATCACTGATTGATCCTTCACCATCTGATCAGTAGATCTGTGAAATGAATATATCCAGAGATATTATATATATATAGGGTGTTCAAAAGTGGTCTGATTAAATCTGAATATGTTATGAACATGTCATGATTGAGTTTCCCACCTCCTGGCAGCATGAGGTTGGTATTTCCCAATGTTGTCGTACTGGTTTTCGTCGTCTTCTGGGTGGTTCGTCCCTTTGTTTCTGTGATGGAGGATGGTTACATACTGGATCTCTTCTGTATCCTCAGAATCAGATGTTTTTCCCTCAGTTTGATTGCCACTCAAATTGCTGAGTGTAATTAAGGAATACAGGGCATCGTTTTGATTTGCGGGATCAAATTCAGACCGAGTCCCATCGTGAGCTGATGCGTTGGCATACAGATCATCCTAAAATTAGAAAATGACATGTTACACTTTATTTGTGGCAAGAAGAATGCTCATTTGATTTACCTGCTTCTGTGTGATGTCATCAGGTCTGTGTTTTTTCCTCCTGTAATAGATCATTTTAAATGTATTTAGGAAATATGAGTTTGGTATACTAATGTGTTTTCTGAGAGCCAGAATGAACTTACAAGAGGAACACAACGATGAAAATGAAAATTAAACCTCCCAGTCCACCAGTGACTCCACCAACTGCATACAGAAACGTTCTTCCTACAACAAGACAAGTGACAGGACAATGTTTTTATCATTATACACAATGACAAAACACAACTGTGTACAGCAGGAGGACGACTGCATATCAGCACACTGTTTATCTTCATAGTTAAAGATTTTGTGACTATACAGTACCTTTTCAAACAAAATTGCAAACAAAATATAATTATGAAATCAAATAACACCCAATTCCACAGAGTAACATCATCCTATAAAAATTAGCACAAAATGCTGCCACAGTTTTCCAATTTTGTAGCGTGTGCATGTTTGAGATTTGAGGGCAGAAAATCTGTGAAGATTCTCTTTATGTATGTGCTGCAGGAAGATTTCATAATTAGTTTAAAAAAAGATGACTAACAGTTAAGTGACTTCTGCGATTTTTGTTTTATTGCTGATAAATAAAATGTCATAAAATGACAGTAAAATTCCACCACATTTTCTTCTTTTCCTAGAGCTTATCAGTAGTAGAAATGCCTGTATAATCACTGAATGACTCACGAATCATACACACCATGTACATTGACAGTAACAGCATCTGATCTCTGAGATCCATGTTGATTGTGAGCCTCACAGTAGAAGCGTCCACTCTGTAGTGCACTGAAACTCTGTCCAGATCCAACAGATGAGGATTCATCCTCCTTAAACCAGCTGAAGTTCAGAGCAGGTGGGTTTGAATCACTGCTGCAGATCAGAGTCACTGAATCACCTTCTGCTATTTCAGCAGATCCATTAATGAACACAAAGACATTTCTTGGAGGGTCTATAAAGGACAAAAATTAAATTCACAATAAATTCTAGAAAATTGTGAATTTGAAAATGTTGAATAATATGCAGATGATCATTAACTCACACATGACATTTAAAGTCACAGTATCAGAGTATTTCTCTCCATGTGCATTGATGGACTTGCACTTGTATTCTCCACTGTGATCAGAGCTGATCTTTGAGATGTTGTAGATTCTTCCAGATCCTACAATCATTCCTCCTTTAAACCAGCTGATTTCTGCAGGTGGGTTTGAATCACTGCTGCAGATCAGAGTCACTGAATCTCCCTCGATTATTTCACCAAGTGGTCTGATAGACACTGAGATGCTCCTGGGTGGGTCTAAAAACATAAAAACAAACACAAAATCAAACATTAAAATTCACAGTGAATATTATACAATTTTAAACAATGTGCAGATGGTCATTAACTCACACATAACATTTAAAGTCACTGCATCAGAGTATTTCTCTCCATGTTTATTGATGGACTTGCACTTGTATTCTCCACTGTGATCAGAGCTGATCTTTGAGATGTTGTAGATTCTTCCAGATCCTACAATCATTCTTCCTTTAAACCAGTTGATTTCTGCAGGTGGGTTTGAATCACTGCTGCAGATCAGAGTCACTGAATCTCCCTCCACTATTTCACCAGATCGACTGATGGACACTGAGATGCTCTTTGGTGGGTCTATAGCATTAATCAGATCATATATTTAAGACATATTACACATTTTTAAATTTACTAATACTGATACAAACTGATATATGATACAAACTGAAATCATCAAAATGAAATTAGCATAATTTGTTTCATAATAAACTCACAGGTGACATTTAAAGTTATAGTATCAGAGTATTTCTTTCCATGTTTATTGATGGACTTGCACTTGTATTCTCCACTGTGATCAGAGCTGATCTTTGAGATGCTGTAGATTCTTCCAGATCCTACAATCATTCCTCCTTTAAACCAGCTGATTTCTGCAGGTGGGTTTGAATCACTGCTGCAGATCAGAGTCACTGAATCTCCCTCCTTTATTTCACCAGATGGACTGATGGACACTGAGACGCTCTTTGGTGCATCTAAAAAGGACAGTTTAAATCTATATATCATCTTGTTCAAACACAGTCACCAGTTTTTATTTATTTATTTATTTACTTATTTTTTGAAGAACTAATGAATCTGTACTCACATGTGACATTGAGATGAACAGCAGGAGAGATGTAAGTGTGTCCATGTAGAGCACAGCTATATCTGCCTGCATCCTCTCTTCTGAATGACTGCAGCAGGAGTTCATTGTTTCTGTCTCTTCTCTCAGTTAATGGCTGTGAGTTTCTGTACCAGATGAATGTTGCTCTGTCAGTCAGAGTGCAGCTGCTTTTACATGTCAGACGGACCGAATCTCCCTCTGTCACTCTCTCAGGAGACTCCACCTGAAGATCTGAACACAACACACACATTATATCTAGTGCTGCTGTCACACACTCATTATTATTCAACATAATGCACATAAGAAGAGTGAAACCTCATGAAAGTCACCTGTGACAGTAAGAGTCACTCCTGGATCACCAAGCCATTTGCCATCAGGTTTATCAGTGATGAATCTGAAATAGTACATGTGTTCATCTTTCTGTGTCACATGATTCAGTCTGATGGTGCAGGTATGATATTTGTCTCCCAGATACTGAAACCTCTGACTGTATTTAGGATCCTCAGACAGATCTGGAGGCTCTTCACCATTTATAAAAGGTCCTTTGGTCCAGAACACTTTCATGATCTGATGTCCAGTAGGGTATTTATAAGTGCAGCTCATTATCACTGATGAGTTCTTTAGTGCACAGATGTGTGAAGGCCTGTAACTCACACCCCAACCAGCACTGAAAACATCTGCAATGATGATGATGATGATTTTTCAAATGAACTGCATCTATATAGCTGGAGGATGTTGAAAAGCAGAAATAAGTCTGACCTACCTGGAATCATTAAAAGAAAGATCAGAGGAAGAGGAGGAGCCATTTTGACTGACATCACCATAGCAACACCTACAACACAATCAATGTACAAGAATCTAATGAAATGATGATGTGATATGATACGTCATATATATGTAGGGCTGGATTTATCGGATTAATTGTGACACAGGCAAAAGATGTTAACAAATATGATCGATAAAAATGCAGTCCTAAAATTCAAGAAATTGGTGCAAAAATTCCATGTATGTGTTTTTGTGTCATAGTCTCATAGGCCCATTCATGCCCATTCAGGCATTTATCGCCTCCTGCTGGCAGATTCAAATCAAATGTATTTGTATAGCGCTTTTAACAATACATATCGCTGCAAAGCAACTTTACAGCAAATTAAAGTTTTTACAATATATTTAGTAGTAGCTTACTAGTGATGACTATGTCAAGTTGATGTACATATGGCACAGATGTGTGGTAAAGATCAATTAATGACGTAATCAAACAGACAAAGAACACCATAAATTAGCAAAATTTGGTAGTGCTGTATGTTGTTTCAGGGTTGGTATCATCTCTTCTTAAGTGTTCTGAATCCAGACTGAAGCTTGTGAATTCCAGATGGCAGAAACAGAGAACAAATAGGAACATAATTAACGTAGCTGCTGTTTAAACCAAGCAAAGAAAAAATTGTTAAACCAGAGCAAAAAAGATAAATAATGTGCATTTAATCAGATATAACTGCAGGAAAAGTTTATGAGATGCATTATTTGAATGCTTGGCTAAAAAGATGAGTCTTTAATCTAGATTTAAACAGAGAGAGTGTGTCTGAACCCCGAACGTTATCAGGAAGGCTGTTCCAGAGTTTGGGAGCCAAATGCGAAAAAGCTCTACCTCCTTTAGTGGACTTTGCTATCCTAGGAACTACCAACAGTCCAGAGTTTTTTGACCTTAGGGAGCGTGATGGATTGTAGCGTGGTAGAAGACTAGTTAGGTACGCAGGAGCTAAAACGTTAAGTGCCTTATAGGTAAGAAGTAATATTTTGTAACTGATGTGGAACCTGATAGGTAGCCAGAGCAGAGACTTTAAAATTGGGGTAATATGATCATATTTTCTTGACCTGGTAAGTAGCAGCTGCATTTTGAACTATTTGTAGCTTGTTAATTGAAGATGCAGGACAACCACCTAGTAGTGCATTACAATTGTCCAGTCTAGAGGTCATGAATGCATGAACTAGCTTTCCTGGATCAGAAACAGGTAACGTTTCATAGCTTGGTAATGTTTCTAAGATGGAAGAATGCTATTTTTTGTAACATGAGAAATATGATTTTTTGGTCCAATAAATAATATCTCTGTCTTATCTGAATTTAATAGGAGAAAAATATTGAGCATCCAATTTTTACATTTTAATTTATAAGTTTCATCTGGTCTTGCTGAGATATATAGTTGAGTATCATCAGCATAACAATGGAAACTAATCCTGTATTTTCTAATAATACTACCAAGGGGCAGCATGTATACTGAAAATAGTAGAGGACCTAGGGACAGATCATTGTGACACTCCATACTTTACTGGTGATAACTGAGATGACTCCCCATTTAAATAAACAAAGTGGTAGTGATCAGACAGGTAGGCTCTAGACCAGGGGTCACCAAACTTGTACCTGGAGGAACGGTGTCCTGCAGAGTTTACCTCCAACTTTCCTCAACACACCTGCCTGGAAGTTTCAAGTATACCTAGTAAGACCTTGATTAGCTGGTTCAGGTGTGTTTGATTAGGGTTGTAGCTAAACTCTGTAGGGACACCGGCCATCCAGGACCGGGATTGCCACGGGATTGACGCCCTATAGTAACTAGGAATTGCACAAGCTTCAGTCTGGATCCAGAACACCGAATAAGAGATGATGCCAACCCCTCAGAGAACCTCAGATAATGCCAACCCACAAACAATATACAGCACTAACGAATTTTGCTATAGGTTTGATTGCAACATATAATTCATTATTGTTAATAGTGTTCATTATCTGTTTGATTACATCATTAACTGATTTTTACCATACATCTCTGCCATATTTACATTAACTTGACATAGTCACCACTAGTAAGCCACTACTAAATAGGTGACCCTGGAAACAGTCATAAGTGTAAATTTTTCAAAGTTGAGATTTATTCATCAGCTGAAAGCTGAATAAATAAGCTTTCTGTTAATGTATGGTTTGATAGGATAAGACAATATTTGGCTGAGATGCAACTATGTTAAAATCTAGAATCTGAGGGTGCAAAAAAAATTAAATATTGAGAAAATCACCTTTAAAGTTGTCCAAATGAAGTTCTTAGCAATGCATATTACTAATCAAAAATTAAGTCTGATATGTTTACCATAGGAAATTTACAAAATATCTTCATGGGACATAATGTTTACTTAATATCCTAATGATTTTTGCCATAAAAGAAAAATCGATAATTTTGACCCATACAATGTATTTTTGTCTATTGCTGCAAATATACCCGTGCTGCATAAGACTGGTTTTGTGGTCCAGGGTCACATATATTGTAGAAAAAAAACTTTAATTTTCTGTAAAGCTGCTTTGCAAGCATTTGTATCGTGAGAAGTGCTATAAAAATAAACTTGAATTGAGTGAAAAATACATTGTGGAGCAAAGAGGTTACTTTTAGAGTAGGTTACTTTTGGTATGAAATAAAGTTTCAAGCTTTCAAATTGTGTCATTTTTAAAGAAATTCAATCCATAAATAGCATTTTGTGGATCTTTAATGTGTTGTGACAGATTGCTGTAGTGCCTCAGTTCAAACGCCACGTGAACCGATCATCTTCTCTTGATCCAACTGTCAACAGACGTCAATAGACACTATCTGTCAAGTTAAAGTCCAGCAGCGTTAATGTCTGGTTTGTTTGACGGACAAAAATGGTCAATTCTGCATTATGATTGGTCAAATCACCTGTCAATCAAACTCCCTGCAAAGCGTCAATACAGTTTATTTTTAATTCTACAGACAAAATTAAAATATACAGTTTAAAATTGCAGATTCCATCTCAGAAATCACATCTAGACCTTAAATTTATAACTGAACATTTGCATTTTTCAAACATGAAGCATCAACACATATAGAGCACAAGGACATTTCTTATTTTTCTTTTAAAATGTACATTTATAAACTACAAACAGAGAAATTCTCTTACCGTTTTTCAGAGTTGAAGAGATACAGTGAGAACAGTTTACAATCTTAAGACGATTTCTCTTGTGTTTGAATACTTTATCTTCCTTTTTTGAGTACCCTCCGTTTCTACTTCAAAACCAGTTTTGATTAAATCCATTCAAAGACTATTTTTTTGTAACGTAAAAAAGATCTCATCATAAAAAGGACAGGGCAAATGAAGCAACATCCACCAGTGCATGAGAATTAGTGAAACAGAAAAAAAAGGAAGGAAGTTAAAATAGACTAGAGAACAACATGCAAAGTTTTTTTTCACATTTTCAAAGAAATTTTTACATGCAGTGGAGCTTTTCATTTCTCAGACAGGATTTTTCACAAATACTGAGTTTCTTCACAGCGAACACATGCAATTGTGATGGTTTAGTGACATTTAGAGAGTTTTATTGGAGCTTTCAAGATCACATGATCCTGTTTTCTGTTTCTCTTTTTTGTGTTGAACTGCATTAAACCTTTATGTAAATTATAAACCAACATATACTCTGTATTCTGCACGACACAGATGCTCTTTGTTCCGTGTTTTTGTTCCTCAAACTTCAAGGGGACCACATCAGTACCCCACTATCAGTCCAGTGCTTTATATGTAAACCCAGTCTCTCATCATATGAAGACATGTCTGTCAAAATGCAAACAAGGTTCACCAAGACATAGGAGAATAAAAACAATGACTCATGAATCTTAGAGCTTCAAAAGCTGGAAGCTCATTTGTGTGGACATCTTTAAGTGTTTTTTTTTTTTTTTTGTCTTTGGATTATTAGCTGATGTATTACTAAAACATATATAAACATCATTAAACATCATCATAATGCTTTAGTGTTTAAAATTAAGATCTGCATTAGCTCAGGTTTCTAGTCATGAACACTTACCATATGATCCTCAACAGTGGTAACAGTAAGTATTTATAGTACAGCGCATGACTGGAGTTTTTACTATGGTTTTACCCAGTATGCATTGCAGCATGAAGCATTTTGTCAACCCAGGCTCATTAGAAATACGTGCGTCTACATACATTTCTGCAACACCGTAATTACGTACCTTACTGCATGTTTCGTGGCAGTTTCAAATGAAATGTCCAGACAGTGGCGCTAAAACACACGTTCAATACGTGACCAACGTTTTTATTACGTTGGTACAGGCACGTATTGCTGTATTTTTATTATGCTGCTTGAGGTACGTATTCCAGCTGTTCAGAATTCAAATATCCAGGGCGTTTCGCTAAAGGTTAATGCTCTGTCTTATTGGAGATATCCCCTACACCAAACCCAACCCTAAACCTAACCGATAGTGTTAACAAATGCAAAACTGATTAAAAAATGTATTTTGTGATGTAGCCGTGCTATTTTAACTTCTTCATTCAGATTTGAGCTGTATTGTCGAATCGTAGTTTCATGGGTTCGAACCGAAGCTCTTCATCACCTAAGTGCAACGCCGTATCGCGTGAGCTACCGAGCAAACTGAGTGCGTTAGAAAACTCATATATATGAAGCTGTATATGTGACGACAACGTTCTAAAGTATCAGTTTTCATATTGCGCAGAATGTTAAAATAGTTTTAAAACCATAATATAATATTCAGCAGTAGTAATCGTCTGGAAATTAGGCTTTATTAATCAAAACTCTGCTTGTAAATCATACTATGTGTGAAAAGGAATCAAAGTTACTGCCTCTAACGTTCATTTTAACCGGAAACAGTGATTCATACATGTAGGTACGTTTTTTCAGGTTTGCAGAAATATATATAGAGGCACGTATATCCAATGAGCCTACGTTGCATTTTGTTGATTGTTGCAGGAACACAAGGGTGAAAAGCTCAACTAAATCAAACACTGATCTCCATAATGGTGTCATCATTTTAACCACTAAAACATCAACATCTGATGCTCTGTATAATTCTCAATAAAAGCTTCTGTAGACGTGCGACAGAAATAAAGTCAGTCTGGTTAATAATGTGTGAAGCTGGTGAAGCTGTTTGTGGAGTTGTTTAATCATCATCTGCAGAGATTGTGAGAGATTTAATGACTTATTTTATTTCAGTTGATTTAATCTGTGGCTGAAATCAGTTGTAGTTCTCGTGTTTCTCTTTTCTTTGGTTAACAGCAGGTGTTCATCACTAATTCTTCAAACGCCTTTCAGTCGATTACTTAATTATCTCATTAACTTGAACTCTGCTTCAGTGTTAATTTAACTTTATTTAGAGAGGGACAAAATGTTTTCTGAATAGAGTTGATTTTACTCTGGGGATTTTACTGTGTAGGAGTGAGGCAGCAGCACGCAATGCACAATAACATCACAAAAAAATGCCATAATGCTTTCAAAACATTTATTTCATTTTATTATAGACAATATTTTCATATTTTATAGTTTTTTACTGCATGTATTTGTGAAAATGATTAGGCTATGTATAATGTTATATATTCTTTTTAAGATGCCAATAAAAAGTACCACATGCTGTCTCATTTCATTAAAATTATGCAAAACAAAATGACAAATGTTTACTTTCACTAGCTGTCATGTATTTGTGTGCTTGCAGCGGGAGTGTCTTAAGCGAGAACAAGAAGTTTGAAGTTTACAGGCTTACGTACACTGTACGTCCACAGCGTCTTCTGGGATTAGATTTTCTCAAGTCTGCACTTGATGCATCCTCGATTTCAAGAACACATCCGGGCGCTTTAATGTGTCCTCTGCACTTGTGTTCTTGAGTATTGGGAATTGAACACGAGGACGCAAGATCACATAAGAGCACATATTGAGAAACGGCCAGTAATTTCACCAAACTGATCCATTGATCACTTGACTGTGATGTAAATCACTGATTGATCCTCCACCATCTGATCAGTAGATCTGTGAAATGAATATATCCAGAGATATTACATCAGTGACCTTAACAGATGGCTGCATTTAAGGGTGTTCAAAAGTGGTCTGATTAAATCTGAATATGTTATGAACATGTCATGATTGAGTTTCCCACCTCCTGGCAGCATGAGGTTGGTATTTCCCAATGTTGTCGTACTGGTTTTCGTCGTCTTCTGGGTGGTTCGTCCCTTTGTTTCTGTGATGGAGGATGGTTACATACTGGATCTCTTCTGTATCCTCAGAATCAGATGTTTTTCCCTCAGTTTGATTGGCACTCAAATTGCTGAGCGTAATTATGGAATACAGGGCATCACTTTGGTCTGGGGGATCAGATTCAGACCGAGGCCCATCGTGAGCTGATGCGTTGGCATACAGATCATCCTAAAATTAGAAAATGACATGTTACACTTTATTTGTGGCAAGAAGAATGCTCATTTGATTTACCTGCTTCTGTGTGATGTCATCAGGTCTGTGTTTTTTCCTCCTGTAATAAATCATTTTAAATGTATTTAGGAAATATGAGTTTGGTATACTAATGTGTTTTCTGAGAGCCAGAATGAACTTACAAGAGGAACACAATGATGAAAATGAAAATTAAACCTCCCAGTCCACCAGTGACTCCACCAACTGCATACAGAAACGTTCTTCCTACAACAAGACAAGTGACAGGACAATGTTTTTATCATTATACACAATGACGAGACAAAACTGTGTACAGCAGGAGGACGGCTGCATATCAGCACACTGTTTATCTTCATAGTTAAAGATTTTGTGATGTTACAGTGCCTTTTCAAACAAAATACAATTATGAAATCAAATAACACCCAATTCCGCAGAGTAACATCATTCTACAAAAATTAGCACCAATAATGCTGCCACAGTTTTCCAATTTTGTAGTGCACTCTTAAAAATAAAGGTGCTTCACGATGCTGTAGAAGAACTTTTTTTGTTTAAATGGTTCAATAAAGAACCTTTAACATCTGAAGAACCTTTCTGTTTCACAAAAGGTTATTTGTGGTGAAAGAAGGTTTTTCAGATTATAAAAAGGTAAGAAAGAGATGGTTCTTTAAAGAACCTTTGACTGAATGGCTCTGTGGAACCAAAAATGGTTCTTCTATAGCAGGGTTCCTCAGATCTTACCCTGGAGGTAAATGCACTGCAGAGTTTAGCTCCAACCCTGATCAAACTCCCCTACCTGTGATTTTCTAATGATCCTGAAGACACTGATTAGCCTGTTCAGGTGTGTTTGACT
The DNA here is from genome assembly GCA_012976165.1 of Labeo catla. Lineage (NCBI taxonomy): Eukaryota > Metazoa > Chordata > Actinopteri > Cypriniformes > Cyprinidae > Labeo > Labeo catla. The sequence continues at coordinate 133,373 of VONZ01000631.1, read as the reverse complement.
GGGGTTAGAGCTAAACTCTGCAGGAAAGTGGATCTCGTGGGCCAGATTTGAGGATCCCTGTTCTATAGTATCGCTGTGAAGAACCTTTTTAAGCACCTTTATTTTTAGGAGTGTGTGCATGTTTGAGATTTGATGGAAGAAAATCTGTGAAGATTCTCTTTATGTATGTGCTGCAGGAAGATTTCATAGTTAGGATTTTAAAACTCCTGTAGTCTGAGCCTGGATTAAAGGTTTAAAAAAAGATGACTAACAGTTAAGTGACTTTTTTTTCATTTCTGATAAATACAATGTCTTAAAATGACCGTAAAATTTTTAAATTGATAATATATTTCTTGTTTTTTTTTCTGCCATATTTTCTTCTTTTCCTAGAGCTTATCAATAGTAGAAATGCTTGTATAATTACTGAATGACTCATGAATCATACACACCATGTACACTGACAGTAACAGCGTCTGATCTCTGAGATCCATGTTGATTGTGAGCCTCACAGTAGAAGCGTCCACTCTGTAGTGCACTGAAACTCTGTCCAGATCCAACAGCTGAGGATTCATCCTCCTTAAACCAGCTGAAGTTCAGAGCAGGTGGGTTTGAATCACTGCTGCAGATCAGAGTCACTGAATCACCTTCCACTATTTCAGCAGATCCATTAATGAACACAAAGACATTTCTTGGAGGGTCTGTAAAGGACAAAAATTAAATTCACAATAAATATTAGAAAATTGAGAATTTGAAAATTTTGAATAAGATGCAGATGATCATTAACTCACACATGACTTTTAAAGTCACAGCATCAGAACATTTCTCTCCATGTTTATTGATGGACTTGCACTTGTATTCTCCACTGTGATCAGAGCTGATCTTTGAGATGTTGTAGATTCTTCCAGATCCTACAAACGTTTTTCCTTTAAACCAGCTGAAATTCAGAGCAGGTGGGTTTGAATCACTGCTGCAGATCAGAGTCACTGAATCTCCCTCCACTATTTCACCAGACGGACTGATGGACACTGAAACGCTCTTTGGTGCATCTGAAAAGGACACAGTTTAAATCCTTAAACCATCTTGTTCAAACACTGTCACGTTTATTTTTTATTGTTTATTTTTTAAGAACTAATAAATCTGTACTCACATGTGACATTGAGATAAACAGCAGGAGAGATGTAAGTGTGTCCATGTAGAGCACAGCTATAGTTGCCTGCATCCTCTCTTCTGACTGACTGTAGCAGGAGTTCATTGTTTCTGTCTCTTCTCTCAGTTAATGGCTGTGAGTTTCTGTACCAGATAAATGTTGCTCTGTCAGTCAGAGTGCAGCTGCTTTTACATGTCAGACGGACTGAATCTCCCTCTGTCACTCTCTCAGGAGACTCCACCTGAAGATCTGAACACAACACACACATTATATCTAGTGCTGCTGTCATACACCCATTATTACACAGTAAAATTCACAGAGTAAAATTAACTCTAGTCAGAGAACATTTGGTCCCTCTCTAAACAGAGTTAAATTAACACTGAAGCAGAGTTAAAGTTAAAGAGATAATTAAGTGATCAATTAAAAGGGGATTGAGCATTAGTGATGAACACCTGCTGTTAACAAGCAGAATCACACAAGAACTACAACTGATTTCAACCACAGATTAAATCAACTGAAATAAAAGACATTAAATCTCTCAAAATCTGATTAAACAACTCCACAAACAGCATCACCAGCTTCACTCATTACTAACCAGACTGGATTAATTGTAATAATAATAATAATAATAATAATAATAAATAAAAAAAAACATAATGCCACCATAACTGTGGTCAAGGTTTGCTTTAGTTTGTCTCTTGACCCTTTTAGTAACTTACAATAATTTGCTTCACAGCAAACATTTATGTATTGCTGAATCAAATGTTTGAAGCAACAGATTATTTTACACTTTCTGCTTATAGCTCATTTGTGTGAACATTATAAAGCGATCTCTCTCTTTGGTTTATTGATGTGCATATTGCTGAAAAAAGGTCCTCTTAAACAATCACCACCATAAAGCTTCAATTTTGGGAAAAAAAAAAAAAAAGAGGTGCATCTACTCAGGATTTTAGACATGAACACTTATCATATGATCCTCAACAGTGGTGACAATAATTATTCATACTGCAGTGCATGATGGGAGTTTTTACTGTGTTGTTACCCAGCATGCATTGCAGCATGAAGCATTTTGTTGATTGTCACCATTGTTGAGATTCATATGCTGGTACTTGATGACTGTGTGTCTCTCAGTAACAGCAGTGTTTACTTACTCTTTACTATTACATCATAGTTTTTTTTTTTTCTTTTCACTGCTGAAGTTTCACAGGGTTGGGTATGGTTATCTAAATGCATAAACTGAGAAAAAGTTAGCCTGGATGTAATCAAATCATCTCACAATAAACATCTCAACATAAAAAGTCAATTAAAATGTGCTTAATGTAAAGCATTGACCACTCTGTTTTACAACATTACACATACAGTTAATCAGAGATGTCACCCAAAAACTGAAGGGTCAAGAGCTCAACTAAAGCAAATGCTGATCTCCATGATGGTAGCGTCATTTTAACCACTAAAACAACAACTTTTGATCCTCTGTAAATCTAAATAAGAGCTTCTGTAGACGTGTGACAAAAATAAAGTCAGTCTGGTTAATAATGAGTGAAGCTGGTGAAGCTGTTTGTGGAGTTGTTTAATCATCATCTGCTGAGATCTCGAGGGATTTAATCACTTATTTTATTTCAGTTGATTTAATCTGTGGCTGAAATCAGTTGTAGTTCTTGTGTTTCTCTTTTCTTCATTGATTCTGCTTGTTAAGAACAGGTGTTCATCACTAATGCTCAATCACCTTTTAATTGATCACTTAATTATCTGATCAACTTTAACTCTGCTTCAGTGTTAATTTAACTCTATTTAGAGAGGGACCAAATGTTCTCTGAATAGAGTTAATTTTACTCTGTGGATTTTACTGTGTATTCAACATAATGCACAGAAGAAGAGTGAAACCTCATGAAAGTCACCTCTGACAGTAAGACTCACTCCTGGATCACCAAGCCATTTGCCATCAGGTTTATCAGTGGTGAATCTGAAATAGTACATGTTTTCATCTTTCTCTGTCACATGATTCAGTCTGATGGTGCAGTTCTGCTGTTTATCTCCCAGATACTGAAGCCTCTGACTGTATTCAGGATCCTCAAACAGATCTGGAGGCTCTACTCCCTTTACAGGGTTTTTGGTCCAGAACACTTTCTCGATCTGATGTCCAGTAGGGTATTTATAAGTGCAGCTCATTATCACTGATGAGTTCTTTAGTGCACAGATGTGTGAATGACTGTAACTCACACCCCAATCAGCACTGAAAACATCTGAAATAATGATAATGATGATGATGACGATGATTATCATTATTTTAAGATTAAATGCATCTGTACAACTGGATGATGTTGAAAAGCAGAAATAGGTCTGACCATACCAGGAATCATGAGCAGAAAGATCAGAGGAAGAGGAGGAGCCAGTTTGACAGACATCACCATAGCAACACCTACAACACAATCAAAAGGCCTGATTTGTAGATATTAAAATGTAATTTTGTCAGGAAAACATGGAAATAGTTTCCCTTTTTTATCCTTTTGTTTGTGTGATTTTTAATTTGCTAGTCATAAAATAAAAAGTAATTATTTCTCCTTTACTATAACTACCTTAACAATAAGCCATACAATTTTTTTTTTTTCAATTATTATTATTTCTCCTTGATTGTAATAACTTCTCCCTTATTGAAATTGTTTAACTGACCCTTCCCAAAGACCTGCCGCCCTTACACACAGAAAAAAAATGGTGCTTCAGCGGTTCTTCAGCGGTTCTTTGGTGTGATTGTGGTGCTATATAGCACCGTTAGTGTATAAAGAACCGGTCAAGCCCCTGTCTGGTTCTTCAGCGGTTCTTCAGAGGTTCTTTGGGGTCGTTAAGGTGCTATATAGCACCACTGCCATACAAAGAACCTGTTAAGCCTCTGAATAAGGATCTCTAACTCTCTCTTCTGAAGCAGTGTTGAAGTTAACGAGATTATTAGGTGATTAACGAAGTGATGATTGATCATTATTGAAGACACCTGATGTTAATAAGCAGAATCACCAAAGGAGAAAACCAATTTTTTTAAGCAACCATTATAGTGGTCAGTGTTTGCATTAGTTGGGCTCTTGACCCTTAAATCATCAATATTAGGTCTTGTTTGGCTGCAATTACTGAGTTATAACAGCCAGACAAGCAAAGAGCAAAAGTGAATAAGATGGCATTGACTGTGCTTGACTTAACTATCATATAGTGACTTGAGTATTTGACAATTTTCTTACAGATTACCAAAAAGAAAAACTGTGAACAAAAGATCAATCAGTTTTGCCATAATCAGACAGATAATGAAAAAAGCTAATCTTAACTTAGACACAGACATGAAGAATCAGTGTGAGAATCACAACAACGGTGACCATCAAAAAGCGTGTTGTAGCCAATCAGAACTCATCCATGACTCCCATCATGCATTGCGGCATGAATAAATTATGAGTTCAGAGTTGATCTGTTTATCTGAATATGCCGTTTGTCACCATTGTTGAGATTCATGGGCTGGTTCTTGATGTCTATGTGTGCCTAGGTGAAATGCCTTTTTTTTTTTTTTTTTAAATTTAATTTAATTTAATTTTATTTTATTAAACAGGTTGTAAGAGAAAAACTTTCCAAAATGCAGCAGCCAAACAAAATCTAGTGTTAAAAATTTAAGGGTCAAGAGCCCAACTAATGCAAACATTGACCACTATAATGGTTGCTTAAAAATTTTGGTTTTCTCCTTTAGTGATTCTGCTTATTAACATCAGGTGTCTTCAATAATGATCAATCATCACTTTGTTAATCACCTAATTATCTCATTAACTGTGTATGGTACATCTGATGGTTCTACATAGAACCATTTGACAAAGGTGCCATATAGCACCCATATAGCTATATATAAGTGGTTCCCCTATGATTACGAGCCAAAGAACCACTTTTAGTGCTATATAGCACCATTTGTTTTTAGAGTGTAGTTACTGTTGCTTCGTCAGACAAGCCATGGCACTCTCACCACACATCATGTTCTCACACAGTGAAAAATATATCGCAGAGCAAAGAGGAAACTGACAAGACAGACAAGACAGAGCAGCGTTACCTTTGGTACAAAACATTGTAATTTTTTAAGAAACAGAACAAAAAATATGGACATCATAAGGTATCTTGATTCACTTGTTGAAAGATATCAATTCACACTTCACAATTCACACTTCACACAATTTTCAAGTTGAAGTCCACCAATGTTAATCTCTCCTGGTTTGTTTGACAGACAAAAATGGCAGATTTTGCGTTATGGAGCCTGTCAATCAAACTCCCAGCGAAGGGTCAGTAGAGTTTATTTTTAATTCTACACATAAGAAATCATAAGAAATCTCATAAGAAATCTCAGAAATCATGTCTAGACCTTAAATTTTATAGATCCAACAACTGAAAATTTCCATTTTTCAAACATGCATCATGAACACGTACAGAGGACAAGGACATTTTTCTTTGAAAATGTAAATGTATAAAGTACAAACAGAGAAATTCTCTTACCGTTTTGTTCAGAGATGAAGAGATACAATGAGAACTGGGGCTTACAATCTTAAGACGATTTCTCTTGTGGATGAATGCTTTATTTTCCTTTTTTGAGTACCCTCAGTTTCTACTTCAAATCCAGTTTTGATTAAATCCATTTAAAGAATATTTTTGTAACGTAAAAAAGACCTCATCATAAAAAGGACAGGGCAAATGAAGCAACATCCACCAGTGCATGAGAATTAGTGAAAGAGAGAAAAAAGGAAGGAAGTTAAAATAGACTAGAGAATAACATGCAAAGTATTTCACATTTTCAAAGCAATTTTCACATGCAGTGGAGCTTTTAAGTTTCTAAGTTTCTTCACAGCGAACACATGCAATCGTGATGATGTTTTAGTGACATTTAGAGAGTTTTATTGGAGTTTTTAAGATTACATAATTCTGTTTTATACTAAGTTTCTACATCTCCTTTCTGTGTTGCTATGAGGCCTGTGAACAGCATTAAGCCTTTATGTAAATTATGAACCAACATATACTCTGTATTCTGCAGGACACAGATGCTCTCTGTTCCGTGTTTTTGTTCCTCAAACTTCAAGGCGACCACATCAGTACCCCACTATCAGTCCAGTGCTTTATATGTAAACCCAGTCTCTCATCATATGAAGACATGTCTGTCAAAATGCAAACAAGTTTCACCAGCAGTTGGTGCAAAGACACTAGAGAATAAAAACAATGACTTATGAATCTTAGAGCATTAAAAGCTGGATATGCTTGCAAACTACTGATCTTACTCTTATTAATTTACAGAATAATAAATCAACAAATCAACCTGGCTAAATTTTGATTTCTCAGTTAGTATTTATTTAAGATTATTGAGCATTACAAATATTTTTCATAAGAGCCAACAGTATTTGCAGTTCCTACATACAGTACAGACTAAAACAACTAAACAAACAAATAAAACATCTTTTTTATGTTAAGCACTTACTTGTGTGTCTTCAGATTCAAACTGACTGGTTCATCTTATCCTGTCTTGTATTATTACATGGCTGTCCCTCATAAGGGAAAGTGAAACCTATTCACCTTCTGTTCAAACGCGTTGTCTCTTGTTGCAGTATCTCTCGGAGCGGGCAATTGAAAACGCGAGATGGCGCTACCGCGGCTGATTACACAATGCCTTTCGCTCCGTTCCGCCTTTTTACACTAATCCAGTCCGGCTTTCGGTCTGTGTTTGTCGGTTATTCCCTCAAGACGAAAAAAAACAAACAAACAAAAAAAACAACAACAACAACAAAAAAAACAGAATAGAGAGAGCATGAATGATGTTTGCATTCAACTCAGCAGATAAAGTCACAAATTCAGACTTTAAATCTTTGACTGACCAGTTTGTTTACCTGAACAGTACATTACTAAAAATCAAATTAATATTCTCACCAGAGCATTATTTCTGTATGTCAGCTACCTGCTTCCCCTTTAAAGACAATGATTTGACACAATTACAACCAGTTACAACTTATTTAATGTTTGTTTAGACACGTGGTCAGTATCCTTCCAAATCAGCATTGTGATAATAACTTCAGCTCCACAAATCACTCAGCAGATATGTACAAAATCACCAGATGTCCTACAGAGACAAATGAGTAAAACACCTGAACAGACTCATTTGCTTGACTTCAGAAAGAGTAAATGAGCTGCTCTACCTTTAACAGTGACAGTAACAGCGTCTGATCTCTGAGATCCATGTTGATTGTGAGCCTCACAGTAGAAGCGTCCACTCTGTAGTGCACTGAAACTCTGTCCAGATCCAACAGATGAGGATTCATCCTCCTTAAACCAGCTGAAGTTCAGAGCAGGTGGGTTTGAATCACTGCTGCAGATCAGAGTCACTGAATCACCTCCCAGAACTGACCAGACTGAATGATGGACACTGAGACGTTCTTTGGAGGATCTAAAATAGACACAAATCAAGTGTATAGTAACAAACATAAACTCAACCATTAAAAAAGAATCTGTACTCACACATGACGTCGAGATGAACAGCAGGAGAGATGTAAGTGTGTCCATCTAGAGCACTCCAGATTTACCAATCCACTTCTTATCAGGTTTATCAGTTGTTAATCTGAAATAGTACATGTGTGAATCTTTCTGTGTCACATGATTCAGTCTGATGGTGCAGTTCTGCTGTTTATCTCCCAGATACTGAAGCCTCTGATTGTATTCAGGATCCTCAGACAGATCTGGAAACTCCTCATGTTTCTCTTTTTTCTCTTTTGTATTGGTTCAGAACACATTCCTGATTTGATATCCAGTAGGGTATGTATAAGTGCAGCTCATTATCACTGATGAGTTCTTTAGTGCACAGATGTGTGAATGACTGTAACTCACACTCACACCAGCGCTAGAAACCCCTGAAACACAGAATTTATACTGAACAACAGTTATTTATTTATTTTGTTATAGCTCTTTATGTACGTTGTTGTTTTTCACCAACATTAACTTTAGTTTTCACCAATGCCAGATCTTTTAGCAACAAAATGGAGGAACTGATTTTACCAATCTGGTGTATAAATACAAGATATATAAGTAGATTTTGTTCTTCCGAAAGGTAGACCGGGTTATCTACCATGTGAATGTGCTGTTGTTATACTCACAGCCAAACCCAATATTAACTCCAACATAGCTTTAGGCTGCCTGCTCATGTTGCTGCCCTTAGGAGATCTGACTCAGGCTCCCCAAAATGCATTGTTGTGGGGCCCTCTTAGCCTCTGGGCACATTATCCTGCTGAAAGAGGCCACAGCTACCAGGAAATACCATTTCCATGAAAGGGTGCACATGGTCTGCAACAATGCTTAGGTAGTTGGTACGTGTCAAAGTAACATTCACATGGATGGCAGTGTTTCCCAGGAGAACTATCCCGAAGCATCACACTGCCTCTGCCGACTTGCTTTCTTCCCTTCGTGCATCCTGGTGCCATGTGTTCTCCTGGTAAGCGACGCACATGCACCCGGCCATCACTTGTAAAACCTTTAACTCGTGTTTCCTTAAACGCTTAAACACAAGCTTTATCCATAAATTACAGCAAGACGATAAGGCGGTAAGAAAACGGTTTCTCTCTTGTTTCTTGCCCGCACCACCTCCATCTCACGTAACAACAAGTGTGTAGCAGTTAAAGAAGCAGAACTGAAATATCCATCAGAAAACATAATAAATAATATTGAAATATATATATATATATATATATATATATATATATATATATGTGTACAGGAAATATCAAAACTGTCTCTCATTGAAAGTTGCAAAAAATATACTTTAAGTTATTACATGCAAATCAACACTCTAAACAACAGTTATAATATACAAATTAAATTACATATTAAATTGGCTATTGGCTACAATTAACTTCTTGAGCAATTTGAGCTACAGTAGCTCATCTGTTGGATCGGACCACACGGGCCAGCCTTCGCTCCCCACGTGCATCAGTGAGCCTTGGTCGTCCATGACCCTGTGCCCGGTTCACCACTGTTCCTTCCTTGGACTGCTTTTGATAGATACTGACCACTGCAGAACGGGAACACCCCACAAGAGCTGCAGTTTTGGAGATGCAGCCATGACACTTTGGCCCTTGTCAAACTCACTCAAATCCTTACGCTTACCCATTTTTCCTAGTTCTAACACATCAACTTTGAGGACAAAATGTTCACTTACTACCTAATATATCCCACCCACCAAGAGGTGCCATGATGAAGAGATAATCAGTGTAATTTCGCTTCACCTGTCAGTGGTCATAATGTTATGCCTGATTGGGTGTACTTTGTTTTGACAAAAACATCAGAATGTGCCCCAACCAGAAGCCCTGAATGACAAAACATAGTCAAAACATAGCCTTCAGGGGCTGGTTGCACCAGCTAGATGTAAAAAAGCTGGGTGTTGCAAAGCCCAGCCCTTTACACCTGTTGCACCAGCTAAAACTACGACCAAGTGAAGCCACCGCGAAATAATTTCATTAACAAAATATTTCCTAATGTCCGCGTTCTTGTATCTGAGGTCTCCCTGCACATTCCCATGACATATTTCTTCAGACTAACACAAAAAATAAAGGCGACAGGTTAAGTAAAATATAATGAATGTAATAAAGTGCTTCTCTCTAGAGTTTTTTTTTTCTTGCTATCGAGTTTATGTACACTGAATCTCTTTCCTGAGGTAAATGTGAATTTACGTGACAATTGTGCATTTTAGCCTCTTGACATCTTTCTTTGGCTGAAAAACCACATTTATAAATTGTAGAGTTTGTGATAGAATTTGAAAGCTGATACTTTATTTCTGATTAAAAAGTAAGCACAAAACTTACTGCGATTATTGGATGGCAGGAATGCTGCAAATGATGAGACGAATTAAAGACGTTAAGTATTTCCAAGCATTTATACTGTCCCAGCAAGATGTCGAATAGAAATATTAAGAGAATACTTTAAGACAGTTATATACTGTTATCAGCGTGGTAAAGTAGATTTGTCTCTCATTGTCTCTGAGAGAATTTGTGCTGTTAATACAGTGTTAGCCGTAGTTTCTTTTTTACTTTCACTTTTGTAATTCTTGCGCAAAGTTTGCATGTTGCTTGCATGTGTTGTTTGACCCCTCTCTATAATAATTGTTTATAGGCCACATTATCCTACTCGAAAAGACCATAAACGTTACAGTTGGCTTCTGCAATTAGTAATTAAAAACGAATCATGTCCGAGCAAATCATGACTTTTCACTTTACGCCTACCTTTGACTAGGCGCAAGATTTAGTCTTAGCCAGCCTAGTCTTACAACCGGGCGTAGTCTTGCAACCGGCCCCAGGTCTGGGAACAGAGCCATGCACACCATTGCTAGAGTTGAGATGAAGAAAGGCAGCAGGGAGGCAAAAGCGGCCTACAAGAGAAAAATTTGAAGACCACTTCACTAACAACATATTCACGGCTGGTGTGGCAAGGCATCCAGCATGTCGCCAATTATAAGACTAGCAACTGAATGACTGTTAATGGTGACGGCTCTCTAGGGGAGCAACTAAATTGTTTCTTTTGCTAGCATTTGAGATGAAAGCAGCCAAGACAATTAAGAAACCTCAACTAGCCTCAAGTAGCCACACCCTCATGGTGTAGGAGCATGTTGCGAGGCGTGAAACCAAGAAAGACAACGGCCCTGATGGTGTGATAGGAAGGGTGTTGAAATTATGTGCAGACCAGCCTTCTGAGGTTTTTACTAAAATCTTCAACCAATCTAATGTCTAAAACCAACTTCCAACTTGCCAGAAGCCCGCCATAATCATTCCACTGCCTGAAAATACCTTCACCAGTAGCCTCAGTGATCATCAAATCACACTTACACTGGCCATCATGCAGAATTTTAGAGGCTGGTTCTACAGCATACTAAAGCTTGTCTGCCAAATCACCTTTGGTCCCTACCAGTTCAGCTACAGAGGATGCCATCATCACATGGCAGGGGTGACACGTTTCACATCAAGGGAGCTATTTGAGTGTGCTCTTTATAGACTTATAGACAGATTGGTCACCAAACTTGCTGACTTCGAATTGTCACAATGTCACAAAGCGTCATCAGTACAGCTTATGAGATCACTAAGTTCCCACTGCCTTCCCTGGAGGACTTATTCAGCTTTTTTTCCTCAGAAATGCAGTAAACAGAAACTGGACAACATCGATTTAACCTGCTGCCCTCTGGTAAATGCATCAGGTCCATTGTATCATAGACAAACAGATCACTGCCATTGTATCACAGGCTCAAAAGAAGTTTTTCCCCCAGAGCAAGAAACCACAGAGTCAAATACTGACTTCCCCTTGGTTGAAATTAATGGCACCCTCCAAACAGCTGGCGTCTCCTAGAATCATCACCACCGTTCTCCCCACTAGCGACAGCCCTAGTTATAGGTATATGTATTGTTGTTTTTGCTATATGTTGTTGTGCTCTGTTCAATGACAATAAATAACTGCACAATATAGAATCTTAAAAAAAGTGTTGCTAAAGCAGACTCACCATGAATCATGATCAGAAAGACCAGAGGAAGAGGAGGAGCCATTCTGACTGTAGCATCACCATAGCAACACCTACAACAAACATACAGTGGCTTATTTCAGCATTCATGATTCTTTAATTGTGTGTCCTTTAATTGTATATTCTGACATTCTTTAGTTGTATTTTGTTGTATTTTTGAAAAAAACAAAAAAAAAAAAAGGTAGTTTACTGCCTATAGACGCTTAAAGGAGAAGTCCACTTCCAGGACAAAAATTTACAGATAATGTACTCACCCCCCCGGTCATCCAAGATGTCCATGTCTTTTTTTCTTCATCCGTAAAGAAATTATGTTTTTTGAGTTAAACATTTCAGCATTTTTCTCCATATAATGGACTGATATGGTGGCCCGATTTTGAACTTCCAAAATGCAGTTTTACTTTAATTTAACAGCAAACAATGAAAGGTATTAGTGATCACCATACAAATCCACTGCTAAAGAAAAACAAATATTTTTGTTATTGGACTTTTGACTTTAAACCTTAGTTACTAAGGTACAGCCCTATAACAACTAGCACCAACCTATTTCCAATACATAAGATATTTAACAGATCGGTTATAAAATCATGCACTTTCCCATTTCGCCAACACTTCTGACCAGTGACAACACCACAAATGATCAGTATGAGTGTGTGTTTTCACATTGTTAATGTCACGTGATTAACACATTACATTTTAGTATGATTTTGACACCTCAACTTGTGCTGATAAAGCAGATGACATTAGACTAAAGGTCAATGAAAGCTGAACTGATAGAAACTTGATGTTAGCCCATAAAGATGCTCCTGTTGTATTTTCAAACTTGGGAATTTCTAAATGTAATCAATTGCTTACAGCTGGCATTGTCAAGAAACGTGTCTGAGAGACAAAGAAAAAAAAATGGCTTGAATAACTATAATCTGCATTTGCAGACCAGCCATCCTGGTTTGAGAACTGCTGAAACCAAGACTGTGAAACACTGAAAGGTACTGCATCGGGAGTGACTGCAATATCCTGTGCATTTAATAAACCGTAATTCATTCCCAGATTTCTATAATAAATCAATGAATCAAACAAAGAACTTAAAACATGCTAATGAAGCAGAATTGATTCATCTGAAGTTTTTATCATAGGAGTACGTATACGTTTTTTATTCTGTCAGTGGCCTTGTTCTCGTATGCATCACACGTCTCTAAATATGGCCATGAATACAGTTTTCTCTGAAGTGAGCTAAGTGTGAAAAAAAAAAAAAAGTGAAATGTCAATCATGTGACCTTCATGAGAGGTGGAGAAACACTAAGCGATGTCACACCAGGGAGGAAGAGGAAATCAGTCAGAAACGTATGCTACTGTAGCGCAGTTATATTGGGATCATTTAAGATGCGCCTCGCCTGAAATGTAGGCGAGAGTAGGCGGCTGCAGTGAGGGGAGGAGTGAAATAAGTGCCGTCAAGACGGACAGTTCTGGACTCTGGAAGTAGAACAAACACCTACGAGATCAAAGGTGTATATAACACTCACGTGCTGTTGCTGATAAACATGATATAATTTCAGCTCTGTTGTTTTTATATGAAAATAAATATTATGAACAAGACAACGTGCTTGCTATTTATTTCCATACAAAAGGCATATTTATCATCCATTTTAGATTTTTATAGACTCGCGGTGATCACCGGTGATCGGTTCTGCGCAGATTTTGCTCATCTCAAACGAGCCTATTGTAAACTCCCCACGGTGACATCAATGAGATTTATACAATAAACAGTGACAACTACAAGATCCACCACAGACCACCACAGTATTATATTAAAGACTGTATAATAGCCAAAACAGTTCACTTATAAATCCCGCCTTCTAAATAAAACAGCCAATCAGCAGTTGGTAAAGTCATTGTGTCACTGCAGCTGCTGTTAGAAGCTCCAGTTTGGGTCTGCAAATGCGCTTTGGCTGGATTGCTACAGGTTAATAAAGACAGCTCAGATTTGCGAGGAACGCGTTTTTAAAAAGCCTTTTCAAGTGTGTTTTCACTTGCTGTAGTATCGCTCGGAGTGGGAAATTGAAAACGTGGAGCGGAGCTGCAACCGCCGATTACAGTGATCCAGTCTGTGAATCGGTTGTTCACCCGTGAAGTGGCATCTGTTGGAACTGTTTTCATTGTTGAAGAAGAAATATGAACTAACTGCAAGTTGAAACTTAAGTTATTATACTGTATACTAAAGACTTGTTTACTGAAGAACAACAAATGTGCAGAACAACAGCAACATTGCAAGTTTAATAGTGTGTAGTATTAAAGAATGACAGAAACGTGTACAACTGAGCAGCTACCGCCTGCCTTTAATGCAAAACATGAACAATATACTGACACATAAGGTTAAAAACATTAAAAATCTAAATTAATTAGACTTGATATAAAGTGCAAACGAAAACACACTTAAGTGATTACACACTTTTACATTAATTCATTAATCAATTTACTTCTGTTTTAACCCATATGATCAAAAAATTACACTCTTAAAAATAAAGGTGCTTTAAAGGTTCTTCACAGCGATGCCATTGAAGAACCATTTTTGGTTCCACAAAGAATCATTCAGTCAAAGGTTCTTTAAAGAACCATCTCTTTCTTACCTTTTTATAATGTGAAGAACCTTCTTTCGCCACAAAGAACCTTTTGTGAAACAGAAAGGTTCTTCAGATGTTAAAAGTTCTTTATGGAACCATTTAGACAAAAATCGTGAAGCACCTTTATCTTTAAGAGTGTACTTTAGCCATATGATATCATGACACTCCTGTCTATCATTCAGGTCTCCGCCCACAAAGAGATTTGTAAAAGCTGTAAAATGTTGCTGTATGTTCACAAAACTACTTCCTCTTCTTCTTTATACGCTAAATTAGAAAAAGTAAGAAAGAAAGAACGAAAGAAAATGAAATTCGAAACATTAATAATAAAATATTTAAATAATACCATCAAGAACATTAGTCATGTGGAAAGGATAATGGATTGTGTTTTGGCTCTATGTAGTAGGTGTTCTTACTTACCGGAATATTTTCATACACAGAAGAGTTCAGTTTGGGATTACAGGTTTTGGAGCCATGTTGATAAGCCGTCATATATAAAGAGATGGTACATTTAGCACTGTGTTATTTAGAAGTCCATATACTTATTATCAGAGAGTTTTTTGAAATCCTCAGCTACAATACTTACCGTTACGTTCTCATACACAGAATCTTTAGTCGTCTTAACATTGCAAGTCTATAAACAATTCAATAGATAGAGTCACAACTACATTCAGACTTTCAATTCTTGAGTGGTCAGTTTATTTACGTGATGAGTAAACTATTGATAACCAAATTATTTTTTCTCACCTGAGACTTCTCGGAACGCTTTCTGTTTTTAATCCATGTGCATCTCCTTTAAAGACAATGACTGATACAATTAGAGCCAGTCAGAACTGTATGATGTTTAATACGTAGTTCTGTCAGGACCACTATCGTCAAAATGATAGACACTTAGCATACAGTTTGGTTTGGTGGTATGGTTCTGTTCTGAGCAAAAACTCCCTGCCCATCCATGCAGCAATAATAACACCCCAGGGTAAACAGAACAGAACAAAGCGGATATCATTAATGTACTTAATGATATTTAAGTGCAAGACATTATTCAGATAAAAGGAGTCTGATTCATTGAGGAATATCAGAAACCAAGTCCTGACTGTGGCAAAAAGAGGAGTTGGGGATGGAGGAGGGTGTTTTGCTCCTGATCAAGCGAAAAAGCGAGGGGTATATAACTGCAGCTTGGCGATCTCCAAATGGGGATGGGAACTCCAAAACAGGGTGTGCGCTTCAAAATAGGGTGTGGCTTCCTCCCTTTGACAGACAGGCACATGACACGCATGCGCAATTTCCCCCCAATCCACTTTAGCGCAAACTCGCCCCACAGCTAATTCTAAAGATTTTGTTGGTTGTGTCAATCGCAGTGTTGATTACCTACACTATGCTACACAAATGCTAAAACCTAAACCTACCCCACACATTACCATAACCTTAACCAGTGAAATTGACTGCACGGCATGATTGGCGCTGAATAGCGTGGCAGATAAACAGTTAATAAGATTATGTGATATGAGATCGTCGGGCCGTTCTGTAACTCCCCAATCGGACCTTGGGGCTCTGCTCTCACTGAGCATATTTATTTATATAGCATAGTTTATTTTATTTGAGAACAACTATAAACTGTTTATTTTATAAAGTTTAGTTTTGAAATGTAAGTCAATAACGATAGGCTGAAGCCAGAGCCAATGGGGAAAGTCTTTGCGCGATGAGACCCCGCCCCATT
This sequence comes from Labeo catla, assembly GCA_012976165.1. Classification (NCBI taxonomy): domain Eukaryota; kingdom Metazoa; phylum Chordata; class Actinopteri; order Cypriniformes; family Cyprinidae; genus Labeo; species Labeo catla. The sequence goes on along the minus strand of VONZ01000631.1, from coordinate 117,375 downwards.
TTGGAGATCTCCTGCTGTTCTCCTGCTGATCTGCTGTTTTATATACTTGGAAAAAGCTGCCGAATAATACTAAATAGGGTTTATATAGGAATGCCGCGATAGGTGTTGCATTCCTATAGGTATATGTGATCAGCTGAGAGTCAGCTAATGCGAGCTTGACTCACGTGACTTGCCAGAACTAACGCCATACGCTTAATTTATGATTGTGAAACAATGACATTTTTCTATAGGGTGGAGCGTTTTTGAATGTGATGCATCTACATGGTTCCATTTTGATACATTTCAACTACACTGCGTTTGCCATGCTATGGGGAAACTTAGTTTTCTCTACACTCAAAAAAATATTTCAGCCCTTAACTTAATTCAATTACGTACAAAATTTCCATGCATTTAGATTACGTAGTTTTAATTTAAACAAATCAATTAAACTTAATGTGATTCAAATGCATCAGTCTTACGTAAATGAAACAGGTAAAGTTGATGTAATATTTCCCAGTGGTAAACAAACCCTGCTCAGTGTTCATGTGTTTCCACACTACAGAGTGTTCAAGTAGCATTGACACAGTGTTGGAGTTAAGGAGATCATTATGTCATGATTGACCAATAATGATCAACACCTGCTGTTTACAAGCAGAATCACTGAAGGAAAGAGAAACACAAGAATCAGACACAGCCAAAGATAAAATGAACTTTAATAAATGAAGATATTAAATCTCTGATTAAACAACTCCACAAACAACATTACAGTTTGACTTGATTTCTGTCATATATCCACAAATTTTATTTCAGAACGTCTAAACAGAGGTTTAGATGTTTTATTTTTGTTTGTTTCAATTGACCTCACCATCATGGCGAACAGGGTTTACTTTAGTTGGACTCTTGACTTTTGATTTTTTTTTATGTTAATTGTTTTGGCTGCTATAGTTATGTGTATGAAGCACATTTATTATAGCAAAATTAAAAAGCCAAAAAGAAGTCTGATTAGGTGTTTTTGGTTCATTTTTATTGTTTGTTAAATAATTATCATCAAATGGCCTGATGCACTGATCTCATGCAGTGGTTAGTCTATTATTTTCATAATGTTTACAACAGATATATGAACTGTTATGGATGTTTATCTTATACACTAAACCTTGAAATCTACAGCATCAGTTTTACACACACAGACATCAAGAATCAGTATTTGAATCTCAACCATGGTGACATTCAACAGCTGCATGCTGGGTAACAGCAGATTATAAAACTCACCCATGACTCCCAGCATGCAGCTGTTGAATGTCACCATTGTTGAGATTCATATGCTGAATATTGATGTGTGTGTGTGTGTGTGTGTGTGTGTCTAAGTAATACTGGAGATCTTAAAGTAGTAATAGTAACAGTTCACACAACTACTGTAAATATCATGAAACTAACAGGAAAACCACTGAACAATATCAGCAAATCAGGCCACTGGATGATGATTGCAACAAAAATAATAGTTAACCAAAAACACTTAATATTTGTGGATATACGACAGAAATCAAGTCAAACTGTAATGTTGTTTGTGGAGTTGTTTAATCAGAGATTTAATGTCTTCATTTATTTAATTTCATTTTATCTTTGGCTGTGTCTGATTCTTGTGTTTCTCTTCTGTGATTCTGCTTGTAAGCAGCAGGTGTTCATCATTATTGGTCAATCATGACATAATGATCTCCTTAACTCCAACACTGTGTCAATGCTACTTGAACACTCTGTAGTGTGGAAACACATGAACACTGAGCAGGGTTTGTTTAACACTGGGAAATATTACATCAACTTTACCTGTTTCATTTACGTAAGACTGATGAATTTGAATCACATTAAGTTTAATTGATTTGTTTAAATTAAAACTACGTAATCTAAATGCATGGAAATTTTGTACGTAATTGAATTAAGTTAAGGGCTGAAATATTTTTTTGAGTGTAGTGGCCTAGCCTTCTCTGCAGCTGGTCAAGCTGGTTCCACTCCCTGTTGGTAGTCAGGACTATTTTTGTATGAGAACTGCAGGCTCATAGCCTGGGCCTCACTGATTCTAGGTTAATTGTGCCCTACTGATGCTACTGAATATTGTTCCCCATAGCGTGGTAAACCACATCGAAAGAGAACGTTCGGTAACACTTTACAATAGGGGTGCACACATATGCATTAATTCATGCTTAACTAATGCAGAGATACAAAACTATTAACTAATTGTTAAGTAATATGCCATTGTGGTTATGGATTTAGAATTAGTTAGTCAAGTGCCTCAACAAGTAAAGTCATAACATAATGATATCTTTGCAAATCATTAGCTAATGAGTATTTAAAGCAGACAACTGGAAGCTGAAGTACATAGCTTTGACCACTGTGGAAATTAACATTTGAATTTACATAATTAGTTAATAAAATAAGTTATTAGTCAATTAATACATTATGACACATTTAACTAATAACAATTTATTGATTACTTATGAATCATATAGGATGTTCATTAGTTGCTGATGTAGTAATCATTAATAAATGGTTTAGTTTTTCATGAATTATACATTAACTCGTGATTATCTGTGCGTTAATTAAGCATGAATTAATGCATATTTGTGCACACGTATTGTAAAGTGTTACCGAACGTTCCAGTTACTAATGTAACCTCGGTTCCCTGAGATGACAGGAATGAGCATTGCGTACCCAGCCATGCTACAAGCTGCTAAATGTTGATGTTTATATGTGACCCTCGACAGCAAAACCAGTCATGGCCTGATGGTTAGAGAGTCGGGCTTGTAACCCAAAGGTTGCTGGTTTGATTCCTGCACCAGCAGGAATTGAAGGTGGGGATTGTGAATGCACTCTTTCCACCTTCAATACCATGACTAAAGTACCCTTGAGCAAGGCACCGAACCCCCAATTGCTCCCTGGGCGTTGGAGCAATGGCTGCCCACTGCTCCAGGTGTGTGTTCACAGTCTGTGTGTGTGTGTGTTCACTTCTCACTGCTGTGTGTGTGTGCACTCGTGATGGGTTAAATGCAGAAGACCAATTTCGAGTATGGGAAATTGGCCAATTTCACCATACTTGACAATACGTTGTCACTTTCATAACAGGGTTTCTGCAGGTTTTATGAGGGTAAATTTAAGACTGTTTTAAGACCTTTAAAAGAACTAAGGAAAAGTATAGTTCAAGTTTTACTTTCACTTAACAGCAACTCAGAGTCTAGCAATTGTTTGTTTTTAATTTGTTTCAGTTTTTCCTCTTTTCCTCGCTTTCCTTCGGTAAAAGTGCAGTGCACATTTTACTTTCACTTTCAAATTAGCAGCAATTCAGCATCAAGCAGTTGTTTGTTTTTAGATTGTTTGAGTTTTCCCTCTTTTCTTCACTTTCCTTTCAGTTTTAAGTTGCCAGTCAGCTCGAATCACTCTCTTCAGGTGATAAATGAAATCTGATTTGTGATGCGACTGTCGTTCGGCACACTGCATTGAGCAGCCGTGTTCAGTTTTAATTGTATTGTCTGTTCTCTAACTGAACTAAATGACTTTTATTACTATAAAAAAAATAAAACCTTTTCAAGGCCTTAATTCACAGAAAAGCGATTTGAGACTTATAGAAATTATTTAAGATTTAAGACTAAATAAAAAGCTAATAGAAAGCTAAGTAAATAAGCATTCTGTTGATGTATGGTTTGGTAGAATAGGACAATATTTGGCCAAGATAAAACTATTTGAATATCTGGAGAGTGCAATAAATAAAGTTGTCCAAATAAAGTTCTTAGCAATGCATATTACTAATTAAAAATTACGTTTTGATATATATATACGGTAGGAAATTTATGAAATATCTTCATGGAACATGATCTTTATGTAATATCCTAATGATTTTTGGCATAAAAGAAAAAATGATTTTTTTCATTTTGACCCATACAGCGTATTGTTGGCTATTGCTACAAATATACCCGTGCTACTTATGACTGGTTTGCTGGTCCAGGGTCACATATAAGCAGTCAGCCCAGAAATACCAGTGGTAAATGCTGTGGTAAATGCAATGCTCTCCAGAGAGCCAAGAACCAAGGTTATGTTAGTAACTTCAGTAATGATGTAAGACACCATCATCAAGTCTCACTGAATTCACAACCTTCTCATTCATACACACACACACACACACACACACACACACACACACACTACATAGTACCACACACACATCTTACCAAATGAGCAACATCATGATGATAACTGCAGCTCCACAAACCACTCCAATGGATATGTACAATATCACCAGACGTCCTACACCAAAGACAAAAAAGTAAAAGATCTGAGGAGATTAATTTGCTTCACTTTAGAAAGAGTCAAGTAAGTAAATGAGCTGCTCTACTTTTAACAGTGACAGTAACAGCGTCTGATCTCTGAGATCCATGTTGATTGTGAACCTCACAGTAGAAGCGTCCACTCTGTAGTGCACTGAAACTCTGTCCAGATCCAACAGCTGAGGATTCATCCTCCTTAAACCAGCTGAAGTTCAGAGCAGGTGGGTTTGAATCACTGCTGCAGATCAGAGTCACTGAATCACCTTCCTCTATTTCACCAGATCCATTTATGGACACAGAGACATCTGTAAAAGGATACAAAATAAATCCTTAAATCAACTCATTCAAACAAAATCTTTTTTTCTTTGTTCTTTTGAAGAACTAATGAATCTGTACTCACACGTGACATTGAGATGAACAGCAGGAGAGATGTAAGTGTGTCCATGTAGAGCACAGCTATATCTGCCTGCATCCTCTCTTCTGACTGACTGCAGCAGGAGTTCATTGTTTCTGTCTCTTCTCTCAGTTAATGGCTGTGAGTTGCTGTACCAGATGAATGTTGCTCTGTCAGTCAGAGTGCAGCTGCTTTTACATGTCAGACGGACTGAATCTCCCTCTGTCACTCTCTCAGGAGACTCCACCTGAAGATCTGAACACAACACACACATTATATCTAGTGCTGCTGTCACACACTCATTATTATTCAACAATGCACAGAAGAAGAGTGAAACCTCATGAAAGTCACCTGTGACAGTAAGACTCACTCCTGGTTTACCAAGCCATTTCACATCAGGTTTATCAGTGGTGAATCTGAAATAGTACATGTGTGAATCTTTCTGTGTCACATGATTCAGTCTGATGGTGCAGTTCTGCTGTTTATCTCCCAGATACTGAAGCCTCTGACTGTATTCAGGATCCTCAGACAGATCTGGAAACTCATTATCAGCATTTTTATCTGTTGTTTTGGTCCAGAACACATTCTCGATCTGACGTCCAGTAGGGTATGTAAAACTGCAGCTCATTATCACTGTTGAGTTCTTTAGCGCACAGATGTGTGTAGAGCCGTAACGCACATCCTCCGTCACACTGTAAGTTCCTAAAAAAAATTCACACTTAGCAAATTAGCAGCAGCATTTGCATAAAAAAAAGAAGTGTTCAAAATCTCTTGAGTGTTTCTGAAGTGTTACGGTTACTCACTGTGAATTGTGAGCAGAAAGATCAGAGGAAGACGAGGAACCATTCTGACTGACATTACCATAGCAACACCTACAACAAATGCACATTTTTCTGCTTTAAAGTCAGCATGAAACAAAATAAAACTTTAAATACTTCATTTTCAAAGAAAATGACAGCAGCTGCAGACAAACAGCAACATTTTTCCCCACCCCCCTTTGACTGACAGCATGTCATAAAAGGTAAAACGCTGCCAGAAAGACAGTTTTTAATTTTAATATTCAGAAACTGTTTTTAATCATTTTAGTTACATTTTGTATAAGTGCATTGCTAGTGTATGCACTACAAAAACTGGGGATAGTTTTCACACTTTTATTTCAGTGAACTGATCTCATGGTAAGTTTACCTTAAAAATCACTTTCTGTATAGGTACACAAATGAAAGTCTTTGGTCTGAAAACCTATTGAATGTCATCACTGTTGTAGTCTCGCAGAGCCAGACCTGACAAAAAGACTTCAGACTGACGGCAAGGCCCATCCAAGGCCCACCCAAGACCCACCCAAGAGGCCATATGATTGACAGGTACAGCAACCAATCACGTTTCATTTTGTGCTACGTCATGTTTAGGGGCATGGAGATGTCGCCACAATAACAGACCTGTGTGTAAAACTCTGGGACATCTTTTAAAGATTCTATGCTGCAAACTTTAGATTTTTCACATACTTTTAAAAATCCAACGTTTAGTTGATCCTGATAAGTGCTAGTCATCACAGTTGTAAACATGACAGCTTTCTTCTTTCGTGAGGGAGTTTGGAACCACTGCATTGTTGTTTCCAGGCGGAACGTTAAAAAACGCGACACACACCTCTCCCGGAAATCCTGTATAATCCAACCAATCCGTTGACAACTTCAAACTCCTGAATTGTTTCCAGCTAAGCGGGGATATACAGCGGGATAAATTGACCTCAATAACGTCAATAATGTTAGCCCCTGAAATGTGAATTTACCAGCCAAACCTGGTAATAATGTGTATTTTATCTCCCAGAATACGATTTTTGGAGGGGGTCCTCCCTTCAAATGTGATTGGCCTAGTTTTGAGTGGGAATTTGGTGATTTTTGTCGTAAAAACCTGGCAACCCTGGATTTATGCATCAGACATTTAGCCAAATGTTCCGTGGACATGATGTCTGAGGCTAAAACTATCACTGTTGCTACTCAAGAGAAAATATACAGTTTATTGAATATGTTTTTATAACAATTAACCCTGACCCTTGTCCTGAGAACGTAGTGTAAGCATTCAATCTACCATCATTACATTGTTAAATTTTTTGCAGCATATTAAAGAGGATTTTTTTTGTTTGTCACCAAAATACAAAACACATACCTGCCCAGCCCTGTGACAACTAGCCCCAACCTACCTCCAATTCATAAGGTATTTTACAGAAAGATTATAAATTCATTCTCTTACCCGTTTGACCAACACTCATGTTCAGTGACAGCACTGCAAATGATCAAGATGAAACCAGCATTGTGGTTTTCACACTCTAAAAGTCATGTGATCAACACATTATATGTTAGTATGATTTTGTGATGCCTCAGCTAATACTGAAAAAAAAGTTTTAGCAAATGCCATTAGACTAAAAGCATAAAAGATAAACTTTGTCAGTCAAATTTGGGAATATCTATATTTAATCAGTTGCATACAAATGGCAATAAGGACCCAGGATTGCAAAATAAAGGACAGCATTCCATTGGCAGTGACTGCAACATGATGTGCATTTGATAAACCTCCAATTCATTGACGGATTTGTAGCAATCTGGAAATTAAATAAATAAAGAATTTAAAATGAGCTGATAAAGAATATTGAAAGCTTCTAAGCTTTTTATTCTGTCAGTGGTTTTATTCTTAGAAGTGTCAGTTCTCTCTGAACGTGGTCACACATTGTCTTACTTAAGGAAGTGCTAAAAAAAGTGTGAATCTTTGACAGTAGCATCACTCTTGGTTGATCATATGACCTTCATTAGCGATGGAGGGGCGCTGAGGAGCGTCACACACAGGAGGAAGACAAACATTTTAACATAGGACTTTTAACATACCCAATATGGCGGCTCTAGTAATGGAAGTCAATATAAACGGGCCAATCAGCGTGTAGCGGTATTTGGCCATACAGTATTGTGTTGTATGTACGGGCGCCAGGGGTAAAAAAAAACACCAAAGTGATTAGTTTATTTTACTAAGTAAACCTGCACTATAAGATGCGTTATTAAATCAAAATGGGGAACAACCAGGCAATAAGTTGCAACTCTATTTAATTTCAGCTCAGTTCATTATACACAATCCAAAATGTGAACAAGCAAGCAAACAACAACAACAACAACAAAACAAAATACTTCCAGGCCCAGGAACATTTACCTTTTAAATACCGTACACATTCATAACAACAGGTAAAATATTTCAGAGTAGAATAATAATTAAGTCTACAAAGTAATGATCAAACTCCAAATGGAAGTAAGATTTTAGTCCATCCACATTATAGGTCTCATCACAGGCACATTATAGCTGACTTTCACATTTGCATTATAGTGGGCCTCAACACTTGCACACTATAGTAGACTTCAACACATGCACATTACAGTAGGCCTCAATACATGGATTTTACAACAGACTTCAACATATGCACATTATAGTAGACTTCAACCATAGACTGACCGTGACGTCACTTGTAGGTTTCTGAAGTGCAATTTTGAAGCCTAAAGTGGGCGGAGCTGACCGAGTGTCACTCCCAGATAATCAAAAATGGGCAAAAAGGCGGGACATGGGTGAAGCTGAGGTGCCTAGTTTCTGAAACGAAACCACGCCCGCTTAGCTTGACAATAGTGACAGCAATACTGCTGTGAGAAAAGCTCAGGACAAACCAAGGCAGAACACAGTATAACATCAGATACCTCTCTTTGACTTTGTTTTGGAACACTCAAATTGAGTTACGGTGCTCTGCATTTGTTTAGCCGTTCATCGATTACTGTGCCACCCTGGAGTTACACCGTATTCTGCATTTGTTTTACTGTCGCATTTAAATTGCGTTTTTTTTTTTTTTTATAATGCATATTTTTCACTGCATGTGTGAGAACTCCAATGCCATGTCAGCGTGGCATTACACATCAAATCAGTAACAGTTCACAATCCCTTTGATACCTTTTCTTGTTATTCGATAAAATGCATGGCAATGAACGTCATCTGAGATGTTTAATTCACAATCATTCTGAGCAGTATTCCTACTTTCTGGTGTTCACATCAATCCACAAGTCATTCTTATAGGTTAGGCTATTTTTATTCAATTCAATGTGAAACAGTATGCTAAGTATCATTTAATGTTAGCGAACTTCGCAAATAATTTGGCTGCAGTACACTCACATACAACTTTTTGTCTGGTTGTTACGGTCTGAAAAAAAAAATCAAATCACATTATAGCCTATGAGATAACCAATGGTCACTAGAGTTTATGCAGATGTTACTATAATGATTATGCAAATGGTGATCAGCACCCAAAGGCTTAATATAATTTAAACGGATGAGTTAAAAAAAAAAGCAGAAAATAGTACAAACTTTGCTAAAGTGATTGTTTTGAACAAGTATTAACTTAGAAATTATTAGAAAAACATTATTTTAGCTAAAGTATTTCTGTCAATACCCCGTTTGTGGGGAAAAAGGCTCCCCTTGCCACCTCTTACATTTATAAGATTTTTAAACAAAACAAGCGACTTGTATGATTTATTTTCACAAAAGAACTATTGCTCCATAAATGTTCAATACAAATGTATATATTTTTTTCTGCAATCATAAACTTCAGGTGCAGTGAAAAGCAAGTACTGCTCACTGCAGAGCCGAATGGCCTCCAGCTCCCCCTCTCTGGATGTCCAGCTCCAACTCTGTGAACTAATGGGTGGAGTTATGTTTAGGATAGCGTAAGGGGTAGGATTAGGGTGTGGTTAGGTGTCTATCTCCACCCAATACCTCCAGCGAGGGGGAGCTAGAGCTCCAGCTTCTCCCATTTGGCTCTGCAGCGAGCACTCTCTCGTGAAAAGCACATTTTTTCTTAGAGTGTGCCTTTAAGCCCCGTTGTACGCTATTAAACACGCACTCTCTCAAGTTCAGCGAAAAGATCTTTTTCATAATCCTCTCGTCAAACATACTTTACGAGATTCTCATTAAGACAAAACTAGTTCTTCCAGAACTAGGAATCTGCAGCATCAATTCCACAACTCCTGCATTAAACACCGTTAAACACATTGGCATGCTATCAGAGTTTAATATTAAGTGGGTTTCAATGCAAACAAGCAAGTGAATTTTACGGCCAACATACTCACGGCAGCGCAACACACTGCTCGCTCCGACAACGGGAAAAAGAGTGCGAGAGAGAACATCGTCACCAAACTTCCTTACATAACTTCCCACCGGTTATTACACATATACACTCAACTGCGCCCCCAGGACTAAACGACTAAAACAAGGAAAAAAAGAAACACTGACGACTGTCATAAGCAGTCAGTGCATTACTGCAGCTGATGTTAGATCTCCAGTTCCCATACAAACCTGGCTGGACAAACCTGAAATAAATGCCTTTTTAAAGCTGTTTGAGTGTAAGAAGCAACATTTATAAACTGTTAACGTCAGATTGTATTGCTAATCTGAAATGCTACTGAAATGTGACTTTGGCCAGCAGCTTTTGAGATGTTTCCTTCTTCATTCAAGCAGGTAGGAAATGCATACCTGGTGAAATATTCTTTTGTGTATATATGCATTAAGTAGCAAACTATTCATGGGCGTGTCAACCAACACTACTAGAACTAAGACCACTAACTTGAATGAAAGATGCAATATAGAGTTTCAGAGGTTTACAGTGGCCAAATAAAAAAAATCACGATGCATAAAGCAGCAACATATTCGCAGGATGATATTATTAGCTGGCCACAAGCCTTTGACTTCCACTTGTATCCATGGTGACATTTTCCTCAGTCTTTTCAAAATACTCCAGTGAAGCATCACTGGACACTCCTGTCAATCATCCAAGGCTCCACCCACACAGAAACGCATAAAGGCTGTAAAATGTTTTGATGCCATCGTCCACTATTCCTGTTAGTCTGAGCCAACAATGAGACAAAAATGAGATCTATTTACTCTTGAGCAACTTGTTCAGAATGAATGTTTATCGTTTTACTGATCTTTGGTATAACCTTGTGATTACAGGTGCACTGATGGCATGTGCATTGTATGTGCAGCAACTAGCCAAATTGGAAATCAGTAACAGACCTTGTCGTGAACAGTCGGTGAACTGCAAGCTCATACTAAGAGTAATTGTCAGTATAAAGATTTTTGTGACTAGAGTTTGGAATTGGACACAATTTTCTTGATGCTGAGAAGTCACTAAGTGCATTCTTTTGTTGGGCAATCCAGTGCAAGTGCAGAGCACACATTATTCATTTATGGTCTCTTCTTTATGTTTGTCTGTCTGCTTAAAGATATTGACATTTATACAAGAATGGGGTACTATTATCCAGCTATATGCTGTATAATATTGTGACTGAGCTTTGAACATTATAGTTAGACCATATATTGTGATAGCAGAGTTTGAATACCACTATTCTGTGATTGTCAATCCTTTTTTTTTTTTTTTTACTTTTATATACTATACAGTATGAGGCTTTTTATAAGTTTCTTCTTGTCTGTAGATTTTTTCCTACATAAAACGTGGCTTAACTTACCCCACTGTTGACACTGACATTGTCTGAATGATTTTACAGTATCGCTAACTTATAATGTGTTTAAAAAATAAACACAAACAGACTTAGAAACAAAAGAAGACCATGTTCCTCAAAGCCTGAATGACAATTACTGAGATCAGGGGTGTATTCTAGAAAGCAAGGTTAACTTACATATATCTTGAACGCTTGTTTGATTAAGCTAAACCTTGCTTATTTGAGGTATGCTGGTTCCAACAACTCATCTGAGAATAAGTTCAGTCAAGACAGGGAATCTAGCTGACCAGCAAATATAGGCGACATGCAAGAACCTACAACAAGAACCTTCTTACTCTCATTTATTATAGAAATGATATAGATAGATAGATAGTTTTTAGGGTTGAAACTGTAAAATGTTTAGATTCTGTCACTGTAGGTCTTTAAGAAGAGCGATACATTCATGTTTATACAACTAAATAACACAAGTGAGATAGAATAATAATTTTGTTCAAAAATGCACTTAAATGCTTTTGAGGTGGATTTAGGTTTTAGGTTGGATCTGATTGCTCAAACCACTTCAGGATGTGGTCTGAGATGCATTCCAGACAAAACTGGACAAGTGTAAATGCATCTGGTTTTAAAACCACGTGTAAATTTTACTCCTCCCAAAATGAAAACAGATAAATAAATGTGTGAGTGGCTACATAACATGTTATAATCAGATATGACAGCACTAATGCATTCCATAGTGCACTCAGTGTTACAATGAACATAAGGTTAGAAGAGGCGCAACATCTCCTCAACAGAAGTGCTGAATCCAGAGTTAGCCCTAATAGTCACTTTATTAGGAAATATGTCAGCCAGTCATTAAAGCTTTGGGATTCATTGATATGAAATTGAAACATAATTACCACTCTCTTCTTTGCTCATCTCTCTGATCTGATTTCAATTTCTATTGCAACAGCAGCTGACCTGAAAACAACAAATGAACTAATATTTCACAGTGAAATACTGAAAGAAAAAAAAAAAAGCTTTCTTTTTAACAGTGACAGAACAATGTACCTGATGGGTTACATAATCAAAACCTTCTCAGCCTTTACAGTTTCAGATGTTTTCAGATGTCAGTTTAACCTTTGTACCCAAAATCAAACAGGCCATAAAGTTGTTAAAATTGCAGGAATATAAACACTAATCAGTTAAGTTTTTCAAACTTTTCATTAAAATGTTCATTAAAAAAGCATGTTAATGGAGTACATGCTATAATGGCAAATGATTCTTTCTGCCAATACACTGGAAAATGTTTTTATGGTTGTTATAAGACAAAATGCTACTACCTAAATGTGCACACATACACTTTAAGAAGCTGGGGGAAAATAACAAAGAATGTTCTATTTAACTGAAAAAAAAACAAACAAACAAACAAAAAAAAAAAAACAATAACAACAAAAACATATTAATGACCCTGCACTTGAATGGTGAAATAATATTAGAGATAATAAAATTACAGTAATTGCTGTGTGCAGTAGGCTTAATAGTACTGTAAAAATAATGATGATAAAACTATAATTATTTTTTACAACCTTAAAGTTCATCACTGGTTTTCTAAAGACATTTGTACCTTGATACCTGTATGTAATGTTAAAGTAATAATAACAATAATAATTTTAGGAATAAGAAAATCTACCAAGATGTGCTACAAGACTTTCCTCAAAGTTATAATGTTTGTCCTTAATGGCATCATGTTTGTAATTATGATCTTTGCTTTTCCAAAATTTTTTAATCCAACAAAATTTTATGACTGCTTTTAATGCATGTATTCTAATCATTTCAAAATAGATTTCAGAGCTCAAATTTATGACTTTTTTCTCTTAACTACTTGTACTGTAAAGGCCTCTTTTAAACTGAGCTACAATAAGTCTTATCAGACAAGGAATATTATAAAAGCTCCCTTACCCAGATCAGTCATGCTTCATGTGCAAAACAATATATTGCATCATTAAACTGTAAAATGACATATAGTGTTTTCCTCTTCCTCACTGCAGCTGGCAGGTATTATCATATTGGCATTAGGTATCTGGGTGGCAGTGGACAGAGTCTCTCTTCTGGGCATTTTAGAGAGCACTGAAGACGCACTGCCCGAACTGGCCGAGCTGGCAAGCATCAGCTATGCACTGATCGGCATGGGAGCGTTTCTGATGCTCGTGACCTTCATGGGATGCTGCGGAGCCATACATGAAAGCAAATGCATGCTGCTTTCAGTGAGTCAAATGCGTTTAGCTTAATTTACAAAGATTTGTCCCAGATGCAGACAAAAATGTCTAGTTCTTCGTCATTGTGCTCATCATCTTCCTCATGGAGGTGGCAGTGGCGATAGTGCTCGTCGCCTACCAGTCTTTGGTGAGAGCTGATCCACTCTACCACAATAAAAGCATATGTTTACAAGAAAAAAACAGTTCTAATTTTGTAATTTCTCAAAAACTGCTTAAGCAGCTGAAATTTAAAGCATAATTCACAAATAATAATAAAGAAACAGCAGGTAGCACAATGAATTAAATGCAAAATTCCGAAGTAGAAAGGCTGAAGTAGTATTTTCTTATAAAACATGCAAAATAGAGCACACTAAGAACTACACTCGCTTATTCCATCTATACAAAAATATATTTGACACATAAACATTATTATTTCCTATTCATAATTCTATATGGTTGCAATTAATGTGTCATCATGAAGTATTACAGAATGTGAATCTGTAAAAATCAGAGGCTGAAGATGAATTTTAACCTCATTCCAGGTTCAGAAAGTTCCGTATGAAATGAGGCATAAAGTTGTGAAACGCATTTAGGACAACTTTGGAGAGGACCAGAGTTTCACTTTAGTCTGGCATCTGACAGAGGTACGGCACCAGCCATCATGTATTTAATGACAAATCTAGCATTTTTCTGACATTAGAAACTCGTTTGTAGATCACTGCATGTGTGTGTGTGTGTGTGTGTGTGTGTTTTTTCCCTAGCTGAAATGCTGCAGATATATCAACTACACTGACTTCACTGGCTCTCCGTTCGAGTCTACAACAACAAATCTTACAATTATATCCTGACACATGCTGCAGCAGCAGTTTAGGATGCTGTACTGAAACTGCAGCAAATAACGAGGTATCTTCCAGAACGCTTTGTGCTGAAACATACAACTAGAGCTGGAATTTATAAGAATAATGAAATATATGACAATCCCACTGTCACGCTGTCGTGGTATGTGAGGAACGAGGAGCATACGAGAGAGTCCAATGCACACACTTTATTTAGTAAATCCACAAGGAGGCAGGAACAGACAGGAACGGTGGGGAAATCCAAAACATAAACTCAAACGAACAGCAAGGGAGGACAATACAATCACCGACAATGATACTGGGGACAACCAAACTTAAATACACAGAAACAGCCAATCAGGGAAATGCACAGAGACAATGACGTAACAAATGAGACCAAATAAGGGCAACACTGGGGAAAAACACACACAAAACAATCCATAAGGTCTGACACCCACAGCCTCACTGCACTACACTTCGGTTTTGCAAGTTGGTTGCGAATAATGCACGCATATAATAAATGCAACCAACCATATAATTGTACATTAAGGACAGCAACATGAAACAAAGCTGTGGTACAGTAAAAGAACATATGACAACATTAAATATGGGTTAAATGTACATAATCGTCTAAGCAAATGCAGGTATTGTATTGATGTGTGTATGTTATCAGTGTGTGTGTTTTCTGTTGTTGTAGTCTGTCGTGGGCTGCTTCCAGGCATTAGTGAATCTGATCAAGGATAATGCAGTTGTGCTGGCTGGTGTGGCTTTTGGAATTGCTGCTTTAGAGGTATTAACTTCAATTTTACTTTTCAGGGTAATTCAGTAATTCAGCACATGCATGCCTCTATGTAGACTGCACTGTTAGACCTAACCAGGCATTTTTACAGTAATATATTCACAACACTGTCAAGCATCTATACTAAAATCTTGCCCTGTAAATTAATGGTAAAATACTGGCAACATTTTGCCAGTAATTCACTCTTAATTGTGCAATTATTTACTGTAGTCTAGGTTACAGTATTTTACTGTAAAGATACAATGGACTAAATTAAAACTCATGTTAACTAATAAGATTTGTGACCCAGGACAACACAACCAGTGGAATAACATAAGCTGAATAAATAAGCTTTCCATTGATGTATAGTTTGTTAGGAAAGGATAATATTTGGCCGAGATACAACTATTTGAAAATCTGGAATCTGAGGGTGCAAAAATTGCTTTAAAGTTGTCCAAATTAAGTTCTTAGCAATGCATTTTACTAATCAAAAATTAAGTTTTGATATATTTATGGTGGGAAATTTACAAAATATCTTAATGGAACATGATCTTTACATAATATTCTAATGATTTTTGGCATAAAAGAAAAATCAATAAATTTGAGTCTACTAAAAATAATAATAAAACAAAAATAACTGAAAGAAGCAAAACAATTAAAATTTCAAAGTTACATTTCTTGCATATAACAGCAAGTTAACCACAACACCCATACATACCCATACAAGTGAAAATGGAGCTAGCTGTGAGATTTGCACTGCGTAAGCAACTACACAGCTTAGTAACCTTTAAATAAAACAATATAAAACACATTTTATTGAGCTTTGCCAGGACTGAAGCACAGGCTGTACTCTTCAGCACAACGGTAACCTCACAAAACAAACAAAGAAACTCTTAAAATCCCAACAGAGCATTCAACACTAGCAGATCTCTCTTATATAACTGTGTGTAAAAACACATAGAATAACTTAATTTCAGCTTTTACTATCCTTTTATTGAGATCAAATAACTTTTTTTCACTGTTAAGTTTTACAGTGTGTTGCTGCTTTTACTTGATTTTACAGTAAACTGCTGGCAACAGTTTTGCCAGTATATTACTTTTTTTTTTTACTGCCATAAACTAATTACTAGTTTATTACTGGTAAAATAAATGTTGTGGGTATGTGGGTATTTTTATCTTGCGTGATTAACCCTTTCAACCCCAGAGGAAAATCCCGAAGTGTCCACACTGAACAGAGAAATGTAACACTGACACAGAGTTGCAGTGAGATAATTAAGTGAATATGTAAGCGATTGTTGAGTATTGGTGATGAACACCTGCTGTTAACAAGCCAAATCACTGAAGAAAAGAGGAATAACAACAGAACATTGAAAAGAGATGAGCAGAAACACAAGAACCACAACTGATTTCCAGCCATTACACATTGTTACACTTATTACTAACCAGTTTGTTTTATTTCTGTCATACATCTACAGAAGCCCTTACTGAGAATTAACAGAGGTTCAAATGTTTGTGTTTTATTGAAAATGTTTGGTCTGAATTACCATTCTGGTGGTCAGTGTTTGCTTCAGTTGGGCTTCTGACCTTTGTCTTTTTAATATCAGATATTTCTCTGGCTGTGTGTTACTGAAACACATGTGTATTCCTGATTAATTAGTGCACTGCATTTTATTTTAATGTTTTTTTTTATTAATTTTATGTAATATTCAGGACATATTTCACAACATTTACCAGTTTTTGTTCCACATACCATCCTGAGACCAGATATTGAGGTTTCTGTAAACATATGTATAACCAAAATTTGGCACAAAGATGGCCAACAACACTAAAAACAAGTGGTAGTTTTGCAATACCAATATAGATAATAATAATAATAATAATAAAAGATGATCATGTAACCAACTCCTCTCTTTTCTTAATATTGTAAAAAAAATGCACCACATTTGTTCCTTCACAGGCTACAGCTATGGTTGTTTCTGTCATCCTCTACAAGAATGTAGGAAAAGGGGACCGGGACTGACCTCACTGTTTACTTTATCATTTTACTATTAAAATTTTAACAGTTATGTAACTACTACATCTACAGCAGTATGAATGACATTTGCAATAAAATCTTTCTTTGTTCTATTTTCAATTAATTTGTACTTTTTAGCCTCAAATAGTTTGCTCTGTGATATGATCCTGACTACACAGCTTTAAGATCTAAAACAATTGCTGTGTTAAATACTATAGCTCATTAAAGAGCACTACAAAATTTACATTAGTTTTGATACTTTTTTTTTTTAACCTTTATGTTTTTATGTTATTATTTTGGCCAACATCACATCACAACCACAAGGGGTCTCTCCAATACCACATAATTATGATACAAAGATTGAAGATTGAAGTTGATACTCACAAAAAAATCTTCCCCTTGGCAGTCATTGATGCTAAAAGCCAACTGTCTACAGTATTTATACTGTTTGACATGTGGCCAAGTATTGTGTCTCACACTCACATACAGATTTTTACTCACACAAAGTCATTTTAATTTAAATTCTCTTTCTCTGATATAGCATGAAGTGAAAATGTTCAGTTTTACTTTAACATAATCAGTGGCACAGTTTAACCTCATGTGGCTCAACTTAGCCCCTCCCTAGGCTCAAGTTACCCCTCACTGGGGGTAAGTTAAGCCAAGAGGCCACTATTAATGTTATATTTATTTATTTATTTATTTAAGTATTGGGAAACTCATGTTTTAAATCAGTTTATTTTACATCCAAAGTTATTATTCCCAAGGATGCACAACATCTTGCAATTTATGTACATATTTACGTTTGACCCATTTCTGTAACTTTAAACACACCGTACGTAAAAACAGGCTCAAGTCACCCTACAGTACAGTGTGCGTCATATCAATTAATTATGCTTTTATCTGATGTTTTATGACAGAAAACTAAACTACCACAATAATAGAGCTTTATTTAGCACAATAGAGCTTTACAACATAACACATCTAAATGAAAACAAATTGTAAATGAAAAACACACTTCAATGGTTATACACTTTTATATCAATTCATGATTTTTTCCACATCCATTTTCTTCAGTGATTGACTAAAATAATCCTCACATCACTGCAGTAACACGTCATGCTGACATGCTTTCTTTTAAGTATTTCACTCTTGCTCTAGCTTGTATCAATCTAGTTTACACTTTAAACTTGGCATTGTGAACAGATTTAAGATGCAATGCAGAGATTCACACACACACACACATAAATATAAATAAATAAATATATAAACAATTAAAGCTGCAAGAGGCATTGAAAGGGCCCTCGCACCTGGGCTCACCGCCACCCTGTGGCTATAGGAAAGTCAGCAAAAAGTAAGCAATATGCATTTAAAGTGGTAAAAATAGGAGCAATATGTCAAAGTCATTTATATGTGCTAAACTTCCTGCTGCCAGCTAGTGGCGCTATGACTATAACAGAATATTGGTAGATATGTAGATGTCTTTAAGCCAGGACTTTGATCAAACATGAAGTTTTGTGCAGATTGAACATGGTATGCTTGAGTTAGTGTAAAACATGACATATACTGTTAGCAACAGGTGGCGCTATGACTATATCTGAATATTAAGATGTCTTCAGGCCAGGACTCTTACCAAACCTGTTATGTCTAGTGCAGATTGGACACTGCATGTTTAAGTTAGTGTAAAACAAGACATTTACTGTTGCCAGCGAGTGGTGCTGTGATTATAACAGAATATTGACCTTTAGATGTGTTCAGGCCAGGACTCTTGTTGAACAGTGAAGTTTGGGACTGCCACGGACACACCCTTTAATGAAAACTCAAGATCTTTGTAATTTAACACTGACCAAATGCAGTGTTGATGTCATTTAATCTCTTGAAAGAGTTTGTTAGAGCAGAAGTCTTCAAACCTGCTCCTGTGGACCCACTCTCCTGGAAAGTTTATTTCCAACCTGCTTCAACACACCTGCCATTTTCAAGCAGTCTTAAGTAACTTGACTGACCACTTCAGGTGTGTTTGATTAGGGTTGTAGCTAAACTCTTCAGGATAGTGGGTCCCCAGGAACAGGGTTGAAGACCTCTGCGTTAGAGCATAAAACATGCCACTTCCTGTTGCAGCAGGTGGCGCTATGGCTATAAGTCAATATGGTCATCGGCATGTGTTCAGCACATTACTCTTATCGAACGTGAATTTTGTTGCAGATCGGACATATTATGCCTGAACTATAACAACTTCCTTTTTCATGGCAAAACATCTAAATTTGATGTTGGAATGTATAAATCTCTAGGAAGAATTTGGTTAAATGTAATGCCTGAAAATTGCAAAATGGTACAAAAATTCAAAGAAACAAGAAAATTAAAAATAACAGACTTCCTGTTGGGTTCTGGACTTCGTGCAGGGGACTTTTTTGTAGGTACTGGTGTGTTATATGTGTCTACAAAATTTCATACATGTACATGAAATGTAGCTCGAGGGGCCCTTTGTTGAAATTTTATAGGTGGCGCTATCGACCTATTTTGCCACACCCACTTTTGAAACCCATATCAGATATAAACTTTTGGTGTGTGTGCAATGTTTAATGAGTTTTTGAGCATGTTTAGGCCCTTAAAAAATTATTGGAAAATTATCCAATTATTGGACATGTTTTAGACTGATAAAAAGAAACACCCTTCTATGCCTTTCTAAAGCTTGGGAGTGCCAGGATAAATTTTAATATAACTCTGATTGATAAAGTCATATACACCTAGGATGCATGGAGGGTGAGCAAATAATACACTACAGGAGTGTTGGGTCCTATCGTCAGCCTGCGAGATCACTGCATCGCTGCATCGTTAAAGTTAGGCTAATCCCCCACCTCCTCTCAACCCACCCCCCAACAATTTCTATTTCCATAGGCGGGATTTAATTGGATGATATTCTAATGGGCCACGTTGTGACATCATTACAAGCAGAAAACAAACGCTGTAGCCCAAAGGAGCTATTCGTTGTAGTTCTTGAAAAGGGATTTTTAAAAAAACAAAATATCTCCTTTTGGAGTGGACTTTGAGATTGGTAACTTTGATCTTTTTTTATGCCCAAAGATACACACCACACACTGACTAAAATTCAAAAAATGAAAAAGCATAATAGCACCCCTTTAAAAATACTCCAGTAAAGCATCATTGGACACTTCTCCTGTCAATCATCCAAGGCTCCACCCACACAGAGACGCATAAAGGCCGTAAATGTTTTGGTGTGTGTCATCGTCCACTACATCACATTCCTGTTAGTCTGAGCCAACAATGAGACAAAAACAAGATTAATTTACAATTTACAAAGAGTACGACATTGAATAGCACATGGATATTTTCACAAGGAGAAAAGGTGGACACTTACTCTAAGATTCTCATAAACTGTAACGTTCTCATACAGAGGGACAATTGTTTTAGGAGCAGGAGTGCTAGTGCAAGGATGAACAGCCTTCATGAAAGACAGACAGAAGGAAACATGAGTAAAAGGAAAATATGAGAAAGAGGAACACACAACTAGTACATGTCTAGGTTGTAGGCTTGAAGAAAAAGCAGTGCACTTACTGTCACGTTCTCATAGACATATGAGAACAGCTTAGGATCAAATATTACACTCAAGTCATCAGAACTGTTTGTGAGAGACTAAATGGGGAAGAAAAATCGATGAAAAGAAGAGTTTTACCATTAGCATTCCAAGACAGAACAGTGGAGAATCAGATCCATTAAATGAAAACATGCAAAACAAGAACTGCATACATTATAAAACTCATCGGTAAACATATATAAACACACATACACACAAACACACACATATATACATATATATATATATATATATATATATTACATGGACATTCCACAAATTAATCTGATACTCGATGTCTATTAGACCTATTAGAACTTTTTGTGAATGAATCATTCTTCTGAGTCGAATCTTTTCAGTAACTCTATTGATCTGGTTCAGTAAACCGGTCTGAATTCTTTCACAAATCAGTTTTGTGCAACAACTCACTGACTCATTGAACCGAGAGCCTTTTTTAGTCAGTTTAAAATAATTGGAGTTAACGATTTCCCACCTATGGCTTTTTTTATAATGCTTTTGAGCATGTAACATGCCCTTGCGGGATGCCAGATAACATGCAATGATGTAACAAACAGCACGAAGGATTTATTTTTTTGTTGTTGTTGTTTGTTTTGGTCACTACTGGAGGAAAGAAAATTTGATTTTTTTTTGTTTTTTTTATTGTACTTTGAAAAATCATCCATCCCTTGTTTTTAAGTTGTCCACATTTTCCTCATTTATTCTCAATTACATTATCTTTCCTCTTTGGTGCCCCTTATTGGGCAAAGCCTGTACTGTAATGAATCTGACTGACCTTGGACTGCAGTTTCTTCCGGTTCACACAGCTGCTTGAAAAGAAAATGTGTTTTATTAACGCTACATTATATTAAACCACATAACTAAACACAAAAAGAAGAAAACTCACACTCTTACCAGGCAAGTAATGCAATGAGGACAGCAGTTACAATTCCACAAAGTGTTACTACAATGGCTGTATGAGACATCTTCCAGTATAGTACTGAGACAAGATGAAAGAAAAGGAGAAATTGATCAGTTTAGCTCAGTTTAGAAAGAGTATATGATCTGCTCTACCTTTAGCAGTGACAGTAACAGCATCTGATCTCTGAGATCCATGTTGATTGTGAGCCTCACAGTAGAAGCGTCCACTCTGTAGTGCACTGAAACTCTGTCCAGATCCAACAGATGAAGTTTCACCCTCCTTAAACCAGCTGATTTCTGCAGGTGGGTTTGAGTCACTGCTGCAGATCAGAGTCACTGAATCACCTTCCACTATTTCAGCAGATCCATTTATGGACACTGAGATGCTCTTTGGAGGGTCTAAAACACACACACACACACACACACACACACACAAACACATACATATACACATACATATATATATATATATATATATATATATAGTGACAAGGAAATAAATACCACAGTTACTAAACCATCATCAACTCACACATGACATTTAAAGTCACAGCATCAGAGTATTTCTCTCCATGTTCATTTCTGGACTTGCACTTGTATTTTCCACTGTGATCAGAGCTGATCTTTGAGATGCTGTAGATTCGTCCAGATTTTACAAACATTCTTCCTTTAAACCAGCTGATTTCTGCAGGTGGGTTTGAATCACTGCTGCAGTTCAGAGTCACTGAATCTCCCTCCACTATTTCACCACATGGACTGATGGACACTGAGACGCTCTTTGGAGGATCTTAGACAAAATTGAAGTGCAGTTACAGACACAAACAAACAAAATTGAACACTAAAAAAAAAAAGTGACAGTACTCACACAAGACATTGAGATGAACAGCAGGAGAGATGTAAGTGTGTCCATGTAGAGCACAGCTATATCTGCCTGCATCCTCTCTTCTGACTGACTGCAGCAGGAGTTCATTGTTTCTGTCTCTTCTCTCAGTTAATGGCTGTGAGTTTCTGTACCAGATGAATGTTGCTCTGTCAGTCAGAGTGCAGCTGCTTTTACATGTCAGACGGACTGAATCTCCCTCTGTCACTCTCTCAGGAGACTCCACCTGAAGATCTGAACACAACACACACATTATATGCTGCTGTCACACGCTCATTATTATTCAACATAATGCACAGAAGAAGAGTGAAACCTCATGAAAGTCACCTGTGACAGTAAGATTCACTGGACCACCAAGCCATTTTATATCAGGTTTATCAGTGATGAATCTGAAATAGTACATATGTGAATCTTTCTGTGTCACATGATTCAGTCTGATGGTGCAGTTCTGCTTTTCATCTCCCAGATACTGAAGCCTCTGACTGTATTCAGGATCCTCAGACAGATCTGGATACTCATTATCAGCATTTCTAACTGTTGTTTTGGTCCAGAATGCTTTGTTGATTTTATATTTAGCAGGGTATTTATAAGTGCAGCTCATTATCACTGTTGAGTCCTTTATTGCACACATGTGTGAATGTCTGTAACTCACACCCCAATCGGCACTAGAAACCCCTGAAACACACAATTCATACTGAGCACAACTTATATTGTTTTAAGCCTCTAATATTTAAATCACAGTATATAATTGTATATGTATTCTCTTCCTTAAATAAAATACTTAAATAATGTTATAGATTTTATGTTTTAGCAATGAGTGCAAAAATAAATAAATAAATAAATAAAAATCTACACAGCGTTTACAGATTGAACAGTTGCAGTGACTCACCATGAATCATGAGTAGAAAGATTAAAATAGTCACAGTCATTCTGATGAACTGCAGCATAGCAACAAGCAACTACAACAAATATGCGTTAGATATTTAAGACATTATTTATGACATTATTAGCATAATTTGAACTGTGTCTCAATGGCTGGAAAACCCTGTGAGTTCTAAAGTCAGACAGCAGAAGGGATGAACCCAACACAAGTTGATGACTGTATCTGTTAAACTTCAGACAATGTTGTATACATGTTTATTTAAATAGAGTTTATTTTGTAGTTTAAATCACAATTTCAAATTCATTTTATGTATAGATTCTGTTGTTTTACTCTGACACAGACCTTCAATCTTCAATATAGACATTATAAAGATATGATTATTATTATTATTTTTGATCACTTCAGATGGCAGAAGACATTATTACTATTTTCTGTTTTTTTTTTTTTTACTATTTTCTTGTGCTAATTACTTTACCTACATAAAACCTGGCTCAGCTCACACCACTGACGACAATGATATTGACTAAATGATTTTATAGTATCATATCAACTACTGATAATGCATTGGAAAAATAAACAAAGGCAGAGACTTTGAGACAAAAGAACAGGGAGATATAAAATTCTGTCTTACCGTGCTCCTTAAAGCCTGAATGACAAATAATGAGATCAGGGCAGACACACATGCAGTCTAAACCACGTCATGGTAAACCACGATTTAACTTCCCCTTTCTGAGTGAGTCCCTTGATTTGGGGGAAAAAAATAAAAATAAAAATAAAACTTTGAAAAACATTGTTTACACGGATGGATGAATAGATAGATACACAGCCAACCAGCCAGAGAGAGACTGATAGATATTTAGGATATCTGTCCATTAAATTGGAGTTTTTGTGTTTGGTGGCCTACAGGAGTTTTCCAGCACTTAGACGGTACAAAGGTCTGTTTCAACACACACATATATACAAATAACATTTCCATGAGTGTACCAACAACTGACTTTAATCTAAATCTCTCATGCCATAAAAGCTTAATCCAGAAGGAAGTCTTTCTGGGAAGAACAAGAGGCGTGTTTGTGTTTAAGCCCCACCCCCAGATACTTATGTCTGACAACGTTTGAGACTTCAGATTCGTCCCACACACCTGAGAGCATCGTTCACCTGTGGACAGGTAAGACCCTTTCATCTGTTCTTTCACATACAGGACATAACAGAGATATTATATGACTCACATTGAGCAAACAATCATTAGGTTTTCAGGGTTGAACTGTAAACTGTTTAGATTGTATAATTGTAGATTTGTAAGAAGAGCGACGTTCTTGTTTATACAACTAAGTTAATAGAAACTGAGACAGATTTCTTAATGTAAATTCTCAATGTACACTCTTAAAAATAAAGTTTTTTTTTTTTTTTGTCTAAATGGTTGCATAAACAGCCTTTAGCGTCTGAAGAACCTTCCTGTTTCACAAAAAGGTTGTGGCAAAATAAGGTTCTTCAGATTATAAAATGGTAAGAAAGAGATGGTTCTTTAAGGAACCTTTGACTGAATGTTTCTTCTATGGCATCACTGTGAAAAAAAACTTTTAAAGCACCTTTATTTTTAAGAGTGTAAATTCTCACACACACCCGATGAGTCAGAAACCAATGCCATTTATAGAGAATACCAACAAAATAATTTTAACATACATCCTCTTTCAGTGAACGTCACCAAATTTAGAGGAAACCAAACCATCTAGACAACTTCAGAATCCTCTTCATTAGTCAAATATTACCCAGAACCAGATAAACTTGTTTTAATTCATTCCAGGGCCTGTTAGCAGGAAGTAGAGCAGCTGTCCATTTATCTTTAGTTAGCCATTACGACATCTCGGACACAGGTTTCTATGATGTCTGTATTGTGGTGCTCAGCGTCGTTTTTTATGTTTGTTTTTTTTTAATGATGCGCTTCTTTACAGCTCTGACGTCATTTCAGAGAAGCAGACAATAAAACAGCTACACTTTTAATGATCTGTACACAGATGCGCAATTTTCAATAAATTATTGCCCAGGTCATATTTCACTCATATTATAATAAGTTTTTTCTCCCCTGCCTCAGGATTCTTTGATGAACACATTATTTTTAAATGTTTTCTCAACATTCAAAATTTTAATTTAATTTTTTTTTTCCAAAAAAATAAATAAATAAATAAATAAAACAAAAAAAAACAAAAAAAAAAACATATACTGAACATTCTGAAACAAGCAGTAGCATTAAAAAAAGAAAGAAAAAAAGAAAGAAAAAAGGTACAGACATCCAACTGCAACAATATAGAAATACATTCCATAATGTATAATAAGGTTTTTGTTCTAAAGTTTTTAGAACATTATTAAAGAACAGATACATTTAAACAATCTATTTAAATGTTCCATAAACAGAAAAAATAAGTGGTGGTTCACTTGCTTAGGGAAACACTTTAACATATCTTTAAAGATGCTATACAGCACCTTTGTCAAATGGTGCTATGTTAGAAGAATTAGAGGAACTGCTTGATACTTGAATGTAATGTGAAAAAAATAAAAAATAATAATCAGCCCCTTTTTTTAGGAAAAAGAAAATCTGCCAAGATGTGCTGCAAGGGTTTCCTCAAAACTATGATGTTTGTCTTCAATGGCATCATCTTTGTGAGTATGATCTTTGACTTTCCAGGATTTCTTAACCCAGCAAATGTTTATGAACGCTTTTGACAATGACTAATGCATCAATTTTAATTATTTCAAAATAGATTTCAGAGCTCAAATCTATGCCTCTAATCTCTTAACTACTTGTACCGTAAAGGCCTCTTTTAAACTGAGCTACAATAAGACTTATCAGACAAGGAATATTATAAAAGTTCTCTGTCTTCCTCTTCCTCATTGCAGCTGGCAGGCGCTGCCATATTGGCATTAGGCATCTGGGTGGCAGTGGACAGAGTCTCTCTTCTGGGCATTTTAGAGAACATTGAAGACGCGCCGCCAGAACTGGCCCAGCTGGCAAATATCGGCTACTTGCTGATCGGTGTGGGAGGGTTTTTGGCGCTCATGGGCTTCCTGGGATGCTGTGGAGCCATACAGGAAAACAAATGCATGCTGCTCTCGGTGAGTGAGCCTTTTTCCATCAAACAGGTTTACCCACAGCTGTATTCCTAAAGTTTAGCTCCAGATGCACAAAAATGTTAATTTCTCAAACTTTTTCCTAGTTCTTCGTCATTGTGCTCATCATCTTCCTCGTGGAGGTGGCAGCGGCTATAGTGCTTGTAGTCTTCGAGCCTTTGGTGAGAGCTGATCCACTCTACCACAATAAAAACATACATACACTAAAAATATGTTTCACATACCTTCTTACCAGTGTTTTTCCCGTTGGATGGTTTTTCAAAATGGATTTTTGAGAATCATTTTATGGCGATTGCACATTAGCCAATTAAAAAGTTCAAGCATATCTGGACAAACATATAGAAGTGGCATTATAGTAAATTCATATTTAAAGCATTTAAAAAAATAATAATAAATAAATAAATAAAAGAAAAACACAAATGCAAAATACTTTCATAGCACCAAAGCCTGTGCAGTATTTTCAAAATCACGAATAATGATGTTATATAGCAGAGGCTTAAAATAATAATTTGAGCCTTAAAAGATTTTAAAAAATTTTAATGAATTTAAATAAATAAATTTTCTATTAAAGCGCTCATATTGGCAATACAAAATACATTATGTTAGGAACCATAATGGTGCATTCTATCGCTCATTCTCAGGCTATGCAAAAATACACCTTATTATAATACGATCTGTTTATGATTTATGATTTGGTTGAAATGAATTAATATAGTATAATTATATTTTAATATAATACAGTTAATAATTAATATTTCTGCACACGTATTACAGAATGTGAGGCTAAAGGTGTTTTTTAACCTTATTCCAGGTTGAGAATATTCTGGATAAAGTTGAACAGGCAGTTGCTAAAAGCATTAAGGGCAAATATGGAAACGATACGAGTTTCACTTCAGTCTGGAATAGCACTATGAATGAGGTACGGCACCTGCCATCATGTGTTTAATAACAAATCGAGCATTTTTCTAGCTACGTTTTCTGACATTAGAAACCTTAACATTTCAAACTCTTCTTTATTAACTACTGCACCTGCATGTGTGTGTGTGTGTGTGTGTGTGTGTGTGTATTTGTTTTTTTTTGTTTTTGTTTTTGTTTTTTTCTAGCTGAAATGCTGCGGATATAAAAACTACACCGATTTCACTGGCTCTCCATTCGTATCCTTAACAACATTGTATCCTGACACATGTTGCACAAACAGTTCAGGACTCTGTACTGAAAATGCAGCAGCAACAGAGGTATGTTACCGAATGTTCTGTACCGAAATATACAACCGAAGCTGAAACTGATGAGAATAATGAAATGTATGACAACCAGCAAGCAAACAAATAATTTGCATGAATGGCACATTGGTTTTGTCCATTGGGTTGCAAGTAATAAATGCATATAACAAAATGCCACCAACCATATAATTATTGTGCATTTTGGACAGCAAATGTAATCAAAAATGTGGTATGGTAAAAGAAGATAGATACAGAGCACAATAATTATGGGTTATGTGTGCATAATTGTCTATGCAAATGCAGATATTATATTGACGTGTGTATTTCATCAGTGTGTGTGTTTTCTGTTGTTGTAGTCTGTCGTGGGATGTTTCCGGGCATTAGTGAATCTGATCGAGGATAATGCAATTCTACTGGCTGGTGTGGCTTTTGGAATCGCTGCTTTAGAGGTACTGACTTCAATTTTACTTTCAACTTGAGGAATTCGACACATGGGAGATCCTCTATGTAGAATAATATGTCTTAACGAATGACATAAGACAAACATCATGATTATCAACATGTCATACAATAGAACTGATGGTCTAAATTATTATAGTAACGGTCTAGCTCATATTTAATAAAAGTTGACCAGTTTCTGTTCCACGGATCATCCTGAGATGAGATATTAAGATTTCCGTATAAGCAAAATTTGGCACAAAGACGGCCAACGTGGTTAAACCAGCTAAAATTAGTTTTTAAAATCAAAAGTTAGTTTTGTGATACCAATAGAAATAATGACTTTAAAAACTGATGGTCAAGTAATCAACTTTATTTTCGTTTTACTGCAAATGATCCATGTTGTACAATAGTAAACCTAATTTGTTTCTTCACAGATTGCAGCAATGGTCGTTTCCATGATCCTCTACAAGAAAGGAGGAAAATGAGAGCAGGACTGGCTGCAGACGGTTTTGTTTGCATAATTGTTTACTGTAAAATTATGTAAATACTATATATGCTGCTGTATGAATGACATTTGCACTAAAATCTGTGACATTGTTTGTTCTCTTTTAAATGATTTTTTTTTCTTTTTTACTTTTTAACTTCAAGTACAAGAATATGTTTGCTCTGTTTAACATAGTAAGATATGATCCTGATTCAAAGATCTAAAACAATGTTGTGCTGAATACTATACCTCATTAAGGATCACTACAACATTTTCTACATTATCTTTGATACAATTAAAAAAAGAAAATCTACATCATGTAGCCAAATATTTTAATGTATTTGTATGAATAAAATAAACTGATGTTTTTAAACTTCTGTGCCAACTATCTTACTATGATGCATATGTCAGGAAACACTTGTGAAAAACTCTCTCGATGTCAATGTGAAATTTGTAAACGTCTCATGAATATATCACATCACAGCCACAAGGTGTCCCTCTCTTACTGGTTGAATGACTTAATAAGAAGCCTGTTATTTACTCACCTCTGTCGTTTCAACAAAGTAGTCTTCCGCGAAACATGTAGTTTCCTCCAGCGAAAATGAAGCACATAAACGCATACTTTGTAAAACGACCATGTCCCATCTTCATTTGAAATTTTAACTTTAAATAGTTTCTAGTGCATGTGGCAAAGAGGTTTGCATACTTCAGCAAAGGAAAGAGTCTTGTATGTATGTATATATATATATATATATATAATTTTTGTTATCATATCCTCATTGGGGGCTGAGCCCCCCTAAAATGAAATCCTAGAAACACCGCTGCACCAACATTTTAAGTTGATAGTAGGTGTGTTCGACTTAACGCAGCGCTGCGCAGTTCGATCAAATTCTGACTTGAAGCAGTGCATACCTGTTCGAAATTTTGTCCGACTTGAGTCGCCGCCGGCGCCACGTGACTGTCACTAATGGCATGAAAGTACCGCGATAGCGTTTCCAAAGCAGCCCATGGAGCAGCCGACTGATTCCGCCGCTGCGGTATGTAATATTGCCAGCTAGCGGTTGAAATTCGTACTGCAATTCCGTCCTGGAATCTGCCTGAAATACACATTTCAGAGTAGAATGACTGGCTATAGCATTATTTAAAAAAAACAAACAAAAAAAAAAAAACATAATAATAAAATAATAATAAATAAATAAAAACGCTATGTAAAGATAACATGTTTCCTAAAAATTTATACAAACATATTATTATTTAGAGCACCTTTAAAATATACTGTATCTTTGCCTTTGTTTGGTCTCAAGATGCACACCTGACTGAGATTGAGATCAGGATGTCCTAAAATGTAAACCGTAGTTATGTCAATATTCACACAAAATCACCCCCTTTGCAGTCATGTTCTGTTTAAAAATGGCACCTTTGGATGAGCTTCCACATGTGACGTGACTATGTCACTCAGAAAAGCATTTAAAAGGTGACCAAAATGATTTTGGGTCATATTATCATGAACAATAATCTTTTAACAAAGCTGTCAAAGACTTTCTCACTATTTGAATGGACTGTTTAATGAAACTTTTGGAGCTTTGAATTTAATAATAATAATAATAATAATAATAATAATAAAATAATAATAATAATAATACAAACGGCTTGTGCATTTTATGTATAGATTCTGTTGTTTTACTCTGACACAGACCTTCAATCTTCAATATAGACATTATAAAGATATGATTATTATTATTATTTTTGATCACTTCAGATGGCAGAAGACATTATTACTATTTTCTGTTTTTTTTTTTTTTACTATTTTCTTGTGCTAATTACTTTACCTACATAAAACCTGGCTCAGCTCACACCACTGACGACAATGATATTGACTAAATGATTTTATAGTATCATATCAACTACTGATAATGCATTGGAAAAATAAACAAAGGCAGAGACTTTGAGACAAAAGAACAGGGAGATATAAAATTCTGTCTTACCGTGCTCCTTAAAGCCTGAATGACAAATAATGAGATCAGGGCAGACACACATGCAGTCTAAACCACGTCATGGTAAACCACGATTTAACTTCCCCTTTCTGAGTGAGTCCCTTGATTTGGGGGAAAAAAATAAAAATAAAAATAAAACTTTGAAAAACATTGTTTACACGGATGGATGAATAGATAGATACACAGCCAACCAGCCAGAGAGAGACTGATAGATATTTAGGATATCTGTCCATTAAATTGGAGTTTTTGTGTTTGGTGGCCTACAGGAGTTTTCCAGCACTTAGACGGTACAAAGGTCTGTTTCAACACACACATATATACAAATAACATTTCCATGAGTGTACCAACAACTGACTTTAATCTAAATCTCTCATGCCATAAAAGCTTAATCCAGAAGGAAGTCTTTCTGGGAAGAACAAGAGGCGTGTTTGTGTTTAAGCCCCACCCCCAGATACTTATGTCTGACAACGTTTGAGACTTCAGATTCGTCCCACACACCTGAGAGCATCGTTCACCTGTGGACAGGTAAGACCCTTTCATCTGTTCTTTCACATACAGGACATAACAGAGATATTATATGACTCACATTGAGCAAACAATCATTAGGTTTTCAGGGTTTGAACTGTAAACTGTTTAGATTTTATAATTATAGATTTGTAAGAAGAGCGACGTTCTTGTTTATACAACTAAGTTAATAGAAACTGAGACAGATTTCTTAATGTAAATTCTCAATGTACACTCTTAAAAATAAAGTTTTTTTTTTTTTTTTTGTTAAATGGTTGCAAAACAGCCTTTAGGGTCTGAAGAACCTTTCTGTTTCACAAAAAGGTTGTGGCAAAATAAGGTTCTTCAGATTATAAAATGGTAAGAAAGAGATGGTTCTTTAAGGAACCTTTGACTGAATGTTTCTTCTATGGCATCACTGTGAAAAAAAAACTTTTAAAGCACCTTTATTTTTAAGAGTGTAAATTCTCACACACACCCGATGAGTCAGAAACCAATGCCATTTATAGAGAATACCAAAAAAATAATTTTAACATACATCCTCTTTCAGTGATGCATATGTCAGATGCATATGTCAGGAAACACTTGTGAAAAACTCTCTCGATGTCAATGTGAAATTTGTAAACGTCTCATGAATATATCACATCACAGCCACAAGGTGTCCCTCTCTTACTGGTTGAATGACTTAATAAGAAGCCTGTTATTTACTCACCTCTGTCGTTTCAACAAAGTAGTTTTTGTCTTCCGCGAAACATGTAGTTTCCTCCAGCGAAAATGAAGCACATAAACGCATACTTTGTAAAACGACCATGTCCCATCTTCATTTGAAATTTTAACTTTAAATAGTTTCTAGTGCATGTGGCAAAGAGGTTTGCATACTTCAGCAAAGGAAAGAGTCTTGTATGTATGTATGTATATATATATATATATATATATATAATTTTTGTTATCATATCCTCATTGGGGGCTGAGCCCTCCTAAAATGAAATCCTAGAAACACCGCTGCACCAACATTTTAAGTTGATAGTAGGTGTGTTCGACTTAACGCAGCGCTGCGCAGTTCGATCAAATTCTGACTTGAAGCAGTGCATACCTGTTCGAAATTTTGTCCGACTTGAGTCGCCGCCGGCGCCACGTGACTGTCACTAATGGCATGAAAGTACCGCGATAGCGGTTCCAAAGCAGCCCATGGAGCAGCCGACTGATTCAGCCGCCGCTGCGGTATGTAATATTGCCAGCTAGCGGTTGAAATTCGTACTGCAATTCCGTCCTGGAATCTGCCTGAAATACACATTTCAGAGTAGAATGACTGGCTATAGCATTATTTAAAAAAAAACAAAAAACAAAAAACATAATAATAAAATAATAATAAATAAATAAAAACGCTATGTAAAGATAACATGTTTCCTAAAAATTTATACAAACATATTATTATTTAGAGCACCTTTAAAATATACTGTATCTTTGCCTTTGTTTGGTCTCAAGATGCACACCTGACTGAGATTGAGATCAGGATGTCCTAAAATGTAAACCGTAGTTATGTCAATATTCACACAAAATCACCCCCTTTGCAGTCATGTTCTGTTTAAAAATGGCACCTTTGGATGAGCTTCCACATGTGACGTGACTATGTCACTCAGAAAAGCATTTAAAAGGTGACCAAAATGATTTTGGGTCATATTATCATGAACAATAATCTTTTAACAAAGCTGTCAAAGACTTTCTCACTATTTGAATGGACTGTTTAATGAAACTTTTGGAGCTTTGAATTTAATAATAATAATAATAATAATAATGATAATAAAATAATAATAATAATAATAATAATAATACAAATGGCTGGTGCAAAAAACACTTAAAGTATGTTATCTTAAGTGGGACAGACTCACAAAATAAATGCTGATTTCATACACAATTAACCAGTACTAGTACTAGTTTTGTTAGTACAGTCCAGTGTGTGTCTTTTCAATGTATTGCTGTGTGTTATTGTTTTAATTCTGAGGCAATGGATGACAGAAGACTGTAAACTATCACAATACAAAAGCTTTATTTTCTGCTTCATCGACAATGACGCTTAAAGGAACACTCCATTTTTTTTTTTTTTTCTTTTTTTGAAAATAGGCTCATTTTCCAAACTCCCTAGAGTTAAACAGTTGAGTTTTACTGTTTTCAGATCCATTCAGCTTATCTCTGGTCTGGCGGTAGCACTTTTAGCATAGCGTAGCATAGATCATTGAATCTGATTAGACCATTAGCATCTCGCTCAAAAAATGACCAAAGAGTTTCAATATTTTTCCTATTTAAAACTTGACTCTTCTGTAGTTACATCGTGTACAAAGACGGATGACAGATGAAAGTTGTGATTTTCCAGGTCGATATGGCTAGGAACTATACTCTCATTTTGGCGTAATAATCAAGGAACTTTGCCGCCGTACAATGCGTGCAGGAGGCACAATGATATTACGCAGCCGTCAACTCTGTTGGCTGCAATTCTGCATCTACACAAACCCCATTTGGGTTTGGTTGCAACACGGTCTCCTCCCACTGACAGGCGGCAGAGATGATTGAACTCACCTGGACCAGAGAAAATTTAAGAGGCAAGCGCAGAGCTTAATGTGAGTACTGACAGAGCTAATGTGACTGGCCTGTGCGCTTAAGGGAAGAAGGGAACGCTTTGGGTTGCTCGAGACAGTTAGGGTTTGTCCAGCAACGAGGATAGCTAGATAGCGCTGATGCGTGGGGTTTAGGTAGATCATTGGGGGGAGTAGGAGTGCTGGCCAACGGCTCTATGAGTGTTTGGACTGATTGAATGGAGTAAAAAGGACTCATTTACATCTATGATAAGTGTGCTCTTCGACAGTGACAGTTTATATGAACATGATTTTGTATGTTCTGAGCTAGGGGGAAACTAAGTCGATCTTGAAATGATGTGAACACGATTTTTTAGATGACGCTGTTTGCCCTAGTGAAGGCCTAAGGGTTAATGTTTGATGAACTTTATATATTTATATATAGTTCTCTTTTTCTGACTAGCATAGTCAATAAAGTAAGCATGTTGATATACACTACCGTTCAAAAGTTTGGGGTCAGTAAGACTTGTAATAATCTTTAAAGTAGTCTCTTATGCTCATCAAGGCTGCATTTATTTGATTAAAAATATATAAAAAAAAACAAAAAAAAAAACAGTAATATTGCAAAATGTTTTTACAATATAAAATAATGTTTTTTTATTTTAACATACTTTAAAATAGAATTTATTCCTGTGATGAAAAGCTGAATTTTTATCAGCTGTTACTCCAGTCTTAAGTGTCACATGATCCTTCAGAAATCATTCTAATGTGCGGATTTATTATTAGAATGATCAGTGTTGGATAATATCAACACTTGTGCTGCCAAATATTTTTTGGAACCTGTAATTTTTTTTTTTCAGGATTCTTTCATGAATAACAAGTTTAAAAAGTACAGTGTTTATTCAAAATATAAATATTTTATAACAATGTAAATTATTTATTATTAACTTTTAATAAACTTTTAATTATTAACTTAATACATCCTTGGTGAATAAAAGTATTAATTTCTTAAAAAAAAAAAAAAAGAAACAATAAAAATGTACTGACCCCAAACTTTTGAATGGTAGTGTACCTTTTGTCCTCCATAAATGTCTGTGTGAACCTCTCTAGTAAAACTGGATATAAAATATCACAAACTGATAATGTGTTGGACAAATAAACAAAGGCAGAGACTTTGAGACAAAAGAACAGGGAGATATAAAATTCTGTCTTACCGTGCTCCTTAAAGCCTGAATGACAAATAATGAGATCAGGGCAGACACACATGCAGTCTAAACCACGTCATGGTAAACCACGATTTAACTTCCCCTTTCTAAGTGAGTCCCTTGGTTTTGTGGCAAAAAAAAAAAAAAAAAACTTTGAAAAAAACTTTGAAAAACACTTTGAAGAACTTACTGTACATGTATGGATAAATAGATGGATACACAGACAGCAAGCCAGAGAGAGAGAGACTGACAGATAATTAGGTAAAATGATGTAAAAGTCTGTTCCAACACACATGTATAAAAATAACATTTCCATGAGTGTACCAACAACTGACTTTAATCCAAATCTCTCATGCTATAAAAGCTTAATCCATAAGGACGTCTTTCTGGGGAAAACATGAGGCGTGTTTGTGTTTAAGCCCCACCCCCAGATAATTAAGTCTGACGACATTTGAGGCTTCAGATTCGTCCCACACACCTGAGAGCGTCGTTCACCTGTGGACAGGTAAGACCCTTTCATCTGTTCTTTCACATACAGGACATAACAGAGATGTTATATGACTCACATTGAGCAAACAATCATTAGGTTTTCAGGGTTTGAACTGTAAACTGTTTAGATTGTATAATTGTAGATTTGTAAGAAGAGCGATATGTTCTTAATAATGTGCTTGAATCTGTAGAAGAAGATTTATGTACAGATCTGTGCATTATTTACTTCATATACACCTGTATAAATAAAAAGATGTGCATATGTATTTGTATAATACACTCTTAAAAATAAATGTGTTTCACGATGCTATAGAAGAACCTTTTTTGTTTAAATGGTTCCATAAAGAACATTTAACATCTGAAGAACCTTTCTGTTTCACAAAAGGTTCTTTGTGGCGAAAGAAGGTTTTTCAGATTATAAAAAGGTAAGAAAGAGATGGTTCCTTAAAGAGACTTTAAGGAACCAAAAACTGTTTTTATGCCTAGATGTTCGAGTGGTCAGAGATCTGATATCTATTCACTGACTTTTTTTTCACTGAACAAATATGCTGATATTCCTGTTACACTCCTGTTATTGTGTTCCAGAATTTCCCTCCCACCCCCCTGCTGAATGACATTCACCTGAAGGAGAACTAAAACAGCTGAGTACAACAACACATTGTTTAACTACGTCATATACTTTGTGGGAACACCTCATTTTCAGATCTGTAAAGCCATTTTCTTCACTCACACGCTATCATAAAACAGAACAACAGACATGGTCACACCATCTACAGAGAAATCAAATGCACCAGGTAATCAAGAGTTTATGGACATTCATACATTTGTCATATTAAGGTTCAGTAATTGAATGTTTTAAATACATGGAATTTATCAGTCTGCAGGTTAAGACAATGCGTATTACTACTGGCTTGTTTTCTTTGGACATCATATTGCTTGGTAAGTTTGTAAGACATTTTAAAGCAGATGTTAAAATAATGATCAAATAAATATGCTTATTAATTCAGAAGTCTGCATGGCATTCAACTCAATTTGAATTGAGAATGTGTTTTAAATTCCAGTTCAATTCCTAAATCTGCATTTAGGCATTATTAGCAAACAAATGCAGAATCTGAATGCAAGTACAAATTTTTTAGGTTAAAAAAAAAAAAAAAAAAAAAAAAAATTCTATTTAGCACACAGGCAAGTGTTGACTGCTCACAGTCTCTCTAAATTTCCCAGATTTAATTGATGCACCAAACAGTACGGAAAAGGAGTGCTATAATTTTCACTAAATACATTTGCCTAATTTGTTTTCTTGTTAGACATTAAACATGGGTTTAAAATTATACATGTAAGATAGGTGAATGTAGGCTAAGTAGCTGTAACAAAGGCAGGATTTGGTTCAAGAATATTAGTTGTTAAACTGGTTGAAATTCTCTTTGCATCCTGATAACAATCACTAAGTTAAGTGGTCTAATGCTGCCTTCATGCCATGTCGTAATTACCATAATTCCGAGATGACAACACGTGACATTTTACTTAAGCTTTCCATTTTGTCGGACTCAGAGGTAGCGCCTAAGTAGCGCCAAAATGAGCCTGCGGCCAGTGCAGGCCCGTCCAACAGGTGATACAGGTGGTCGCCTAGGGCGCCGCCTTAAGGGGAGGGCCCCGCCACTACGAGGTTCTCAATTGGATTTTTAGGTGTGTTCGCTGTGAAGCGGCGCTGCACAGAAAGATCTGTTTAAAATCTATAGAGCGCAGACGGCTCTGCATGCTTTCAAATCGCTCTTGCGGTACTTTAATGTCATCCACCGATTGGTGTGTGCAGCGCAACTTAAATCTGCAGACACCTTACATAACTAAAGTAACGCGAACCAGTGCTGTACAGTGTGGCATATGTGTCGGGAACACGGAAAAGTCTGTTGCTCAAATTTAATTCGGTGAGAACGCTGCAGTAATGGGTTTTGCATGGGTTTGGGTCTGTTTACAAACCTGTTGTCTATTGAGAACATTTTAATGACATGATTTTGCTCCAAATTCATTTAATAACATCAGTCGAGTCTTTGAAATAACTTCCTTTTTTGATCTGACATGGTTTCACATCACAGAATGAGGCAAAATCCTTATTTTATATAGTATTCTATAAAGTGATAGCACTGCATTGCATATTCATATAAAAATGCCCAATATGGCTCGAAGAACAGAGATAATCCATTTAGTCACAATTGTACAAATATGTCTCCGTGTTTCATGAGTTGAAATGTCTCTATCTGAGTTTTATTCAGCAACGCAAAAGCGTAGGGTTGTCAAAAGGTACCGGGTTCGAGGTACCGAGCACTCACACATAAGCACAACGGGAGCGTTTGAAAGCCGCATGTGCCCGCAATTTTTACCTTGTAACAAAATATGTTGACCCAGGAACACATCAAACTCCACAAAATCAGGACGTGCGGGTGTCACCACTTATGTGATTTAGGTGTTTTTATTTTTTATTTTTTTATCATGATGCTTTAGTTGGACTCTTGACCCTTGGCTGTCTTTTGCATAGTTTCTTTTTTTTTCTTTCTTTTTCAGTAATTTAGTGTTTTGTAATGCACGTTTATGCAATGATATTGAAATACAGTTGTGGACATGCAGCTTTATGCTCTTCTGGTGACATAAATTACATTAGAAGACATCAATGATTTGGCAGATTCACACCACTTCATGGCAATTTTTCTACCATAAGGTCACAGTTTGGTTTAGTTTTATTTTTTGTTTTTATATTTTTGTTTGGAGCATACATTCATAAAAAAAGCCATAAAACCCATTCCGAATAGCCCTGAACAAGACTTCTGAGTAAAGAATCTTGTAGGCTAGAATATGTACTTTAAAATTATCCTGCTTACTCGTTCGCAAAAAACTCCCCCAGGCAGGGGATGGCATGTTTGACACAGAAATATACAAGCAGCAACTTACAGTTTGTTTTTGATTTGTTGTGTAAAGGAAATTCTTTACATGATGCTTTTGAACCAAGCCAATTCACAGTTTGTGCTTGATTTCACCAAATGCCCACAGATCTATATAACGTTTCTAGTCGTATCCAGTGCATATGTGTACCTGCAATTTGGTGTAACTCTATTCTGGTCCTCTCTCAGGCTCTATGGGCAATGAATGGTGGGATCCACATAAAACAATTCCAGCCCCCCATACCGAAACCAGTTCCTCAAAATAAAAATTCATCCACAATATCCCCATCTGACCTGGGAATCAGTGATGAGGAGTGGGAAAGACTACAGAAGGTTATTGACTGGCCTGGTCCAGATCAAGAAATCACTCAGCTGAATCAGAGCACAAGTCCAGTCCACTCGTCTTTCTCTATTGTGGGACTCAAAGAGAGTTACAAAGTGGGAGAAAATATCTCTGTTACTATCACAGCCAGAGACCACAACAAGAACCTGAAACGATATGGAGGAGATTTTTTCAAAGCAAAACTTTTCAATTCAGAGCTAAAGGTGTGTTTTTCTGATATATTATTTTATAATACTTTTTTATTGTATAAAAACAACAAACAGCATTGCACTTGTTCTTTTCCTTTTTTCTTGAAGGCGAGTGTGTACGGGGAGGTTGTGGATCATCGTGATGGGACTTACTCTGTTGATTTCCTTCTGCCCTGGGAAGGTCAGGCACAAGTTTTTGTACGTCTTGAGCACTCCAGTGAGGCTGTGCAGATTCTTAAAAAATACAGGGACTCTTCATTCCCACGCGCCCACTATAAAGGCTACTTTGAATCAGGACCCAGTAAAACCAGGATCCGTGAAGTAGTAGAATGTAATCTTAAGTGGGGCGCAGATAGAAGTTGGAGGAAAGGCAACTGCTGCTGTGAGTATAAGGATATAAGAACAGGGACGGTGTGGCAGTGTCAGAGACCGAAGGCACTTACTTGTGACAAACTGGTTCACCACTCATATGGACATTTGGAAAACCCATTAAATCGTTTTGAGCAGCAGTTTTTTGCAGCGTGGGTAGTAATTCAAAATTAATTTCAGAACGATTGCAGATGTGTAAAAATAAAATGATAGAAAATGTATTATTTTTTTCTCCACAGGAAATTAACAAATGTTGCTATCAGTGGAGACAAAAAAATCCTAAATGTCCTTTCCAGCACTACAGCCAATGGTATGTTTACCATCTCATTTCCTGTTTGGAAAGAAGCTTAAATTCAGAAAATGGAAAACTACAGAAAATTGAATTAGGGTTTAGATCTCCTTTTATATTTATTGTTTACAAATTGGTTCATGGCATGAATATTTGATTTGCTCAGGTGGATGAGACTGAAACACGTCTATCAACTTTTTATCAAACTGCCCCATCCTGTGGTTTGTGTTTTCATCATTGCGTAGAAAACGGTATCAACGCCACGCCACTATAATGTTTTGACAACATAATCATTCATCTTAACATGAACTCTTTGTGAGCTCTTTAAGTCCCCTGTTTACAAAACAAAATGCTCCAACCAATACTTTGACAAGGTTTGGCATGACATAAATTATCCACTTTTTCTTTATGCTGGAATCTTTCTGATATCTGTACAAAGACACGAACAAGCTGATTAAACCCAATGCATCAAAGCGAACGTTCTTCCACTCACTCCATCTGTCCTGACCACAGACTCAAGCATGGTGATGTCTTGCTCTGAAGGTGGTGTTTATGCAAACAGCTTCTGCTAGGAGACATCACCTTGCCCCATTGAACCCAAAATGAGACATTTTTGGAGCTTGATTAAATAAATGCTTTGTTTATATTGAGGACTATAAAATGGGTAGATTTAGGTTTGGGAGTAGGTTAAGGCGGTCTAAACATCTAAATTGCTTATTGATAAAATGATGAAAATGCACTGATACAAATATCTTGCTGATAGAAAAATATATGTAAATATTTTACGTTTTTTAGCTAAAAATACATAGCGATTTGTATGTTGTTGAACGTTGAATTACATCTAAATTGTATGTTTCAGCATCAGTAAAAACATACAAACGCACATTTTGTGGTTGTAAAGTTTCTGTACTAATTCCTACGTATAAACAATGAGCAGCCTGACATATCAGACGACAGATATCATCTGAAATCAA
Source organism: Labeo catla (assembly GCA_012976165.1). Classification (NCBI taxonomy): domain Eukaryota; kingdom Metazoa; phylum Chordata; class Actinopteri; order Cypriniformes; family Cyprinidae; genus Labeo; species Labeo catla. Next base: position 76,907 of record VONZ01000631.1, on the reverse strand, counting down.
ATGTAGTTACAAGATAAGTCACATAACTACAACACAGCTTTTTCATGTGAATGTTTCTTTGCTTTAGGCACAGTGGAGAAATGCAGGTCTGGACTGAAAACACCAGTTCCTGCAGGATTTTATTTAAAAGACATCTGGAAGTCTTTTGTATGCAACACTCAACAGTTCAGTACTGCAGAAATGGTAAATTGTCTTAAAAACAAGATTGTCTACTTGCTGGGAGACTCCACCACAAGGCAGTGGTTCCAGTACTTCGAAGCAAAAGTGCCAGGCAAGTATGACTGTGTTATTGTTATTTAACATGAAACGCAATAGCATGAACATATGATGCATATTCCATCATCAGAAGATTTTAGCATTGTAATGGTTATGACAGTGTTGATGTATTTTGTCTTGGGCAAATAGATCAGCTACTCTGCTGCTGTTGGTTATTGCTGTAGTTGTAGATTATTGCTGCAGGTTGTACTGCTGCAAGAACTTGCTACTGCCAATGCATATGGTGATACGGTGCTGTGTGGATCTATACAGGTGGAGCTGGGGAAGGTGGAGGGTTTCACAGGAACTTTGAAAGTGCGCTGCAAAATCCTCAAGTAGATGCTAACCATCCATTTATATGTAAAGCAGCAAGCTTTCAAAAAACTAAGCAGCTTCCCATTTAACAACATAGTGTTGGCCCAGATTCGGCCCACATCTGGTACATGCGGAATGATGATCTGGCCCACATGTAGTCTGGAATGATGGCACTTGGGACCGCTTTGGTCCGCTCCTGTTTGCCAGATCTGGGCCAAAAGCAGGCCATAGCAATGCCACATGTCAGCCATGAGCGAAGAAATAAACCACTCTGGACCTTTTCTGAGCATTCATATATTATTTATAGAGTCATCTCAGCTAGTGTAAGTTTGTTAACAAACAAAGTCACTGAAGCAAAGAAGAGAACAGAAAAAAAGAGAAACAGAAACTCAAGAGCTTAAGTCACAGCCTTAAATGAAATCAACTGAAGATCTCAGCAGAGGAGGATTAAACAACTCCACAAACAGCATCACCAAGTTCACACATAACTAATCAGACTGACTTTCTGTCAGAAGTCTACAGAAGTTCTTACTAAGAATTAACAGGGGTTTAAATCTTACATTTAACTTAGTGTTTCCATTAGCTGGGCTCCTAACTCTTATTACAAATTGTTTTTGCTGGTTGCTATGATGGTGTGTTTATCAAACATGCGTAGAATAGCAAATACAGACAAAGAGAGATCGGGTGATGATAACTGGCTATTAAAGGTTCCACAATCATAATGAAATAATTCACTAATGTAATGCAAGATCAACAATATGGGAGAACCAATTATAAGACTAACAAAAAAAAAACAAAAAAAAAAAAAAAAACACATGAACACATCAATTTTAACTTCAATAACACACAAAGTCAACATAAATTTACACTGCAAGTCTTAATGCACAGATGCAACCTTTTCACCATATCCGATTTTTTTGGCCTGCCTGTTTACATTCAATTTAGACACGCCTCGTATCCGATGTTCGTGGTTACATTAATCTCCCATTCGCATAGCCAGTCGGACAGGCAGGAGTAGTGAAACAAAGTCGACCCCTTTGAGGAGAAGGAAACAGTACAACATTTTTGCGTAAACAAGACTAGCTTTGAGTTTCTATGCGAGTGCTTTCGCTTTCTTTAATTATTTGCTGTCCGGTATACTTTTGCCGATGCATGTCTCCTAAACGCAGATTATGACGTTCAACGCAATCCGTCGTAGAACAAATGAGTTCACGGAGAATCGGATATGCCTGTTTAGACTTAGGTCGGATGTCCAGATATCAGATATGTATCTGATTTAAAACCACATTTGGAAACGGCTTAGATCGGATGCGAAAAAATCGGATCTTGTACAGATTTTTGTTTACAGGCATGCATCAAATTCTGATCTGTGTCAGATGTGGGCAAAAAATCTGATTTTTTTTTTTTTTCTGCTGTGTAAACGCAGCCCTAGAGTCAAATGACTGAAGTGAATCAGGCCATTACATGATAACTGTGAAACTTTCAACCGCAAATTATCATGTATTGCAAATGTGTTTGTCAACACAATGTCACAGCAACCAAACAAGACAAACATTAAGAGCCATTAAGAGTTAAGAGCCCAACTAATGGGAGATTTTCAAAGATTTAATGTCTTTTAACTTCAGTTGATTTTATCTAAGCCTGGTACCCTGCAGATCTGGCGAAACAGGAGCAGTCCATGCAAGTGCCATCGTTCCACGCTACATGTGAGCCAGATCATCATTCCACATGTGACAGATGTGGGCCAGATCTGGTCCGTTGCTATCTGGGAATTGTGCCAAGTTGTTTAATGCTGTGAACATCATCAGTTACGTTAAGACCAATCAGCCTGGGCCATCTGGAGTTTCATGAAAGAACTAGGCATTTAAATTAGGTATTTAAATTAGGTAGTTAACTCTGTTTGCAGTTGCTACTTGGTTTTAATATCTTGTTTCCAATGCAATGGCTTTGAGACATCAGGGCCATTTAAAAAAAGGAAAATGCTGTCATTGTTTATTCACCCTCTTGTCCTTCTTGTTGTGTCTTTCTAAAGCTACGATTATAATATTAGTTTCATGTATCTTTATTAGGCATAAAAAGAATCGATCTCCACACTCCCCGTCAAGGTGGCCCACTGGTGGCTGTGGAATTGAAAAATAACACTGTTATTCACTGGAGGCCACACGGCGTTCCTTTGTGGTTTAGTAAAATGCCTATTATTGACCTGCCTCATATCAGCAATTATATTGATACAATAGCTGGTGGACGTCATGCAGCCATTGCCGTCACATACGCTGCCCACCTGGTTTTTCACCCGATAACATTTTACGTGCATGAAGTGGCCAAAATCCGGCAGTCTGTTGTTTCACTGCTGAGCCGCGCTCCAGAAACCACCGTCATCATCAAGTCTGGAAACACTGCAGGACTAAAGGTACACTTGCTCTTTTTTTTTTCTTTTTTTTAAATGAGAGTATAGAAACACTATGTTACAGTTTGTTAATAAACACTCTACTTTTTAAAATCTCTTCTACAATAAAACAGAATAAGATTGTAAATTCAACTAGAGCCTGTCAAGCTAAAAATAAAGAGTCAAAAAGGTATTGTAAAAGCATAATTAATGCAGTAGGACTTATAACCATTGTATTATGTTTGAGTTCTGGGTATCCCTGACAGGAAGCAACCATTTAAACAATGTTAATTGCATTGAGTCAAAACCTATTTTGCACCTACAATTAATGTTGTAATTTCAACAAACCACCATTATTGTGATTAGTGTTTGTTTTAATTGGGGTAGGTCAAGGGCGCTCAACTCTGTTTCTGGAGATCTACCTTCCTGCAGAGTTCAGCTCCAGCCCTAATCAAACGCACCCAAATCATCTAATTAGGATATGGAGAGGCACTTGATAATTATAGACAGGTGTGTTTGATTAGGGTTAAACTCTGCAGGAAGGTGGGTCTCCAGGAACAGGGTTGGGCCCCCATGGGGTAGATTAAAGCAGTGGTTTCTATGAAGTAACAGAAAAGAGAAAAAAAAAAACAAAAAACATCAAATTGCTGAATCAGTTAGACATCAAGAATAAGTGTTTGAAACTCAACAATGGTGAGAAACAACTAAAGAAAATTTAAGTTGAAATGCATGTTGGGTATCAACATACTCGCAGCATACATTGCAGTTGATCTGTTTATCTGAATTAGTTTGATGATTGTTGCCTTTATTGAGGTTTGTATGATGAGTGTTGATGTCTAAGTGTGTCAACAAAGCTTTCAGTATATTGTGCCATTTGCGTTTATGAAACAGAGCACATATATCTATGTACACACAAAATATATAGTTCTGTGAGAGAATCCACATAACACAAATAGTGCTTTCTTGAGCATTCTGCTATGAATGAATAGATGAATAAAACAGGACTTATACTAGATAAAAGAGTGGGTTTGTTGTTATTTCTTCCCATGGTTGTTTGTGTAAACACTCTTGACAATAAAGCTCTTTTTGATTTGTGTTTTTTCCAGAATATTTTTCAAAGTGATTGGCTCATGTTGCAGTTGGACACAGTGATGCGGGAGATGTTCAGAGATATCGATGGAGTCATTTTCTTAGATGTCTGGCAGATGACTTCCTGTCACTATCTAGTTGAAAACATTCACCCAGGACCTGTTATCATTGTTAATGAAATTGACATGTTGCTCTCATATATCTGTCCTAGCTGAGGCCTGTTCATGATTGATTTGGTTCTGTAAAGCAAATAGGGATCTAACCAGGGCATAGCCATTGGGAATATTTTGAGCAAGAGGGGGCTGAGAAAAAGGGGTGGGGTTGGGGGTCAGTATTGCCAGGAGCCCCAGTTATAAATACACAGGCTTGTGGTCCTATAGTGATACGTTTATAAGGACTTTTTATAGAAATAAAATCAATTTAGTTAAGCTGGACATGTTAAGCTACATATAAGGAAGCCGTGTGTCTGTTCAACTCTAGGCTGCAGGAGTCGCGATGACGAAGCGATGATACAAAATAGCTAGTGTGGCTGGATCCAAAGCGCCAAAGCGATTGGTAATAAGCGTTTAATTTCTTCCGTTTAAAATAACTGAGTTGGTCTGTATTGTTGCTGTGTTTTCATTCAAATATTTGTTTCAAATGTTTTTTAATTCATTTTTAGACATACTCATTAATATTATTTAATTTGGGTACAGATGTGTTAAAACAAAAAATAAAATAAAATTATCAAAGTCGACAACAATGTTTTTTTTTAAATTGGTATAATATAAAAGAAAATTTACACACTTAAAAGTTTATAAGATAACAAGTTGAAACAACTATTAGAAGTGTTAATTTGCCTAAAATAAAAACAAACAAAAAAATGTTATGCTACCAAAATAGGATTAATGCGTATGCCTATAGCCCCCTCCATTTGTTGAACCAGTTTGTTTTAAATGAACGAGAAAATGTCTCTTTTCCGAACTGCCTTTCAGGAAATCTGAAGTTGGCTGGTTGGTGTGGAGTGATTGCCTCGGCCAAATCGATAATGCTAGTATTTTGTGCTGATACTGCTGCCGTGGAGGCGGCGACGGCGACGTTCATGTTACCTTGAATTAGCGCAGCTTCTGAGCCCAGATCCGGTGCTGATGTGGTGGACGCTTTGGAGGAGCAGTTGTAGCTGCTGCTGGTTGGCTGCCTACTAGGCATAAGCTCCAGGTCTGCTTCCTTATCCAAGTGATCCGTCAGATCAAGGCTCGGTCTCTTTTTAGTTTGTTTGGGCTTTGGAAAAAACTCAGAAATGCGTTTTTGCGCCATGTTGTTGACTAGTGTATTTTTTTTTTTATCCGCAGTGACGGATGAGGACGTGGTGACGTCACGCGACAATAGTTGCTTATTGTCATTGTTTTTTCCCCAATGAATTTTAATGAATTTTCAAATTAATAAAATTAGTTTTATTTCATTTTTGTTACAAAATTTTAATTTATTTATTTTAACACCGCACCCCCATTTTTTCTTTAGCTCCAAACTAGGGGGTGCTGCAGCACCCTCAACAACCCTACTTCCCGCGGTAATGAACCAGGGGTGTGTTTTCCAAAAGCCTCATTAGCTAACTTGGTAAGTTAAATTGACCCTATATTGGTAACGACGGAACTTGTTTCCATAATTGCTTTTGGGAAATGCACCCCTTGTCGGGGGAAGACTAAGGCTGCATGTCCACCAAAGCATTTTTCCCCATGGCTGAGTTGTTTTCAATGGGAGTACTGCATTTTTTAAAACGCCAGGAGCGCTGAGCGTCGTTTTCTAAACTGAGAGTTGAAGAATGTTCAAACTTGAGTAAAATGCTACGCTCATCACTGTCATTTTCTAGTCAGCCAACCAATCACAGTGGAGGAGGGGTGGGACTAATACTGACCAAATGTCACACCATGCTTGTATTATGACTGAACAACAATGGAGAAGTTAATATTGCTTTGTCTTTACCAGATGGAATCGCCAGACTACCATAATATTGTTTTGAAAAATTATGCTTGGAAAAACATTTCATTCACGATGCGTCTTCTATATCACATCATAGCAACCACAGAAAAAAAATGCTGTGCTCTGGGCATTTTCAGCTGGCTAAAAACACTTTGGTGGGCAAACAGCCTAACTGTCAAGCTGTTACTTAACCAGAATTCCTCTAACACTGACCTGATGGAAGCATGACACTTTTGCCACTGATTCTCTGGCATGCTACAAGATTATTTGACTTTATTAAGCACTATCAGTCCAAAAATTAAAGTATACAGTATAAAGCTTTCAGATTTTCTGTATACTTACATTTTTGGACTGATCTTTCTAAATAACTCAGGCTAAAATGATAAACGATATGACCTATATATGTTTAATATAGTAGCCTATATCATATCAAATGTTTAGACTTACTGTATGCCACTTAAAATAAGTCCCAATCTAAACTATGCCAATGCAATAATAATAGCAACATAATTAGGTGTAACGAGGCAGTCGACTGAAGCAGAGTTGTGAATGAACCAAATGCAGCTTTATTGTAACAAATGTGAAATCCAAAAGTAGGGGAGAGCGGGGACGAAAGTAACGCGAGACAAAAGTAACAAAGCAATTTTCTCACAGCCCTGACTACATTTGCTATCCAAGCTATGACAGCACATTCAGCACGCAACCCTGAGAAATTTTACATGATTTCATCATCGTTTCCCGCGGTTAGGTCCGGAAAGCAGTTTTCGAGTAAAATAAGTAAATTGTGGTAGCAGTAATTTTTTCAAATTAGTTGTGTTGTGTTTCTCATTTCATGTGTCACAGTAATGAACAATCTACATGTTAAGCTGGGCTCACACTACAGGAGTTTTAAAATCCTAACCAATTATGAAATCTGGTTGTAGCGCACACATAACGAGAATCTTTGCAGACTATCTTCCCTCAAATCTTAAACATGCACAGACTACAAGATTTGAAAATCATGGCGCATCACACACTACTAGATATTATTAAGATTATCATGCCGGAGGGAGGGCCTCACGTGATCTTGCACAACAGATCATCATTTCAGCAACTAATGTTTACATATGTTAGCTAGCGTGCTAGCAGCTTTATGCACTCACCCGGTAGGCTATGTTCAAAACTGAGACGATTTCACTCCAGAGCTTTCCTTACTCCATGTGGTTGTGGTATGTTTTCAACATATACAGACAGTGTTACTACAACAACATAAGAAGCAGTTTCCTCCGTCTCCACTATCCAACGGACCGTACAGCAGCTGTTTGCGGTCGCGCATTGGCTGTTATGAAAGTACTGACGTGATCATAGCCATGATCATCCCAATTTAAAATCAAACATGTTTGATATGGTCGGGGCGGCCCCAATTTGTGTTCACATTACTAGATAATCCGTGCTGAACATCGGGACCAATCGAGGTGCTCGACAAGATTTTTGCTCCAATTCTCGGGAGGGAAAAATTGGGACAAAATCGGGCTAAAACTCCTGTAGTGTGAGCCTGGCTTTATGTAGTGCTTAAGTTTTTCAGTATAATAGTAAATTGGATTTAAAGTAACACTTGTTACTAGTGTCTAGTGTCGAGTCCAGTGTTGAGTCCTAGTTTTTAATCAATTGAGTAGAGGTGGGACTTTCAAAGAGATAAATTAATATGTTAATTAAGTGTCTAATTAAATGATGATTGTGCATTAGTGATGAACACCTGCTGTTATTGAGCATTACAGAGGATCAGATGTTGATGTTTTATTGGTTAAAATTATGCCACCATCATGGAGTTCAGTGTTTGCTTTACAATTGTAATGTTGTTTCATAGCAAACGTTTTTGTATTGTTGATGTAGCAGGCAGAAACAGCAAACATTTGTGCATTTTGAAGTAGCAAATGATGAATGATCATCCTGAATTTGAATAATTAAATATCTGCATTGCACACTATCAAAGTTTGACTGAGTTTTGGCTGCTCAGCAAGTCACTGTATGGAAATGTACAGTTGTATGAGGAATTGCATGCAAAGCAACGAGTGTTAGTTGTAGATCAGGTACAAAGGTGAATCTGTGAGGAAACTGCTCAAGAAAAAAAGATAAAATCTGAATTCACACCTGTTTTTCTTGAAGTGTGGCACTTTATCTCCATCTCTCCTCCATGTCATTGTTCTCTCTTACTTCATTTTCACACAAAATCACCCCCTTTGCAGTCCTGTTCAGTTTAAAAATGACACCTTTGTATGAGTGCAGAGTTTCCACATGTGACGTGGCTGTGTCGCTCAGAAAAACATATATGATTTTGGGTGTAACAGTGTCACATGATCATGAACAATAATCTTTTAACAGGGCTGTCAAAGACTTTAAATATTTCTTACTATTTCTATAGACTGTTTTATGAAACTTTTGGAGCTTTGCATTTAAAATACATTTTTTTTTTTTTTTTTTTACATTTAAAAAACAAAAAACAAACGTAGTATGGTATCTTTAGTGGGACACAAAATAAATGCTGATTTCATACACAATTAAACAGTACTAGTACTAGTTTTGTTTGTACAGTCTAGTGTGTGTCTTTCCAATCTCTAAATGTATTGCAGTGTGTTATTAATTTTATTTTATTCTGAGGCATGACAGAAGACTGTAAAGTATCACAATATAAAAGCTTTATTTTGTGCTTCGTCGACAATGAGGCTTAAGTCTGAACAACCATAAGACATCTAAATTAAGTAAATGGTATTATACGAAATGTAAATGAAAACACACTTGGTATCTGTTCTCTCAGTTTAAAACAATAAACAATAAAACAATATGTTAAACTGAAAAATGTACATCAAAACACCACTATCAATCATTCAGTGCTCCACCCACAGATACGAAAAAAGGCTGTAAAATGTTTTGCCACGTGTCCCAAATATTATGGCCTGTCATCCTGGAAGAAAGAAAGAAAATTAATACATTAATAAATAATAGACTATAAATTTCTGGTTGGTATAAAAGCAGATGAAAGACTTCATCTTAAACATTAAATTATATTATAAATACTATATTCTTTGTCAGTAACTATTTGATATTGAAGACATTGAAGAATGAAAACAATTACCATCAGATTTTCATAATCAGGTTCAGTCAACTCAACATCACAAGCTTTAGCTCGGTCATCATGAGGTATGAAACGATTTACCTTGCGATTAAATAAAAACAAAACAAAACAAAATAGAGAGACAATTAAATCACAATTTGACCAACAGAAAATAACTATAAGGATATATACAACAATAACTATTAGTGTCTACATCAACGGGCAATAACTATATTAGTGTTCACACTAACAGACAATAACTATAAGGTTATATGTAATGACAATATTAACATCCACAGTAATGGATAGCAACCATAAGCATAACTAAAATGATAACTAAATTAGTGTCCACATTAATGGACAATAACTGTAAGCATAACTATAGCTCCACCGGTTGGGTCTCTCAGGGCCAAGTGCCTGTCTCAAGTCAGAATAAAGGATGAGAGTTGGGCATGGGGCTACTGGTGAAAGCCGTAAGGAAACTACCAAGCCAACTTTCCTTCTTTCAAACAGGAGGAAGGAAGAAAAAGGAAAGAAGGTGTAGCCAAGTATGGTGACCCATACTCAGAAATGGTGCTCTGTGTTTCAAACATCCAAGTGCACACACAGCAGAAGTCAGCGCAGGTTGCAGCAGAGATGGGGACCAACAACCTGATCCTACTATGTGAAACAAGTTTGGCACAGTTGGGCCTAAGACGACTGATGACAGGAGTGATGCTGCTGTACTCTGGGCATGAAGAGAGCAATGCACACACAGGGAGTAGGAGTCGTGGCACAGACTGGTTGACAGAAGCATGGCTCAAAAATATTTACAGCATCTTTCAGGAGCAGGAACAAGATCTGAAAGTCTTCCAGTGTTATACTTCAACTAAATACAGTGAAGATGATGACAAAGTTTAGCACCGCAGTAGATTGCAGAAGATTCTGGAAACATTCCCATACAGAGACATTATGAATGCATTCAACACAAAGATTGGAACCGATAACACAGGATACGGACAAGTCATGGCAACCCATGGACTGGGAGTGATGAGTGTGAATTGGGAAAGATTTGCAGACCTGCAGACCCTCAACTACCTGGTCATTGGAGGTAGCGTCTTTCCCCATGAACGGATCCACAGGAGCACCTGGATATCTCCAAACAGTATGACTGAGAATCACATCTGTGTTAGATTACATCTGTACTAGCAAGAAGTTTAGGTGATCCCTGCAGGACATCAGAGTAAGAAAAGGAGCAGATGTATGTCCGATCATCGCCTGGGGGTGGACAGACTGAAGCTGAAATTAAAGAAAACCTGGACAAACATGTCAGACAAATATGAACTATAACATCAGCCCTTCTAAAGGACTCCAAAACTAGAGTTCAGAATGATGCACAGGAACATAAAGAAAATGACAAAATACCAAATGGCAGCCAGTACAAGAGGCACGTAGATTAGTATGCCAGAAAGTACTCAGAGTCAGAAATTCCCGCAGTTACAGAGACCTTGACCAAGACAGAAGATGAACAGGTGGGCCATGCACTTTGGAGAACTCTTGAACAGACCAGCTCCACCAAATCCACCAGACCTCGACCCAGCCATCTCAGACCTGCCCATCAACTGTGACAAGCCAAAAAGAGAGAGGATATCCCATGTTGAAGAATGGGAAGGGGGCTGGAGCTGATGACATCCCAGCAGAGTCCCTGAGAGTAGACTTAGATGCATCAATGGAGATGCTGTATCCCCTCTTTGAGAGGATCTGGGAAGAAGAGGAGATTCTGACATATTGGAAGGAGGGATACCTCGTAAAGATCCCCAAGAAATGTGACCTCATAGTTGTGCAAACTACAGAGGCATTATTCTTCTGTCTGTACCAGGGAAGGTTTTCAATTGGATCCTCGTGAAGAGAATGAAGGACATTGTCGACAACATAGAAGCAGAATAGATCATGCATGGACCAGGTTGCAACACTACACATTATAGTCAAACAGTTCCTGTAGTGGAATTCTTCATTGTATATTAACTTTGTCGACTATGAGAAGGCATTTGACAGGTTGGATCGTAAGACCTTTCGGAAGCTGCTTTAAAACTGTGGTATTCCAGTTAAGTTGGTTAACCTGATTAAAAAAGAGGATGGCATACAAGGATGACAAGGATGCCTGTTATCATCCTTCCTGCTTCTTCTTGCATTGACTGGATTATGAAGGAATCCACTAGAGAAAAAGGAATCCAGTCAGATTGTGGAACGAGCTTGAGGACCTTACACTTCTCTCCCACAACAAACAGATGACACATGACAAGATATGATTGATGTAGTGAAGATTTTATTTCAGATTGGCCTGAACTGATCTTAAAGATGGAATTCACAAGCAAGGATCCAGTCATGCTGAATGGAAGCTCCCTGGAAGAAGTTCAGTCTTTCAGCTACCTGGGCAGCATCACTGATCAACTGGGCGGCACAGATGCAGACGTCAAGGCAAGTAATTGGAAAAGCAAGAGCGGCCTTCATATATCTAAAGAGAATTTACAGCTCCAGAAACCTGTCCTTGGTAACAAAGATCCACCTATTTCACTCTAAAGTGAAGTCAGTGTTGCTGTATGGAGATGAAATCTGTAGGATGACCAAGATGACCTTCAGACGGTCCAAAACTTTCATCAACAACTGTCTCAAAAGGATTCTCCAGATCTGCTGGCCTGACACCATCAGCAATACCAACTTTTGGGAAAAGACCCACCAACTCCCTGCTGAAGAAGTCAGGAAGTGAACATGGGGCTGGATAGAGCACATCCTTTGGTAACCGTGAACCAACATTAACAGTCTGGCACTAAAGAGAAACTGTGGAGAAGAAGCTGTCCAAAAACACATGGCAACATGACCTTGAGGCTGTTCACACTACTGAACAATAACTATACGTGTAAGTTTAACAATAACTATATTAGTGTCCAAACCAACAAAAGATTACTATAAAGGTGATTGCACACTTATAGAATTTTTGCATGTTAAGAAATAAACATGACCTCACGTTGCGTCACTCACATTTACACACTGGCTCCGAAACTTTCGTCTGTCATAAAAAAAAAAGATTCAGTTCAATTTCTGCATGTTTGTATCCTAATGCTACTCTTTTGAGAGGAAAGGTTGATGAACACGAAAAAAAAAAAAAAAAACAGGAAGAATGCATACAGAAATTTCCGATTCAGTGTGCAATGACCTTCAGGATAACTATAATTATAATTATTAATTATTAATTAATTATAATTATTAATTAGCATTCACATTAACTGACTATAACTATAAGGATACATTGTAAAAATAATCATATTAATGTCCGCACAAACAAACAATAAATATAACGATAACTCACTGTTACATTCTCATACAAAGGCTCATGTGACTCAACATCAGATGCTGTACATCTTTCATGATCAGGTCTGCAATGACTCATCTTTGACATTAAAGAAATAGAGACATTAGGAGAGAAAAACTAAACGACAACAACAACAACAACAACAACAACAAAACAAATGCTTATAAACTCAGTCACAACTGCATTCAGACTTTTAGTCCCTTGGTTACTAGTTCATTTACTGATGAGACTATTGATTACTAAACTCATTTTTCTCACCTGAGTTTTGAGTGTGTCTTTTCTGTTTTTCATTCTGGTTCTCCTTAAAAAGAAAGAATATGTTACACAAAAAAGTAGAGAATTAATATGCTGTAGTAAAAAATATTGGACTCAAATACATTTCTATAATATTTCATTGCTCAACCTGGCATTGTTCTCATTTAATTTCATTTGATTTCTAAGATGAAAAAGATCTTTTAACAAAATCAATATTTGTAGAAAGTTACAATTAGATTTTTCCTTTGCTATATAGGTTATAAATGAGGTTAAGAAACTGCAATCAAATACTACACCCATCTTACCAAATCAGCAACATTGTGATGATAACTGCAGCTCCACAAACTACTCCAGTGGATATGTATATTATCATCAGATGTCCTACAACAGACATAAACGTGTAAAATATCTGAACAGATTAATTTTCTTCACTTTAGAAAGAGTAAATGATCTGCTCTACCTTTAACGGTGACAGTAACAGCGTCTGATCTCTGAGATCCATGTTGATTGTGAGCCTCACAGTAGAAGCGTCCACTCTGTAGTGCACTGAAACTCTGTCCAGATCCAACAGATGAGGATTCATCCTCCTTAAACCAGCTGAAGTTCAGAGCAGGTGGGTTTGAATCACTGCTGCAGATCAGAGTCACTGAATCACCTTCCCAGAACCGAGCAGACTGAAAGATGGACACTGAGACGTTCTTTGGTGGGTCTAATAAATAAAAAATAAAATGATATAACTAACAGCCATATTAAACTTGACATCACATACTATGTTTAGAGGATTTAATGTCACAGTTACTGAACCATCATGAACTCACACATTATGTTTAAAGTCACAGCATCAGAGTATTTCTCTCCATGTTTATTGATGGACTTGCACTTGTATTCTCCACTGTGATCAGAGCTGATCTTTGAGATGTTGTAGATTCTTCCAGATCCTACAAACCTTTCTCCTTTAAACCAGCTAAAGTCCAGAGCAGGTGGATTTGCATCACTGCTGCAGATCAGAGTCACTGAATCACCTTCCACTATTTCACCAGGTTGACTGATGGACACTGAGACACTCTTTGGTGCATCTAAAAAGTACAATAATGAAATGTGTACTTCCAAATATAAACTCAACAAGTTATTAAATAGAACAAATGAATCTGTACCCACATGTGACATTGAGATGAACAGCAGGAGAGATGTAAGTGTGTCCATGTAGAGCACAGCTATATCTGCCTGCATCCTCTCTTCTGACTGACTGCAGCAGGAGTTCATTGTTTCTGTCTCTTCTCTCAGTTAATGGCTGTGAGTTTCTGTACCAGATGAATGTTGCTCTGTCAGTCAGAGTGCAGCTGCTTTTACATGTCAGACGGACTGAATCTCCCTCTGTCACTCTCTCAGGAGACTCCACCTGAAGATCTGAACACAACACACACATTATATCTAGTGCTGCTGTCATACACTCATTATTATTCAACATAATGCACAGAAGAAGAGTGAAACCTCATGAAAGTCACCTGTGACAGTAACAGTCACTCCTGGTTTACCAAGCCATTTCTTATCATGTATATTAGTTGTGAATCTGAAATAGTACTCATGTTCATCTTTCTGTGTCACATGATTCAGTCTGACGGTGCAGTTCTGCTGTTGATCTCCCAGATACTGAAGCCTCTGACTGTATTCAGGATCCTCAGACAGATCTGGAGGCTCTTCACCATGAATTAACAATTTACTCCAAAACACTTTTGTGATCTGATATTCAGTAGGGTATGTATAAGTGCAGCTGATTGTCACTGATGAGTTCTTTAGTGCACAGATGTGTGAATGACTGTAACTCACACCCCAATCAGCACTAGAAACCCCTGAAACACAGCATTCATAGTGAACAAATTAGCAGAAGTTTGTGCACCAGGGATGCAGGACAAAAACTTGTTTGCAAAATCTCTTTTGAGTCTCTGAAGTGTTGAAGCGACTCACTGTGAATCATGAGCAGAAAGACCAGAGGAAGAGGAAGAGCCATTCCCACTGACACCTACAACAAATGTAGCTCATTTTTACTGGTCTGAAGTTTGTTTTAATCTCTTATTGTAATTTTTATAGGACAATGCCTAAACATAAATAATTGTAAATAAATAAGTAATTCTAAATACATAAATAAATACTTTCCCATTTATCCTGTAATTCTCTGACTGCCATGAGTTTATCTCTGTTGCAGTGGTGTGCACATTGAACATCATGCTATTACTGTTACTAATTCTGCCAAGTATGTATATTGTCACCATCTGCCAAGTCAACTGGGCAACTTCCTGGACCGTCGAACCAAGAGCTGCTGCAATGAAACGGAGTAAGACAAAGACCAAGCTGATCTGTGCAAGTATCAGTCCCTTATGTCCTCTTATGTTTCTGTTGCTCTTACAACCAAATCAAAATCAGTAACACCTCAGACACCCGGAAACTATTCACAACTTTATCTTCTCTATACTGTCCTCCATTTCTTCACACTTCTCTGCACAACAGCCGTCCTCCACCCAAACACATTACACCCTTCTCTTCCGTCTCCACTCCCATAAAGAACAAGGTCTCCAAATTCTCTGTGCCAATCGTTCTAACAGCCTGTCCATTACAGCTGATCCCTGTCGTTTTTCAACAGGGACAATACACAGCTCTATCTGTTGTTTGAACCTGATGTCTCAGGTTGCAAGCCATTGCGACTAGGCTTTTGCAGATGATACAAAACATGGCAACATGTTTGATCTTCAGCCAGCCTAGAGAACCCATGTCACACCCCTCCCGATCTCATTCCACTAACTCCCAGGTCTTTTAGGACTGCCACTGGAAGTGCACCTCCCTACCTCAGTTCACTCAATTAACAAGTGTATGCTAACTCCTGCCAGCTATTTTTGCCAAACGAATGACATCTTGATTTTTTTTTTATTATTTATTTATTTTTTATCATGCCTGATTTTTTCTAAATACCAAGTTTAATTTCAAACGCTGCTTTATGCTGTCTGTGGTCTGTGCAACATGTTTTTATATCTATTAAAGACCATGTGTTATCACCAGATAAACACTTTAAGGCCTGGTTTCACAGACAGAGCTTAGACTAAGCCAGGATTAGGCCATTGTTCAATTAGAACATTTAAGTAATTTTTATTAACATGCCTTAGAAAAAAAAAAAAAAAAACATTTTGGGCATTTTGAGACAAAACAAAAGCGCTGACATATTTTTAGATCAATCAGTGCAAGTTTCTATCAGTTGAAACAGCTCAGACTTGCATTTTAGTCTGGGACTAGGCTTAAGCCTTGTCTGTAAAACCAGGGTTAAATGTTTTAACCACAAATATATTTACACATCTCAAAAGGCAGAGCTGTACATATTTATAATTCTTGTTTTTAACCAACATACACAACCATCTGAATATCTGACTTTAAACCTTAGTATAGTTACTGAGATAAACGTTTAGAATAATTAGGAAATAATGAGGAAATAATGTTCTTACCTGTTTCACCAATGTTAAAAACCAGTGACAAAACTACAAATGATCAGGGTGAGGCCAGTATTACTGTTTTCACACTATGAATGACACGTGATTAACATGTTTTAATAATGAAGATATGACACTTTAGAGCACATAGCAAAAACAGTTTTAACAAGGCAACAGAGCATCATCCCTGATGCAGCATTAGACCAAAAATAAAGTTCAAATATGGAAACTTTACATTAGTGTGCAGATATCCTGATGTTTTCACATCTGACGCATGTTTAGTCTGTTCCTGAGGAGTCAAGCAAATTTAATTATGCATTTAATACACTTTGTGTAATTAATATGAATTTGGTAACAGAGTAACAGCATGCAGAATGCATGTTTTGTCATGTCAAATGGTATTTATCATGTGAGATCTAAGCTTTTTACTTTGACCGCGAAAGAGGTGAGAAAACCAAATGTTTTCAAACTCACAGCAGTATCTCTCTAGTGTTGTTGACTGTGTGATCATGTGAACCCAATGAGAGACAGACAGATGAGTGCTGACGTCACAGACTTCTTGCTCTGACATCTGTAGCAAGGCAGATTTTGCTGAGGACATCTGCTGGTCAAACGTGTGTAAATACAAAGAAAAATTAAACAAGTTGCAGTACTACAATACAATGTAATAAAAGGGCAGTATACAATATCTTTAAATGCACCGAAATATGTGAAACTTTATAATCACATCTTACAGAATTATATTAATTTTAGATGTGGTTTTTGTTTGTTGTAAAGATTGATTGTTTTCATTCTGTAACATGTATCCTTGGAAGCGCACGCCAATGGAGAAATCCAAAATAGATCTTTAATAACAAATCCAATAGAACACAGGAGACAACTAAAACAACTTCAAACTACATAAACATCAGTGCAAGACAAAGGAACAGAGGAAAACCCAGAACTTATAAAGACTGGAACATAATCAGTGGAAACAGAAACAGGTGTGGGGTAAATTAACAATCGAACTAAACAAGAACAGGAAAATGACCAAATATGGAAACAGGAGCTAAGGCTGGGAGTAAAACACGGAACACAAAGAATCCTGACACATACTAAATCATATGGTATTTTTATGGCTTAATACAGCAACTTCAACACACACTTTAATGGTTGTACACTTTTATGTCAATTCATGATATAATTTCATCAGTACCTAAATAAAATAATTCTCAGATCACTTCAGTAACACGTTAAACTTGGCATTGTGTACAGCAATTGTTGGCTCTTTTGACAAATTGCTTGTAATTCAACATTTGTACAGTAAGTCACTCTGGATAAAACCAATTGCTAAATTCATTTCTGTAAATCAAGATACTACTGTCAATCATTCAGGGCTCTGCCCACAGAGAGACAGAAAAAGGCTGTAAAATATTTCGCCACGTGTCCCAAACACTACGGCCAGTCATCCTGAAAGAAAGAAAGTAAATAATACATTAGTAAATAATACACTTCAAATCTCTGATCGGTACAAAAGGACTTGAATTATATGCTGTGCACCATAGTCAGAAGATATTTGATATCAAGAGTGAAAACACTTACCGTTACAGTGTCATACACAGGTTCAGTCGACTCAGCATCATAGTCTTTAAGTCTGTCATCTTGAGGTCCGGAATGATTCATCTTTGCCATTAAAGAAAAAAACACAATACAGAAAACGGAATCAAAAATTGACCAACGGTTGATAACTATAATGATATAATAACCATATGAGCGTCCACACCAGTGGAATAACTATAACAGTAACTTACCATTATATTCTCATACAAAGGTTCAGTCGTCTCATAATTAAATGCTTCATATCTGTCTTCATCAGGTCTGGAATAATCCATCTTTGACTTTGAAGAAACAGAGACATATCATTAACCATAGCAATACTGGAGTCTCAAACACTGTAGCGCCACCAAAAGCTCGAATTTGCACTCATGTTATTGCAACTGACTATTGAACCATTAAGTTTAGAAGCAAATTTCTTCCTCTGATTCCTTGGCTCATGCTGAGTCAATATTAAAGTTTTTATGTGTCAAGATATTTCACAATTTTGAATCATTAAAAAAAAGATCAAACTCGTCCTACAAGGTTAGTCTGAATTTTTTTTTTTTGGCTCAGGTCATCTTCAGACAATGCTGGTAAAAACATACAGAATTCAAGTTGATTAGTCAAACCGTGCTCAAATAATGCATGAACAATTTGACGTAGAGCACAGCAAAATTCAGGCTATATCTCTGTGTTGTATTAGCCATGACCTAGGGCTACATGCACCATTCGGCACCCAGTGGTCAGGAAATATGAGAAATCACTAGCAAACTAGCAAGTTTGCTAATTACTTCTGATTACTTCTGGTTTGGCCAAAAATCACAAGACTGGTCTTTTTAAATTCAGTGCAGCATACAGATTCGAACCATATCTATTTTACCCATGTCAGCAATTTTGGGTTTCGGCTATTTAGAATTTTGTTGTAAAAGGCTATATCTTAATATAGGTATGGACGTAAGGTATGGACATATCATCATTCCCTAAAGGAACTCAAACATTTCAAAAATTATAATAAAATAAAATAAAATAAAATAAAATAAACTAACTTTTGATTTGTTTTGCCTATTGTCATGAGGCTGGTCTTGAAATATTCTTTGGATCAAGGTAAGGACATTGACACCAATTATGCAAAAAACTTACTGTCTGCCATTTGATTTTATTTGAACACCTACTTTTTCAAACTCTTCTTATAGACTGATTTTCACAGAATTTAACTCAGATCATCTTTAGACCATGCGGACAAAAAGTTACTGATTTCATATCTGCATCTGAGGCTTTATCTCTGCAAAGCTTTGATATATTGACAACTTTTTATGTGCCATTATCACCTCACACTGACCACACCACATCAGTTTGGTAACAGTGCCACCTATTGGTCAAAAATGATAAACCTGTAATCATATAACTAGTGATTATATTTGTCTTTTTGACTAAAACCATCTTAAAATGACTTTAATTGCTTATTGTAGCAGTTGGTCTGATTCTTTATTCCATGTTTGCTCCTTATTTTGCCTCTGTTGTTTCTTGCTTCAACAAGTTACACAATGTATATAAGCAACAATTTTCAACTTTAATATTTTGTTCATTGAGATCGAATGTATTGTTTAAACAATGCAGTTCATTTACTATTGACAATTGAACTCATTTTGCTCACCTGAGTTTCAGGTTTGTCTTTTCTCTTTTTCACCATGCATCTCCTTAAAAGCAACAGATGTGTTACATAAAAGAGTATAGAATTATTATGTTGTATTAGAACAATATTGGACTCAAATGCATTTCTATTATGGGGTAATATTTCATTGGTCTGCCTTGTGGAGCATTATTCACATTTTACTTCTAAGATGAAAAAATCTTCAATATTTGTAGAAAGCGACTCTAACAACTTTTTTTTCCTCTCTCATTAATGAAGGTTATAAATGAGGTTAAGTATCTGTAAACAAATACTAAACACATCTTACCAAATCAACACTATTGTGATGATAACTGCAGCTCCACAACCTACTCCAGTGGATATGTATATTATCAGCAGATACCCTACAACAGACACAAAAGAGTGAAACATCTGAACAGATTCACTTCAGAAAGAGTAAATGAGCAGTTCTACCTTTCACAATGACAGTAACAGTGTCTGATCTCTGAGATCCATGTTGATTGTGAGCCTCACAGTAGAAGCGTCCACTCTGTAGTGCACTGAAACTCTGTCCAGATCCAACAGCTGAGGTTTGATTCTCCTTAAACCAGCTGAAGTTCAGAGCAGGTGGGTTTGAATCACTGCTGCAGATCAGAGTCACTGAATCACCTTCCACTATTTCAGCAGATCCAGTTATGGACACTGAGACGTTCCTGGGTGGGTCTAAAACAAGCAAGCAAACAAAAATACTTAAAATCTTTATATAATTAACAATCGTAATAAAACTGATGTTTAGAGAATGTCATAGTTACTGAACCATTATTAACTCACACATGACGTTTAATGTCACAGTATCAGATTCTTTCTCTCCATGTCTATTGATGGACTTGCACTTGTATTGTCCACTGTAATCAGAGCTGATGTTTGAGATGCTGTAGATTCTTCCAGATCCTACAATCGTTCCTCCTTTAAACCAGCTGATTTCTGCAGGTGGGTTTGAATCACTGCTGCAGTTCAGAGTCACTGAATCTCCCTCCACTATTTCACCAGATGGACTGATGGACACCGAGATGTTCCTGGGTGGGTCTAAAACAAACAAACAAACAAACCAACTAAAATATTTATATAATTAACAATCACATTAAAACTGATGTTTAGAGAATTTAATGTCAGTTACTGAACCATCAGTGACTCACACATGACATTTAAAGTCACAGCATCAGAGTATTTCTCTCCATGTTCATTTCTGGAGTGGCACTTGTATTCTCCACTGTGATCAGAGCTGATCTTTGAGATGTTGTAGATTCTTCCAGATCCTACAAACGTTCCTCCTTTAAACCAGCTGATTTCTGCAGGTGGGTTTGAATCACTGCTGCAGATCAGAGTCACTGAATCTCCCTCCACTATTTCACCAGATGGACTGATGGACACTGAGACACTCTTTGGTGCATCTAAAGAGGACAGAATTGAAATGTGTAGCTCTAAACATACTATAAACTCAACAAGTTATTAAAAAGAACTAAGGAATCTGTACTCACACATGACATTGAGATGAACAGCAGGAGAGATGTAAGTGTGTCCATGTAGAGCACAGCTATATCTGCCTGCATCCTCTCTTCTGACTGACTGCAGCAGGAGTTCATTGGTTCTGTCTCTTCTCTCAGTTAATGGCTGTGAGTTTCTGTACCAGATGAATGTTGCTCTGTCAGTCAGAGTGCAGCTGCTTTTACATGGCAGACGGACTGAATCTCCCTCTGTCACTCTCTCAGGAGACTCCACCTGAAGATCTGAACACAACACACACATTATATCTAGTGCTGCTGTCACACACTCATTATTATTCAACATAATGCACAGAAGAAGAGTGAAACCTCATGAAAGTCACCTGTGACAGTAACAGTCACTCCTGGATGGCCAAGCCATATACCATCAGGTTTATCAGTGATGAATCTGAAATAGTACATGTGTGAATCTTTCTGTGTCACATGATTCAGTCTGATGGTGCAGTTCTGCTGTTTATCTCCCAGATACTGAAGCCTTTGACTGTATTCAGGATCCTCAAACAGATCTGGAGGCTCTACTCCCTTTACAGGGTTTTTGGTCCAGAACACTTTTATGATCTGATGTCCAGTAGGGTATGTATAAGTGCAGCTCATTATCACTGATGAGTCCTTTAGTGCACAGATGTGTGAATGACTGTAACTTACACCCCAATCAGCACTAGAAACACCTACACAGAATTCATAGTGAACAAAATAGCAGCAGCTTGTGCATCATGAAAGTTGATGGGAACAATGCTTGCAATATCGTCAGTGTTTCTGAAGTGTGACTTACTGTGAATCATGAGCAGAAAGATCAGAGGAAGAGGAAGAGCCATTCTGATTGATATCAGCTTAGCAACACCTACAACAAATAAACAATGGCTTATTTCAGCTGTCATGAACCAATTTTATTCACGGAAGTTTTCCTGCTTTGCAGATCATTCTAAAGTTGTCTTTAACTGTAATAGGACAATATAAACATGACTGTCAGTCTAGATGCTGATGTTTGTTGAGGTTCAGTCAGTCTCAGTGTGAGTGGCTTAGAAACACTTTGTGGTTAAGCTATATTAAGCATGCAAGAACCGTTTCTTCCTCTTCCTGTCCAGTGCAAATCAAGAGAGCTGAAAATGACAGTAAAATAAAAACTGAGAGAGAATACAATGCCAGCATTTCTTTGCCTTATACACAAGATAAAAACATACACACATGTTTCTCTATTCACTGGTCTGTATCAACATTTGCAATCATTCTCTTAGACCAACATAGCAATGCAGTGTATGCAAACACTCTAAAATAAAAGCTGCAAAAAATAAATAAAACAAAACATAACATAATATAAAGTAATTTAATCACACTTGATCTAAAACAAATGTCTTTCTTGCTAGATACCAGCTTGAATTCTAATTCAATCTTATATTCCAAAAGTATTCATACCCCTTTATTTTTTCCCCATCTTGTTATGTCCCCCACATCAATCTACACTCCATACATCATAATGACAAAGCAAAAAACACATCTGTAACAATGTTGCAAATTTATTAGAAATATAAAACTGAAATTATTCCATTGCATAAGTATTCTGGGACACTTGAAAATGAACTCAGGAGCATTCATATTATTTATAGATGTTACTACACTTTGACTGGAGTCAACCTGTGGCAAAATCATCTGAAAGAGTATGATTTGGAAAGGCACACACCTCTCAATAAAAGGTCTAATAGCTGAAAATGCATAACAGAGCAAAAACCAAACCCTGAGGTCAAAAGAACTTCCTGTGGAGCTCAGAGTCAGAATTGTGTCAAGGCACAGATCTAGAGAAGAAATATCTGCTGCACTGAAGGTTCACAGAAGCATGTAGCCTCCATTATCCATAATGGAAGACATTTGGAACAACTAGGATTTTTCCTAGAGCTGGCCAAACTGAGCAAATGATGGATAAGAGCCTTGGTTAGACTGGTGACCAAGGCCCTGTTTAAACCTGGTATTAACATGCGTTTTCGTCAATCCGATCACAAGCGGACAACGCTAAGTACAGGTGCAAATGGAGTGTGAAACATTTTGAGCTCGTCCACTTTTGACCATATCCAGAGGTTGTCGAAAGCACATTCGATCGGATTGCCTTTGTAGTGTAGACGCGCATGTGGTGGAATGCGTTCGAACAGCTAAATACTGCCTACTGACCTAATACGTATCCATTACGAGACGTACAAGGATGCGTGCTTATCAGATGAGATTTAAACTTTGACGGGCAAAATAAAACCAGCTGCTCTCCGCATTTTCTCTTTTGTCTAATTTTGCTAATGCATGAAATTTGCCTGAGCTTATGTCTTCCATTGCTCTGAAATATCTGAAAAGGCTCATACATATACATGAACAAAACTTTGTGCAGCATGTTTGCTAATAACGCTAGCAGCAGTAAGTAGAAGTATGCAATAACTTTAGCCCTCCCGCTCCTGTTTTGACGTTGACAGAAGGATCTGCCCATTTACCCTCCTCTTGATGTAATTAGCACCACAGAGGGTAAGGTGGTCAGAAGTGGACAGAAGAGATGGATTAAACGCCAGGTGTAAACGGCGTTTGTGTCTCCATTGTCCACTTCTGATCCAATCAACCAAAACGCATCTTAATACCAAGTGTAAACAGGGCCCAAGAAACCATGTTCATATATGCAGGTGATCATATATGCAGATGGGAGAAAGCTACAGGAGAACAAACATTACTGCAACACTCCACCAATCCGGTCTTTATGGTGGTGTGGCCAAACTCAATCCTCTCCTGAGTGAAGACGCATTAAAACACACTTGGAATTTGCAACAGAGCACCTACAGAACTCTCAGATTGTGAGAAACAAGAATAGTCTTAATGAAAACCTAGTTTAGGGCATTCAGAACCTCAGACTGGGCAGAAGGTTCACCTTCCAACAGGGCTCTAAGCCAGTGGTGTAGCGCAGGGTATACGCAGGTATACAGTGCATACCCGCTTCTTTATCAGTCGGCTTGGCGTATACCCACTTTTAAATCCACTCTGATGCATATCATTCACTAGTGTCTTGCAAAAATCAAAGCCAAAATCATGACAGTCCACCACATGAATAGCTAATCCAATAATGCAAATATTCCCTAAATACACATTAAAGACACTGATGCGGTCAGGACCGTGGCGCCGGCTTCCTTTGAAATATGGTTGCAGCCGCGCCCGCTCCATCCCGCACCCCAGTCAGAGAGGATGCAGACAGTGACAGAAATACCGCCTGTTCATGTGCAGCATGTCAGAGGAGGCGCACAGAGTGGTAAAATAATAATTAGTTATTGATTACTAGTTTGAACATTATAGCATTGTACATTATAATGAAAACAATACCTTAAATTCATATAAGAGTATACCCACTTTTCCAGGCACCACTACAGCACTGCTCTAAGCACACAGCAAAAGTGGCTTATAGACAACTCTGTGAATGTCCTTGAGTGGCCCAGCCACAATCTGGGCTTGAACCCAATCAAGCATTTCTGGAGAAACTGAAAATGTCTGTCAGGCCCCATCCAACCTGACAGAGCTTGAGAGAACAATGGTAGATAATTGCCAAATACAGATGTGCAAAATTTGCTGTATCATACCCACAAAGACTTGACGCTGTAAGGTGCTTCAGTTAACTACTGTGCTAATGATGGTATGAATACTTTCAGTTTTTTTGATTTTAATAAATTTGCAAAGTTGTTCAAAAATCAGATTTTTGCTTTGTCATTATGGTGTATCATGGAATGTAGAATGATGTGGAGGGGAAAAAAAGTTATTTAATGCAGTTTAGCATAAGGCTGCAATTTAAAACGAGAAAAAAAAAATGAAGGGGTATAAACACTTTTGCAAGGCACTTTACACTCCGTACCCTGTCACCAACATACAAAACCACTTGACATTAAACCTTATAGTTAGTGTGAAAGTTCCTGTATGACATATTGCCAAATTTCTCCTACACCACAAACACACAATAGGGATGTGATGATAATGAAGCTAAAGAAAGATAATAAAAGTAGCTCTTACCTGTTTCACCAACACTCATGAACAGTGACAGCTCTACAAATGATCAGGACGAAACCAGCATTGTGGTTTTCACACACTGAAGGACACTGATGTGATGCATGTACCTTGTTTTTTAATATGTGGTTTTGACACTTCACTTTGTGCAAAAAGTGTTAACAAGGCCATCATCACAGTGTTGTCAATATACTAAAGGCATACAACAGAAGTTAAATTTATATGCGTATGTAAACCAAGAAAGTAATTGCTTAATTGTGCATTTGATCATTTTTGACTAATGAATAGCAATTTGGTAATAAATTAAACAGCAACAACTTTGAAACATGCAGATGAAGCAGAAGCACTAGGACATTACAGCTACTTCATCCGAATGTCTAAATCCTTATTAGGTCTTCTAAGCATTTTCTTCTAAATCTCTAAATATGGTCATAAATAGTTTTACCTCTAGCGAAAAAATAAATAAATAAATCACACTAGTATCATCTTTTGATGACATGACCCTCATAAGAGGCAAGGCTGCCAACTCTCATGCAGTGGACACACGCCCAATTTCTAATGCTGTGAAAAACACTCTGAAACAAAAGCAAGAGCACAGATGACATCATATTGTTGACCAGATTTGGTAATGTTTAAGGGTTATTAGGCAGATAAACTCAGCTTTTGATTCCAAAAATATACTAACCATGTATATGTCCCTAACAGGGTGGAATACTTTCACAGCTGGTGTCTCTAATTTTTATTTTATTTTATTTATTTATTTATTTATTTTTTTTTTATTTGGTCCCTAAGCTTGGCCAATAATCATATAGGTAAACATGTCACTGTTTTGGTAGAATGCTAAAAACATGAAAAATGTGTCTCCCCATTACCCCCTTTTTTGGGTGTTTTTGAGTGTCTAGCATCCAGTCTTAATGTCTATATCCCCAGTGTCAATTTGTAGTCCTTTTGGGTTCATTCATTAAAGTCAGTTCCCTTTCAAGGGAATTTCGAACTGCGTGTCGGCAGAGCCTGTTTAGCTCCGGAGCTGAATATATGCTGGACACCTCCTTAACACAGCCATCTGAGGGTGGTTATAGTTCAGCCATGTTAATGGTGGGATAGACTTACTTAAGGGCAGCTATCTGAGGTTAGCTGTGTGTCAACTTGCCCCTTCCTGGAAGCATAGCTATCTGAGGGTAGCTATGTGCTTGCTAAGACCCTTTCTTGGTGTTCTTAATAGCATCTTCCTGGAGCCCTGCCGAGATGGTGCTGTCTTCCCTTTTCGGGTTTATATTTAAACAGCCCACAGCTGGAAATGGTCCTGGCGGTTACATGGTCCCCTTTCCTAAAACCAGCTATCTGCGGATAGCCATGTGCTAGGTTGGTTATCGCTCCCCTTCTTAGGGTTCTTAGTTGGCGGTCTCCTTGAGCCCTTACTTAGCAATGCTATTGCCTCTCTTTGGTTGTGAAATGCCATTGGCTCCTTTGTGTCTCGTGACCGATTGCGTCATGCTAATGTTCGGGAGTATCTTTCTGAATGAGATGTGAGCGCGTTAATGGAGCAGGATCATTTTCAGTGATTAAAACCTTATGTTTTACTCTCTTCTGCGCATAAAGATATCGTATGGCTTCAGAAGACTCGGAATGCAACACGACTTGTTTGTAATGTTTATATTGCTTGTTTATAGTCAGTTTCTGCAATAAATACCTGTGACTGTACTTATATTTGCCTGTTACATGTTTTATACTGTTCAAATGTGGGTAAGTTTAGGGTAAGGGTGGGTTTAGGTGCTCCAATGAAACTATACATTTATATCAAATTATTTAATTTTTTTTTTTTTACAAATTCATGCAAACCACAAAATTAAGACAAGCAACTGAAATCAATAGAGGACCCTGCACGCTGAAAATTGATGCTAAAGGGGTACCCTGAGCGTCAAAAAGCGACGCCAAAGGGTCCTGACCAAGCATCTGTATGTGACGAGTTGTGAGTGAGAACGTGTTGCACTCGTTGTCTTCTGTCTTCCCTTTGTACTATAGTGTGAAGGTAATGTCATATGAATTTCTATTTTTAAAATCTTTCGGTCTTCCATGATAACTTTTGTTAGCTCTACAATAAGTAAATCCGCAAAAACAGAAGCTCAAAGACAAAATTCTAAAGATGCCTGCACACTCATTTCTCTGACGAATAAGGTCTATAGCAGTGGTGCTCAACCCTGTTCCTGGAGATCTACTTTCCTGCAGAGTTCAGCTCCAACCCTGGTTAAACACAACTGAACCAACTAATTAGGATCTGAAGGAGCACTTGATAATTATAGACAGGTGTGTTTGATCAGGGTTGGAACTAAACTCTGCAGGAAGGTAGATCTCCAAGGACAGGGTTAGGCACTCCTGGTCTATAGGTTTGTGAGGAAAAAGGTGGACTGGCATCAAATGTCGACTGTTCACGTGACAACGTCGCACCGAAAACCCTTTAAAAATGCACCCACAAATGATTTTGAGAGCAGCGCTGCTAGATCAATCAGTCGATAACAACTGTCATAGTTATAGCTTCAAAAGACTGTATATCATTTTATGTATTAGATTTATGTTTAGTATCATTTATGACATTATCGTTTTTTGGAGATTTAAAATTACATATTTAAGAAAGATAGAAAATTATCCTGCTTTGTTACATGGTCACCAGCAGGTGGTGCAAAGATCACACAAAGTACGGCATCTTCACTGGGACAGACTAACAAAAATTATGCTGTTTTCATACAAAAATAACCAGTATAAAGAACTGTAGGTTGTCAGTTTTGTTTGTGCAGTGAACCTCTAAACCTACTGCTGTTTATTACTAATGTTTCTTTCATTCTGAATAAATGACAGAAACTGTTGCATTATAGAGCTTTATTTTCTGCCCTGAAAACTGAGACTAAAGGTCATAACACATCTAAATGAAGTAAACAAACTATATTATACAAAATATAAATGAAAAGCACTTTTTATTCATTCATGGTACTTTTTTTCCATACATTTTCCCTTGATAACTGTATAAAATAATACTTATAGCCTGTAAATACGGTCATAGGTCACTTTGGAAAAAAATCATCTGCTGAATGAATAAATGCAAATCATGACACTGCTGTCAGTCATTCAGGGGTCCACCCACAGAGGCTGTAAAATATTTTGGTGTGCGCCCCAAATACTATGGCTTCTTCTTGTAAAGTTGAAAGAAGAAGAAGAAGAAGAAGAAGAAGAAGAAGAAGAAGAAGAAGAAGAAGAAGAAGAAGAACAACAACAACAACAACAACAAAGTAAGAAAGAAAGAAAGAAAGAGAAAGAAAGAATTAGATCATTAATACACTGATTAATAACACTTCCAATTTCTGGTTGATATTTAATGACTTTACTAAACTTGTCAGTCAAAAAATGGCATTTTAATTTTTTTCAAAAGTGTTTTCCTGTACATGGATTGTAGTGATGCTACAAGTCTCAGCAAACTTAACCAAACTGCAGTAGTCTGGTGCAACCTTAGAATAAGTGAAACATACATATTTGCGCTCCTCACAGATTCTGTAACTGTGTTTGTGGTGTTGCATGATTTGTCGAATTGCATTACATAATAGGACTGAATAAATGAATAAATACATACATAAATAAATAAACAAACAAGCAAGCAAGCAAGCCAAGTTCAAAATTCTTGTTTCATTTTCTTGACAAATTAAAGACAATTTTGGATATTCCTTTTTAAAACTCCATCAGAATATACTGGTTAAAAAAAAAAAAGTGGTCATGGCTGATTCATCTTTGCCATTAAAGAAAAGAAAAAAATAAAACACACACTTTCACACACACAGACTTTTAGTTACTCATCAATATACCTGATCAATAAACTACTGATAACCAAACTCATTACTCTCACCTGAGACTCCTGTGTGTCCTTTCTCTTTTTCACCCTGATTTGCCCTGAAAATAATGAATATGTTTCATAAGAGAGCACAGAAATAATATGTACTTGTAGAGCAATATTGGATGATATTTCAATACGTCTGACCATTGGACAGTCTTATGTACTACAATTTTATTTATAAAATGAAAATAAATAAATAAAAAATAAAAAAATCTTACCAACAAAATAAACATTTGCCAGATGACTATTGTTTTCCTTTTAAATAACGTTATAAATCCATCTATGTACCAACTATGTAACTATGTCTGAATTTACACTCACACATAACACTAAGGTAATAATAAAGTAGCTTATGGTTAACCTGGTTAACCTGAAGCCACATTAGAATAACTAGCATAAATCAACAAGCAGCTGCACGGTCAACTTCGGAGAGGTATTTCTTGGGAACTGTAATGAATATCAAAAATCGGTTCAGCCATTTCTGTGCGGTTCGGTCCAAAGATCATACGACCAGATTTTGGATAAAATTGGGGAAAATTTGAAGAAGGAGTAGTGAAAAAAACTGTTTTGGATTTTCTTCAATGTGGCCGACAGACAAATGAGACATCATCAGAATCGTAATAACCCAGGGAATTAAATGATACAAAAATAACAAAATTTGGACAATGTTTCCAAAGTTATATGCCTTTTTGCAAAAATCTTTATATCTCTTGAATGCTAGGTGGCACTGTCTTCAAACTTCTGAGGTACCTCCGGGACATGCTGTCAATGATCGCTACCAATTTTGGTGCAGATAATTGTCAAATGGTTCAAAAGATATTGCAATTTTTGACAAATTTCAAAAAGGCAGACACATGATCCAGCTGAACCTAGCAAAATTGGCATGACCCATGGAATCCACTGACACCAAACAGCCCTTCGGGGCTTGGCCCCTAACAAGGAAACAGGGCATCATCACTGACGCAGCATTAGACCAAAAATAAACTTAACCTGAAGGAAACTTTACATTAGTGTGCAGATTTTAATATATTTATTTATTGTTATTTGGATTACTTTCTTGTATGGCGTTTTGTTGATTGCTGTTTATGTTTGCCTATTTTGTTCTGTTAAGATGTTGAAATGCACGGAAAAAAAAAAAGAAAAGAAAAAAAAAAAAACATGAGTGCTGATGTCACAGACTCGTTGCTCTGAAATCTGTAGCAAGGCAGATTTTGCTGTCCACCGCACACTGAGGACATCTGCTGGTCAACACGTGTAAATACAAAGAAAAATCTGGAAACACAAGCTGCAGTAGTACAATACAATTTAATAAAAGGGCAATATACAATATCTTTAAATGCACCGAAATATGTAAAACTTCTTACATGATTATATTAGTTTTTAGATTTTGTTTGTTTTAAATGACAATTGTTTTTATACTAATTCAATTCATGATATAATTTCTTCAGTGCCTAAATAAAATAATTCTCACACCAGTAACAAATTAAACTTAGGATTGTGCACAGCTCTTTTGACAAACTGCTTGTAATTCAACATTTGTACAGTAAGTCACTCTGGATAAAACCAATTGCTAAACCAATTAATTTATGTAAATCAAGACACTACTGTCAATCCCCTTAAGAAAAAAGAAGTTTATTCAAGAATATACTAATATACTTTTTAAAACAAAAAACAAACAGGAAAGTAAGCTTTCAGTATATGTGCTGTATACTTCTCAGAAATATACTTAAAATGACATTTATGTATACTTGATTTATACTTAGAAAAAGTATATTTGACCTGTTCTTGTACCCTGAGAATCTGTGTTTTCATTGTTATACGCTAGGGGCACATCTTCTGTACAGAATTTCCAAAACACAAGTGTAGAAGAAAACGACAACAATCGTCAGACATAAAACAGCATCAAAATCATAGATACCTAAAACTGTGTGACGTTATAGAATAACATGAAGAGGTAATAATGACTGTTATGATTTGGGGTGTTGATGAACTCTGTCTACATTTTGATTAACATGAATATATATATATATATATATATATATATATTCGTTTTGTTCAAAATGTTATTCATTTATGCAACATTCAAGTGTTTATAAAAAAGAATGCATGAATCTGGAATAAAATGCTTTTGTTTACAAGCAGATGCCCTTTTCTTGTATGTTCAGATATTCATATCACAAAATATATACAAATTAATACCTGAACAGGAACATAGTAGAATACTTAAAGTATGATGTTAAGTTCACTTACGAGTATACTTGCAGTATAAAACTATTAAACTAGTAATTTACTGAGACTAAACTTCAAAGTGTACTAAAAATGCATAAAAAGTATTTAATTAGTACACTGTCAGTATACCTATAAGT
Organism: Labeo catla; assembly: GCA_012976165.1. Lineage (NCBI taxonomy): Eukaryota > Metazoa > Chordata > Actinopteri > Cypriniformes > Cyprinidae > Labeo > Labeo catla. Next base: position 45,714 of record VONZ01000631.1, on the reverse strand, counting down.
TCACATTTAGCATACTTACAGTACAAACTGAAAACATAGTTGTAAAATAGCTGTGTACACAAGGTTTACTTCTATTATACTTAAAGTATAATTAAAAGTATACGCTTATATACTAGAAAGTGGGCCAAATTAGTCCCAAGAAATATTGAAATTACAAGTATACTACTAGTACACTGATATTTGTATACTTATTACATAAAGTACACTTAAAAATATTTTTGAACTTTACTTAAGTATACTTAATAAAATAAACTTGAAGTATACTTCTTTTTGGTAAGGGTCATTCAGGACTCCACCCACAGAGAGACAGAAAAAGGCTGTAAAATGTTTTGCATATGTCCCAAACACTACGGCCAGTCATCCTAAAAGGAAGAAAGTAAATAATACATTAGTAAATAATACACTTCAAATCTCTGATCGGTACAAAAGGACTTGAATTATATGCTGTGCACCATAGTCAGAAGATATTTGATATCAAGAGTGAAAACACTTACCGTTACAGTGTCATACACAGGTTCAGTCGACTCAGCATCATAGTCTTTAAGTCTGTCATCTTGAGGTCCAGAATGATTCATCTTTGCCATTAAAGAAAAAAACACAATACAGAAAACGGAATCAAAAATTGACCAACGGTTGATAACTATAATGATATAATAACCATATGAGCGTCCACACCAGTGGAATAACTATAACAGTAACTTACCATTATATTCTCATACAAAGGTTCAGTCGTCTCATAATCAAATGCTTTATATGTACCATCATCATGTCTGGAATAATCCATCTTTGACTTTGAAGAAACAGAGACATAACATTAACCATAACAATATTGGAGTCTCAAACACTGTAGCGCCACCAAAAGCTCGAATTTGCACTCATGTTATTGCAACTGACTTTAGAAGTTTAGAAGCATATTTCTTCCTCTGGTTCCTTGGCTCATGCTGAGTCAATATTAAAGTTTTTATGTCAAGATATTTCACAATTTTGAATCATTCAAAAAACCTGCTTTTTCAAACTCAAACTTTCAAACTACAAGGTTAGTCTGCATTTATTTTATTTATTTATTTTGGCTCAGGTCATCTTAAGACTGTGCTGGTAAAAACATACAGAATTCAAGCTGATTAGTCAAACCGTGTTCAAATAATGCATGAACAAATTTGATGTAGAGCAAAATAGACCTGAGCTTATATCTCTGTGTTGTAATAACCATGACCTAAGCCTACATGCACCGTTCGGCAAAGCGACACCTAGTGGTCAGCAAATATGAGAAATCAGTAGCTTTGCTAATTACTTCTGATTACTTCTGCTTTGGCCAAAAATCACAAGACTGGTCTTTTTAAATTCAGTGCAGCATACAGATTCGAGCCATATCTATTTTACCCATGTCAGCAATTTTGGGTTTCGGCTATTTAGAATTTTGTTGTAAAAGGCTATATCTTAATATAGGTATGGACGTAAGGTATGGACATATCATCATTCCCTAAAGGAACTCAAACATTTCAAAAATTATAATGAAATAAAATAAAATAAAATAAACTAACTTTTGATTTGTTTTGCCTATTGTCATGAGGCTGGTCTTGAAATATTCTTTGGATCAAGGTAAGGACATTGACACCAATTATGCAAAAAACTTACTGTCTGCCATTTGATTTTATTTGAACACCTACTTTTTCAAACTCTTCTTATAGACTGATTTTCACAGAATTTAACTCAGATCATCTTTAGACCATGCGGACAAAAAGTTTTGTATCTGCATTTGAGGCTTTATCTCTGCAAAGCTTTGATATATTGACAACTTTTTATGTGCCATTATCACCTCACACTGACCACACCACATCAGTTTGGTAACAGTGCCACCTATTGGTCAAAAATGATAAACCTGTAATCATATAACTAGTGATTATATTTGTCTTTTTGACTAAAACCATCCAAAAATGACTGTAATTGCTTATTGTAGCAGTTGGTCTGATGCTTCATGCCATGTTTGCTCCTTATTTTGCCTCTGCTTGCAGCTATATTTTACTTTGATTTGGGTGTGATTTTGAATCCAGCCCTCACTGGGTTCATGATTTTGGCTTCAACAAATTACACAGTGTATATAAGCAACAAGTTTCAACTTTAATATTTTGTTCATTGAGATTGAATGTGTTGTTTAAGCAATGCAGTTCATGAATTGATGAGACTCTTGACAATTGAACTCATTTTGCTCACCTGAGTTTCTGGTTTGTCTTTTCTCTTTTTCACCATGCATCTCCTTAAAAGCAACAGATGTGTTAAATAAAAGAATATAGAATTAGTATGTTGTATTAGAACAATTGGACTCAGATGCATTTCTATTATGGGGTAATATTTCATTGGTCTGCCTTGTGGAGCATTATTCACATTTTATTTCTAAGATCAAAAAAATCTTCAATATTTGTAGAAAGCGACTCTAACAACTTTTTTCTCTCTCTTTAATGAAGGTTATAAATGAGGTTAAGCATCTGTAAACAAATACTAAACACATCTTACCAAATCAACAACATCATGATGATAACTGCAGCTCCACAACCTACTCCAGTGGATATGTATATTGTCAGCAGATGCCCTACAACAGACACAGAAGTGTAAAATATCTGAAAAGATTCGTTTCCTTCACTTTAGAAGCACTTAGAGTAAATGAGCTGTTCTACCTTTAACAGTGACAGTAACAGCATCTGATCTCTGAGATCCATGTTGATTGTGAGCCTCACAGTAGAAGCGTCCACTCTGTAGTGCACTGAAACTCTGTCCAGATCCAACAGATGAGGATTCATCCTCCTTAAACCAGCTGAAGTTCAGAGCAGGTGGGTTTGAATCACTGCTGCAGATCAGAGTCACTGAATCACCTTCCTCTGTTTCAGCAGATCCATTTACGAACACTGAGACATTCCTGGGTGGGTCTAAATCAAAGAAACAAACAAAAGTATTTATATAATTAACAATCATATTAAAATTGACAGATTTTTAGAAGATTTTATGTCACGGTTACTGAACCATCAATAACTCACACATGACGTTTAAAGTGACAACATCAGAGTATTTCCCTCCATGTTTATTGATGGACTTGCACTTGTATTCTCCACTGTGATCAGAGCTGATCTTTGAGATGCTGTAGATTCTTCCAGATCCTACAAACGTTTCTTCTTTAAACCAGCTGAAGTTCAGAGCAGGTGGGTTTGAATCGCTGCTGCAGATCAGATTCACTGAATTACCTTCCACTATTTCACAAGATCCATTTATGGACACTGAGACATTTCTGGGTGGGTCTAAAACAAACAAATAAACTAACTAAGAAAAATATTTATATGATTAACAATCATGTTAAAACTGATGTTTACAGAATTTAATGTCACAGTTACTGAACCATCAATAACTCACACATGACGTTTAAAGTCACAGCATCAGAGTCTTTCTCTCCATGTTTATTTCTGGACTTGCACTTGTATTCTCCACTGTGATCAGAGCTGATCTTTGAGATGTTGTAGATTCTTCCAGATCCTACAAACATTTCTTTTTTAAACCAGCTGATTTCTGCAGGAGGGTTTGAATCACTGCTGCAGATCAGAGTCACTGAATCTCCCTCCACTATTTCACCAGATGGACTGATGGACACTGAGACACTCTTTGGTGCATCTAAAGAGGACACAATTGAAATGTGTAGTTCTAAACATACTATAAATAATTGTCACCTTCTGACATCACTTCCCGTTTGTTGCGGTCGCACGCTTAGAGTTTGAGCTCCATCAAGTAAATTTCTTATTGTCTATTTTTTCAATCTAAAATCAATTTTATACACCATCATTTTCGTTTCTTATAACGTGTGAATATAACCCCTGTTGTATTTTACAACTAAAACATCCGGATTGCTTTGTTATCACTAGTTTTGTCTTGATTTCCCGAGTTACTAGCTTATAGCCCGTTAGCAGCACCAGCGTGGTTGCCGCTAATCTTGCTTGCATTGTTTACACACTATTTACACACATTACCATTGTTTACTCACTGTTACTTGCTTTAATGGCGAATTTGTGTCCACCTTTGAGTGCAGGCGAGGACACGTTCGAAGCAGATTCAGGAGCTGTTGGGGAGGCAGACCGAGCTGAGAGAGCTGAGAGAGCGGAGAGCCGCTCTGGAATCCTCCCGGGTAAGTAACGTTATACAGCGTGATACTAACACTCTGACCACCTCTACTCCGTGTGCTTCTCTGCACAGGTCCCGTGCACCCTGGACGCGATCTTCCCAGATGTCCTTCACTCCGGCGCCGGGACACCACGGACCCTGGGTGCAGCAGCAGCGGAAGACGCGAGCCAGGCCCCGGCCGAGGACCTCGCCCCCTCCGGTCTTCGAGATCTCCACCCGGAACCGCTTCGCTCCCCTCCGCGAGACGGAACGCGACGCTGTGATCGTCGGAGACTCCATTGTCCGGTACGTACGTGCTACTTTAGCTAAAGGTAAAGTCCACACCCACTGTTTTCCTGGTGCTCGCGTTCTCGATGTTTCTGCGCAGATACCCGCAATCCTGAAGGACGGCGAGAGCGTCGGCGCGATCGTCCTGCACGCGGGGGTGAACGACACCAAGCTGCGGCAGACGGAGGTTCTAAAGAGGGACTTCAGCAGCCTGATCGAGACAGTTCGCAGCACATGGACCATCGTGTCAGGACCGCTTCCCACGTATCGACGTGGGCACGAAAGGTTCAGTAGACTTCTTGCTCTAAATTAATGGTTATTGACATTGTGTAAAGAACAGAAACTGCTCTGTTAATAATTGGAATCTTTTCTGGGATTGTCCTAGGCTTTTCCGTGCTGATGGCCTGCACCCCAGCAGAGTCGGAGCGGAACTGCTGTCGGACAACATCTCCAGGACGCTACGCTCCATTTGACTAGTAAGTACATTCTCAAATGATTGCTATGATGGCTTTTGTTCTGAACGCTTAAATGATAGTACTTGCACTGTCCAATCTATAAAGATTGTGTCTGTTCCTCGAATAGTGAGGTCAAAACATACATTTAATGCAGGATCTAGAAAAAATCTGATCTTAATTAAACCAGAAAAAAGCAAAATACATGAACAGAAACCATTTTTAAAGCTTGGGCTCCTAAACATTAGATCACTTGCACCCAAAGCAGTTATTGTGAATGAAATGATCACAGATAATAGTTTTGATGTACTCTGCTTAACCGAAACCTGCCTAAAACCTAATGATTATTTTGGTCTAAATGGGTCTACTCTACTCCACCAAACTACTATTATAAGCATGAGCCCCGTCAGAGTGGTCGTGGTGGTGGTGTTGCAACAATATATAGTGATATTCTCAGTGTTACTCAGAAAACAGGATACAGGTTTAATTCATTTGAAATACTTTTGCTTAATGTTACTCTGTCAGATATGCAAAAGAAATCTCTCCTATCTATCTCCTATGTATAGACCACAGGGCCATATACAGATTTCCTAAAAGAATTTGCAGAATTCCTTTCAGAACTATTGGTTAATTTTGATAAAGCGCTAATTGTCGGAGATTTTAACATTCACGTTGATAATACAAATGATGTGTTAGGACTTGCGTTTACTGACCTAATAAACTCTTTTGGAGTTAAGCAAAATGTCACCGGGCCCACTCATCGTTTTAATCATACGCTAGATTTAATTATATCACATGGAATTGATCTTACTGATATAGATATCGTACCTCAAAGCGATGATGTTACTGACCATTTCCTTGTATCGTTCATGCTGTGCATCACTGATATTAACTATATGGCTCCGCGTTATCGTCTTGGCAGAACTATTGTTCCAGCCACCAAAGATAGATTTACAAATAACCTGCCTGATTTATATCAACTGCTTTGTATACCCCTTAATACACAGGTTCTAGACAAAATGACTAGCAATATGGGCACCATCTTCTCCAATATGTTAGAAGCTGTTGCCCCCATCAAATTGAAAAAAGTTAGAGAAAAACGTATTGCGCCATGGTACAACAGTAATACCCATTCTCTCAAGAAAGAAACTCGAAATCTTGAGCGCAAATGGAGAAAAACTAACTTGGAAGTTTTTAGAATTGCATGGAAAAACGGTATGTCCAGATACAGACAGGCTTTAAAAGCTGCTAGGGCCGAGCATATCCGCAAACTCATAGAAAATAACCAAAACAATCAAAGGTTTTTATTTAGCACAGTGGCTAGATTAACAAATGACCAGACACCACCTGACCTAAATATTCCTTTACAGTTTAATAGTAATGACTTTATGAATTTCTTCACTGATAAAATAGACAACATCAGAAATACAATAGCCAATGTAGATTATACTGCGTCTAATTTGTCAACTTCTTTCGTCACACCCAAAGAAAAACTGCAGTACTTTACCGCTATAGGACAGGAAGAGTTAAATAAACTCATCACTGTGTCTAAACCAACAACATGCCCATTAGATCCCGTACCCACTAAATTACTAAAAGAATTGTTACCTGTGGCAGAAGAACTGCTTCTCAATATTATCAAATCATCGTTATCTTTAGGTCACGTCCCTAAACCGTTCAAGCTGGCGGTTATTAAGCCTCTTATTAAGAAACCACAACTAGACCCTAGTGAACTGGCAAATTACAGACCCATTTCTAATCTTCCATTTATGTCTACAATTTTAGAGAAAGTTGTATCTGCTCAACTGTGCTCATTCTTGCAAAAAATTAAAAATTATATCTATGAAGAATTTCAGTCAGGTTTCAGGCCCCATCACAGCACAGAAACTGCACTTGTTAAAATCACTAATGACTTGCTTCTTGTGTCAGACCAAGGCTGCATCTCATTGCTAGTTTTACTTGATCTTAGTGCTGCGTTCGACACTATAGATCATGACATACTAATAGATCGACTACAAAATTATGCAGGTATCCAAGGGCAGGCTTTAAGATGGTTTAGATCCTACCTGTCTGATCGCTACCACTTTGTTTATTTAAATTGGGAGTCATCTCAGTTATCACCAGTAAAGTATGGAGTGCCACAAGGATCTGTTCTAGGTCCTCTACTATTTTCAATATACATGCTGCCCCTTGGTAATATTATTAGAAAACACGGGATTAGTTTCCATTGTTATGCTGATGATACTCAACTATATATCTCAGCAAGACCAGATGAAACTTCTGAATTATCAAAGTTAACAGAGTGCGTTAAAAATGTAGAAGATTGGATGACCAATAATTTTCTGCTATTAAATTCAGATAAGACAGATATTCAGATATTACTTATTGGACCTAAAAACAATACACAGAATCTTTTGACTTACAATTTACAACTAGACGGATGTACTGTTACTTCCACTACAGTCAAAAGCCTGGGTGTTATATTAGACAGCAACTTGTCTTTTGAAAATCATATTTCTCATGTTACAAAACAGCATTCTTCCATCTTAGAAACATTGCCAAGCTGCGAAACATGTTACCTGTTTCTGATGCAGAAAAGCTAGTTCATGCATTCATGACCTCTAGACTGGACTATTGTAATGCACTACTAGGTGGTTGTCCTGCATCTTCAATAAACAAGCTACAGATAGTCCAAAATGCAGCTGCTAGAGTCCTTACCAGGTCAAGAAAATATGATCATATTACCCCAATTTTAAAGTCTCTGCACTGGCTACCTATCAGGTTCCACATCAGCTATAAAATATTACTTCTTACCTATAAGGCACTTAACGGTTTAGCTCCTGCGTGCCTAACTAGTCTTCTACCAAGCTACAATCCATCACGCTCCCTAAGGTCAAAAAACTCTGGACTGTTGGTAGTTCCTAGGATAGCAAAGTCCACTAAAGGAGGTAGAGCTTTTTCACATCTGGCACCAAAACTCTGGATCAGCCTTCCCGATAACGTTCGGGGTTTCGACACACTCTCTCTGTTTAAATCTAGATTAAAGACTCATCTTTTTAGCCAAGCATTCAAATAATGCATCTCATAAACTTTTCCTGCAGTTATATCTGATCAAATGTTCATTATTAATCTTTTAGCTCTGGTTTAACAAATCTTTCTTTTCTTAGTTTGAACAGCAGCTATGCTAATTATGTTCCTATTTGTTCTCTGTTTTTGCCATGGGATTGACATCCCGTGGTAACTAGGAATTCACAAGCTCCAGTCTGGATCCAGAACACTTAAGAAGAGATGATACCAACCCCACAGAGGACTTCAGATGATACCAACCCTGAAACAACATACAGCACTACCGAATTCTGCTACTAATTTATAGTGTTCTTTGTCTGTTTGATTACGTCATTAATTGATCTTTACCACACATCTCTGCCATATGTACATCAAGCTACTACTACATATATTGTAAAAATGTCAATTTGGTGTGAAGTTGCTTTGCAACGATATGTATCGTGAAAAGCGCTATACCAATAAATTTGAATTTAATAAACTCAACAAGTTATTAAAAATAACTAATTAATCTGTACTCACAAGTGACATTGAGATAAACAGCAGGAGAGATGTAATTGTGTCCATGTAGAGCACAGCTATATCTGCCTGCATCCTCTCTTCTGAATGACTGCAGCAGGAGTTCATTGTTTCTGTCTCTTCTCTCAGTTAATGGCTGTGAGTTTCTGTACCAGATGAATGTTGCTCTGTCAGTCAGAGTGCAGCTGCTTTTACATGTCAGACGGACTGAATCTCCCTCTGTCACTCTCTCAGGAGACTCCACCTGAAGATCTGAACACAACACACACATTATATCTAGTGCTGCTGTCATACACACATTATTATTCAACATAATGCACAGAAGAGTGAAACCTCAAGAAAGTCACCTGTGACAGTAAGACTCACTCCTGGAGTACCAATCCATCTTTCTTTTGCTACATTTGTAGTGAATCTGAAATAGTACATGTTTTCATCTTTCTGTGTCACATGATTCAGTCTGATGGTGCAGTTCTGCTGTTTATCTCCCATATACTGAAGCCTCTGACTGTATTCAGGATCTTCAGACAGATCTGGAGGCTCTGCACCCCTTATATCATCTTTGGTCCAGTACACTTTCATGATCTGATATTTAGTAGGGTATGTATAAGTGCAGCTCATTATCACTGATGAGTTCTTTAGTGCACAGATGTGTGTATGACTGTAACTCACACCCCAATCAGCACTAGAAACCCCTGAAACACAGAATTCATAGTGAACATAATAGCAGCAGCTTGTGCATCATGGAAGTTGGTGGGTGTGTTGCAGAAACTGGATGTGTTGCAGAAACTTACTGTGAATCATGAACAGAAAGATCAGAGGAAGAGGAGGAGCCATTCTGACAACAAATGAACAGTGGCTTATTTCAGCTGCCGTGAAGCAATTTTATTTACAGAAGCTTTGCTTTGCAGACCATTCTAAAGTCGTCTTTATCTGTAATTTTTATAAGACAATATAAACATGACTGTCAGTCTAGATGCTGATGTTTGTGGAGGTTCAGTCAGTCTCAGTGTGAGTGGTTTAGAAACACTTTGTGGTTAAGCTATATTAAGCATGCAAGAACCTTTTCTTCCTCTTCCTGTCCAGTGCAAATCAAGAGAGTTGAGAATAAAAGTAAAATAAAGACTGAGAGAGAATACAGTGCCAGCATTTCTTTGCCTTATACACAAGATAAAAACATACACACATATGTTTCTCTATTCACTGGTCTGTATCAACATTTGCAATCACTCGCTTAGACCAACATAGCATGACAGCCCTTACGAAAAAGAAGTTTATTCAAATGTGCTATTATTATACTTCTTTTAAACTAAAAATAGGAAAGTATACTTTCAGTCTACTTTTTATGTACTTCTCAGAAATGTGCTTTATATACTTATCAGAAATATACTTAAAATTACATTAAAGTATACTTGATTTATACTTAGAAAAAGTCTAAATATATTTGAGCTATACTTGTGCTCTGAGAATACGTGTTTTCATTGTTATACATGAGAGATGCTATTACACATCTTCTGTACAAAATTTCCAAAACACAAGTGAAGAAGAAACCAAAACAGATGCTTCCACACTGTAAAAAATGCAAATACATATTTTCCATTTTACGAAACATTTTGTCTTAAATACTAAAAAATGCTATTTTCTTAACACTAAAAACCCTTGTCAGACCAACAAAATTACGCAAATGTTGTCCCAACTAGTCAAACACAGTTGTCTGAGCAAAGAATTTCATATATATCTATCATTTATCTGTAGAATCAGACCAAACTGTGTAGATTTATATTTACATACACATATGTAGCTGTATTGCAAAACTATTCATATCCCTTTATTTTGTTCACATTTTGTTATGTTGCAGATGTTAAACTGCTTTAAATAAATGCTTCATTTAAATGAGTATGATTTGGAAAGCCAGACACCGCTCAATAAAAGGTGCTACAAAAAAAAAAAAAATCAGCTGAAGATGCATGTCTGAGCAAAAACCAAGCCCTGAGGTTAAAAGAACTTCCAGAGCTCAGACACAGAATTGTGCCAAGGCACAGTTTGGAACAACTAGGATTTTCCTAGAGCTGGCCTCCTGGCCAAACTGAGCATATGATGGAGAAGAGCCTTGGTTTTGACGCTGAGAGAGGGATCCGCCCATTTACCCTCCTCTTGATGTAATCAGCACCACGGGGCGTAATGTGGTCAGAAGTGGTCAAAAGTGGACAGATTAAAATGCCAGGTGTAAATGATTATGTGTCTCCATTGTCCACTTTTGATCCAATTGTCCAAAATGCATCTTAACACCGAGTGTAAACAGGGCCCAAGAAGCCCTGTTCAAATATGCAGGTGATCATATATGCAGATGGGAGAAAGCTACAGAAGAACAAACATCACTGCAACACTCCACTAATCCAGTCTTTATGGCGGTGTGGCCAAACTCAATCCACTCCTCAGTGAAAACACATAAAAACACACTTGCAACTTGCAACAGAGTACCTAAAGAACGTCTCAGGTTAACCCTGGTTCCCCGAAGGGAACGAGATGCTGTGTCTAAAATGCTATGGGAATGCCCTCAGCGTAAGCACGCTCTGAATCACGTGTAAACAGCCCAATAGGGAAATGAGACGTCACGGGCGGGTGATGGCACGGACCAGGAAGCTATAAAGCACATGCGCCGAAACCGGCATTCAGCTTCAGGAGAAGCGAACGCTCAAAAGGATGCAGGAAGTATGGCTCGAGACACAGCGTCTCGTTCCCTTCAGGGAACCAGGGTTACAGACATAACCTGAGACGTTCCCCTTCAGGAACTCGAGCTGCGTCTAAACGCTATGGGAACGATATGCCCACACCCCCATAGTTCCAAGTCCCTGCCTAGTGTGTGTGCTAGGCTGAAAGGACAGAAGAGCCAGGAGAGACTCGCAGGTCTAAGTTATAGAACCTGACAAAGGTTAGGGGCGTAGACCATCCCGCAGCGTTACAGATGTCCTGCATGGGGACACCTGACATGAAGGCTTTGGAGGCAGCAATGCATCGGGTAGAGTGGGCCTTGACCCCCAAGGGAGAGGGAAGGCCCGAAGAATCATAGGCTCCACTAATAGCATCCACAATCCAGCGGCTAAGAGTTTGCTTGGAAGCAGGAAGACCCCTCTTAGGGGGACCATAGCAGACGAACAATTGCTCTGTCTTTCTCCACAGGGCAGCTCTGTGTACGTATGTGTCTAGCGCTCAGGTGCCACACCCATAACTTCCACAACTACAGGCGAGGGTGCATGATGGTGCCCCCTGCCTGAGAGAGGAGATCCCTCCTGACGGGAATCTCCAACAGAGCCGTCGAGGAGGGAAATCAGGTCCGAGAACCATGCTCGCACCAACACATGGCAGCCTATTAGGTCTGGGAGAAAGTGTTTCAGAGCCCGAAACACGGCCAGCATCTCCAGGCAGTTGATGTGCCAAGTGAGATGGCGACCACTCCACAGACTGCGGGTGGGGTGGCCATTCATGACCGCTCCCCAACCGGTGAGGGACGCATCCATCGCTAGCGTTACGCGGTGACAAGGAGCTCCCAACACCGGGCTCTGAGACAGGAACCAAGGCTTCTTCCACATGTCCAAGGCACGTAGGCATTGCCGCATGACCTTGATCATGCAAAACGGGTTTCCCCTCGGGGAGAACCCCTTGGTCCTGAGCCACCACTGTAGGGGTCTCATGTACAGCAGGCCAAAAGGTATCACGTTGGACGCAGCTGCCATCAGACCCAGCAGTTGTTGAAACTGCTTTACAGTGAGTGACCGGCCTTCTCGCACTCTCGAGACTGTAGTGAGGATCGACTCGATCCGAGCAGGTGACAAACGTGCTTGCATCGTGGTCGAATCCCACACCACGCCTAGATAAGTGGTTCTCTGTAATGGAGACAGCACACTCTTCTTGGCGTTCAGTCTCAACCCCAACTCTTTCATGTGAGCGAGAACAACATCTCGATGTTGAAACGTCAACTGCTCTGAATGAGGCAGAATCAACCAATCGTCAATATAATTGAGTATGCGGATGCCCTGGAGTCGCAAAGGAGCCAGAGCTGCATCCACACACTTCGTGAAAGTGCGGGGAGAGAGTGCTAGGCCGAACAGAAGAACCCGATACTGGTATGCTTCGCCCCTGAAAGCAAATCTCAGGAACTTCTTGTGGCGAGGAAGGATGGAGACGTGGAAATAAGCGTCTTTTAGATCTATCGTCACAAACCAGTCCTCGGACCTGATCTGTGACACTACTTGACTGATAGTCAGCATTCTGAACTTCAGCCGCATGACTGAGCGGTTCAGCTGCCTCAGATCTAAAATGGGATGGAGGCCCCCATCCTTCTTTGAAACAATGAAGTACCGGCTGTAGAACCCGGACTCCCTGTCTTGAGGAGGGACCACCTCGATGGCCTCCTTCCTCAAAAGAGAGTCTACTTCTTGATCCATTACCAGACCCTGCTCGGGGCCCACCAGAGTGCGAAAAACCCAGCTGAAAGGAGGCGGCGGAGCGCCGAATTGGATGCGATAACCTTGCTCTACAGTGTGCAGGACCCATGCAGATACATTTGGCAGTAGCTTCCATGCTGCTAAATAATCTACTAAGGGAACCAGTCTGAAATGGAGCACCGGCATGAACCAACCGAAAAAACTGTTCTAGAGACCCCTGCAGGGGTGGCGAGCTCCCCAGCTCCGCTGCGTTGCCTGGCGGAAGAAACTGAAGTAAGGGCTCGTCGGAGACCACAGCGCCCTGGAACACCGGCAGGGTTAGCGTGTTGATCTCCTGAGGGCACCGAGGAGAGACGGACACCGTGGAATGCGGTGCACCCCGCTCTTCCCCAGTAGGGGTCGCTTCGCCGAGGACTTCTTCGCCTGGAGCATGACCCTTAGGTCGGGCTTCGGCTTAGAAGTCCCCAACTTCGAGTGCCGCTGATCTCAGCCCCGTTGAGGAGGAGCCCGAGAGGTGACGCTCTGTTTTTGAGATGCCCGGTATGAGGAGCTAGTACTCGGCTAGTACTCGCTTGTTTACAAGCCTCCTGGTATCTGTCGACGACGGAATTGACGGCGTCGCCGAACAGACAAGAAGGCGCAAGCAGGGCGTCTAGGAGGAAAACCCTGTCTTTCTCTTTCATGTCAGACAGGGTCAACAACAAATGTCTCTCCGCTGCCACCATGGCTGCTATGGACCGCCCAATGGCACGGGCGGTCTCCTTGGTGGCACAAAGAGACAAATCAGCGGCTCTTCTAAGTTCTAAGATGTCATCTTTAGAAACCTCATCGCAACCGTCTAGCTCTTTAAGCAGGTCAGCCTGGTATGCCTGCAACACCGCCATGGTGTGCAGACAAGCACCAGCCTGACCTGCCGCCGAGTACCCCTTACCCACCAGCGCAGATGTTGTACGCAGCGGCTTGGAGGGTAAGACCGGAGTTTTTAGAGACGATGCCACTTCGGGAGACAGATAGCTCACAAGCGTCTGTTCTACCCGGGGCATCGCTCTATAACCGCTCTTTGTCATCCCTGCCACATTATCATAATAGTCAGAAGCAGCAGGGACAAAGAGGCAGGCCGAGAATGGTCTAACCCATGACCTTGACACCTCAGTGTGGAGTTCGGGGAAGAACGGCAAACTCCGGTGGGAGGGAGGTGGCCTATTACGCAGGAAGCTCTCATCCAACTTGCTTCGCTGCGGTTCGGCTGGTTTCTTGGCGGGCCAATCGATGTTTAATTTGGCTACCACACGAGTTACCACCTCCAAGAGCTCCTCATACTAGGGCGAATGTGGGGCCTCCATCCAGGGCCCGTTCTCAGGGATTGGAAGCCCGCTCGGCGGTTTCTTCCCCCCCGGGAACAGCCTCAACGCTCCGTATTTCTTCCTCTGAGGAGGTTGATTTGGAGAGCGTTGAGGCCGTTCCTGGGGGGGAAGAAACCGCCGAGCGGGCTTCCGATCCCTGAGAACGGACCCTGGATCTACCGGGTGAGGAAGGAGATAGGGGGTCACCCGTCTCCATTCCCTCCAATAGATCCAACTGCGAACCCCACGAGTGGAGCTGCCGCTCCGCCTCGGCGGAAGCGGGGCCAGACCCGCGAGGAATGCTAGCGAAGGCTCCTTCGGTAAAGAGAGCCTTCCGGTAGCGGAGAGCACACAGGGAAAGCCGCTCGCAATATGGACAGTCGGCTCCCTCGAGAGCCAACTCTGCGTGATCCGCTCCCAAGCAAACCACGCACATGCTGTGTGTATCCCCGCTCGGGATGTAACGTGAGCAGGGAGGAACACACTGCATGTAATGTGGCTTGCTTTTAAATTGGGCTTTCTTAGACATCGTGCCTCAAACAAAAGTTGTGCGAACTAGCACTAAAGACAGGCACGACAGACACACACAGAGTGCTTCACTGAAAGAATGAAGCTGAATGCCGGTTCCGGCACACATGCTTTATAGCTTCCTGGTCCGTGACGTCACCCGCCCGTGACGTCTCGTTTCTCTATTGGGCTGTTTACACATGTGATTCAGAGCGTGCTTACACTGAGGGCGTTCCCATAGCATTTTAAATGCAGCTCGAGTTCCTGAAGGGGAACTCTCAGATTGTGAGAAACAAGATTCTCTGGTCTGATGAACCTCAATTCCAATCATAATGTTTGGAGGAAACCAAGCACTGCTCATTACCTGCACAGTAGCATCCCAACAGTAAAGTGTGGTGGTAGCAGCTTCATGCTGTGGGCTGTTTTTCAGCAGCAGGGATTGAGGGACTCGTCAAAGTAGAAGCAAAAAGCTCAATACACCAAAATATAGAGATAGTCTTAATGAAAACCTAGTCTAGGGCATTCAGAACCTCAGACTAGGCAGAAGGTTCACCTTCCAGCAGGGCTCTAAGCCAGTGGTGTAGCGCAGGGTATACACAGGTACACAGCGTATGCCCGCTTCTTTATCAGTCGACTTAGCGTATACCCACTTTTAAATCCACTCTGATGTGCATCATTCACTAGTGTCTTACAAAAATCAAAGCCAAAATCATGACAGTCCACCACATGAATAGCTAATCCAATAATGCAATAATAATCCAATTATTCCCTAAAAACACAGTTAACACACTGATGTGGTCAGGACCGTGGCACTGGCTTCCTTTGAGATATGGTTGCACCTGTACCCGCACCCGCACCCGCACCCGCACCCGCGCCTGCTCCGTCCCGCACCCCAGTCAGAGAGATAGTGACAGAAATACCGCCTGTTTATGTCTGACAGCATGTCATACCCACAAAGACTTGAGGCTGTAAGGTGTTTCAGTTAACTACTGTGCTAATGATGGTATGAATACTTTCAGTTTTTTAATTTTAATAAATTTGCAAAGTTATAAAAAAGTCAGATATTTGCTTTGTCATTACGGTGTATCATGGAATGTAGAAAGATGTGGAGAAAAAAAAAAGTTATTTAAAGCAGTTTAGCATAAGGTTGCAATATAAAATGAGAGAAAAAAAATGAAGGGGTATAAATACTTTCGCAAGGCACTATACACTCCGTACCCCGTCGCCAACATACAAAACCACTTGACCTTAAACCTTATAGTTAGTGTGAAAGTTCCTGGATGACATATTGCGCAATTTCTTCTACACCACAAACACACAATAGGGATGTGATGATAATGAAGCTAAAGAAAGATAATAAAAGTAGCTCTTACCTGTTTCACCAACACTCATGAACAGTGACAGCACTACAAATGATCAGAGTGAAACCAGCACTGTGGTTTTCATACACTGAATGACACACTCTGATGTGATGCATGTAACTTGTATTTTAATATGTGTTATGACACTTCGCCTGTGCAGAAAGTGTTAACAAGGCCATCATCACAGTGTTGTCAATATACTAAAGGCATACAACAGAAGTTAAACCGTGAGAAAATTTATATCAGTACATATATTATTTTTCAAACTTATATGTGTATGTTCTCAATGAACCAAGCAAATAATTGCTTAATTGTGCATTTGATCATTTTTGACTAATAAATAGCAATTTGGCAATAAATTAAACAGCAACAACTTTGAAACATGCAGATGAAGCAGAAGCACTAGGACATTACAGCTACATCCTCCAAATGTCTAAATCTTTATTAGGTCTTCTAAGCATTTTCTTCTAAAACTCTAAATATGGTCATAAATAGTTTTACCTCTAGTGAAAAAAGTATGTAAGGATTCGATGTACGTGTAATTTCGGCTGAAAACAATCGTCATTAAAATATCACGCCCCTGAAAACACCCCGGTTTAGAAGCCTTACCCCTAGAGTTTACGACACAGAGAAACAAAACCCGGCCAAAAAGCGGAAGTAAACTCATGAAAGACAAACTGAGTTTACTCTAACACTCTTTAACCTTAGGTTATATTTGCAAACAATGGCATTAATTTATACAGTATGTACATTAAAGGTGGAATAGGTGATAGTCTTCAGAAACATTTTTTGTTATGCTGGTTAAAAGTCTCTTCACATGTCGATAGCAATCATTAAGTTAAGTGGTCTAAATGTATTTCTATATATTTATATATTCTGTGGAAGGCATGAGGCCAATACATATTGGTCCAATCAAAACTCTTGGTTGGAGCGTTTTGAGTGGTTTTCCTATCTGCCTGTCAAATATGTATTTGCATACCTTTGCGCACCCTTTTCGTGCAGACAGGATATCTCATCAGTGCGTTCACAAACACTTTGTAGACAGAGCGCAAATGACAGCCAAACATCAACAACCTGGTATCTTCCATCCTGGTATTGTAATACTTTTACTAACTGTACTATAAAGTATTCTCACAGTTAATGACATGTGATGCTGTAACGGCTACTAGAGCATTTACGGTAGTTCTGTGGCAGACTGACAACTGTGCATGTGCTTAACGTGTGTCTGTAGGTTCTGGAAAGGTGAAGAAATGACTCGCTCTACGGACATCTGTCTCTCTTTATTTTATTTATTTCCTTTCTGTTTGTGACCTGAGTTGAATGCATACTTGTGTACATTTTTCCTCGCACGATCATGTATGTGGACGAGTGTGTCAACGCGTGAGAAGTTTTATTAAACTCTGGGAAAATACGGCATCTTCTCATCTCCCATGCATTATTAGCACCACACAGTTTTCCTATTCTGGACTGTTGAACATTTCAGCTCGGTGTTACAATGTATTGTAGTAATGCTGTCTCTGGTCATCTAGTCTGTGTGGGTTCGATTTGCGATTTGCAGGGAATTCGGCGTTCGCTTTCAGTGCTATCAGGCTAAAGTTAGCATTTTCCAAGATCTCCTATCCACAAGTTTCCTATGCCCCATGAGGCCTTGCATCAAAAGTGGGAGCGTCTTCCGGTTTGTAGTAAACAAGCAGGACGTGACACTCATTCATTCAACAGTTGACAGTATGGGCAAATGAAGCCTCGTGAAGCACTGACATTTTCCTTTGGCTGTTTCGAGGAAAGATTCAAAGCTTCGAGTGTAATATTTATTAAATTATAGCGGATTTGGACGTCCGCCATGACACTCCCTGTAAGAAGTACCAGCTGTTGGAGTTCTGTAGGACTTTTATATTTTATACTTTAATACACTTATCAGCCAATCAGATTCAAGAACCTGTTGTATAAAATATATATATATATTATATTATAATGTCGCTTTCTGCCATTTGATTTTCCTTTCTGTCACAAAACTGAACTGAAACTCATCAAATATAGGCTACGCTACGTCACACAGTTTTTCCCTCTTGTCTATCAGTTAACTAAATTAAATATATTTCAAATATTTATTCCTTGTATGTATATATGTACTGCACATTTTATAGCCTATATATGACATTAATTTGATAGAATATTTAGTATTTTCACATGTAGGTGGAAACAAAATTGTAAGTTGTACTACTGTCTGTTAAAAATAAATGAAAATAAACCTAGCATAGTAGATTTTATTTTTTTTTTCTGTTTTTTTCCGAAATCGTATCGAACCGTGACCCTTTTGTACTGTTACACCCCTAATATATATGTATATATATATATATATATATATATATATATGTGTGTGTGTATGTGTGTATATGTATGTATGGATATATATATATATATATATATATATATATATTGGCAACCTTTCACATTACAAGTTAAATTAACAATCTTCAGGATGAAGGAAGTGCCTCTGCACTTCTTTCTTAAACACAGGACAGAGGTGAATAAATGAGATAAAAAGTAACTCAGATATATTGTTGTATTTTGTTTGACATGACTCACGTTTGTAATGCGTTACCCCAACACTGAAAGTCTAGAAATACTGGGGCTTAAAGATGTGTGCTTTAGTGGAGCTCAAGCAGTAGATCATGATGCTCGCAATGCCAAAATCATGGGTTTGACTCCCAGTGAAATTACTTGAACTGATATAAATGTAAGCCTTCAGTGCAGATAAAAATGGGCAAACCCATTCCTTTATATATACTGGCATTTATTTCCATGCTAGCAGATGTATATTATTGTCTGTGCAAGCACACTTGGCAATAAAGCTCTTTCTAATTATGATCTGTGTTTTTTACAGAGTATTTTTCAAAGTGATTGGCACATGTTGCAGTTGGACACAGTGATGCGGGAGATGTTCAGCGATACTGATGGAGTCATCTTTTTAGATGTCTGGCAGATGACTTCCTGTCACTATCTACCTGAAAATATTCACCCAGGACCTGTTATCATTGCTAATGAAGTCGACATGTTGCTCTCATATGTCTGTCCTAACTGAGGCCTGTTCAAGGTGATTTTGTCCCAAACAGCAAATGGGAAACTAACCTGTTCAGGGGAGGATAACTGTCTGACTCTCTGGCATGCTACAATATTATTTGACTTTATTAACCACTATCTATCAGTACAGAAATTAAAGTAAAGGTAAAGTAACTTAAGTAACTAAAACAATTAGCGAATGGTTTGCTCTATGAACATAAAAATAAACAAATATTAATAAGAAGAATAATAAATAATAATCCATGGATGATGATTATTTGTAAAGTTACATAGCTCCTTCCCTTTTCAGTGCTGTGCTCCTTGTCTTCTGTCCAGAGATTTTCTTACTATAGGGAGAAGAGAGGGTCTGTATTACTTACTAGCGGAGAAAGTAAACGGCTAAATTGAATCACGTGTCCCTGTCATTAAGGATGTCTTATTTAAGAAAAGTAACTATAATAAAATTGACCGTTATTCCTTGCAAGGTGTAAAATACTATCATTTCTTTTTTACTTTGCAATTTAACGGTTACTTTTCTTAAATGTGACCTCACGAAGACGTGTGCAGCCTCCTGAGGATGCAGCCTTCCAAATGAGATGCAGCTCATATGAATGAATGAGAAGTGCTGTAAACTGAATCCCACCTGTCACAATTCTCTAATAAAATTGCATTTTTTTTTTTTTTTTGTTGTTGTAAACTCTAAAAATAGTTCAGTCCAATAGTGTTGTTTAGTGTAAAACATGCTGAAAATTAGCAGATAGGCTGTCGATTCATTAAATGATAATCTGTCTCTTCTAAAAAGCTGTTTATTTAACGTAGTGAAGACGCCTTCCATTAACATCCATTTAAAGAAAATGGCTTCTGGTCTCCTTTCCCACTTGCCAGACCGAAAGCATTAGCTTTAGCCGTTACGCTTTTCTAATTAATGGTTTCAGGCTTGCCATCTAGTGGCTGTGTTCTGTCTTCCTTTGTACTGTTCTGCAGCGTGAATGTAAGGTCGTATGTATTCATGCATGTTTAAAAACGCACCAACAAATGATGTTAAGAGCAATGACTTCAGAAGACTTTAAATATCACTCGCTAATTGTACAGTTTTATATGGCGTTATCATTTTGGAGATTTAAAATCACATTTAAGATAGAAAATCGTCCTGACATGGACACCAGCAGGTGGTAAAGATCACGCAAAGTGCTGCATTTCATCACTGGGACAGACACACAAAATGTATGCCGTTCTCATACAAAATTAACCAGTATAAAGAAATGTAGGTCATCTGTTTTAGTGTTCATTTTAACACTCTTGAGTATGGACTCAAATAAACTCCCGGAGAGGACTTTTGTTGTGTAGACTTTACCTACTTTTTTGGTTTGTCATAGCTGTTAATTTTAAGTATTCTTTACTCAAATATATAGGATAGATTCTACCCAAACTGAGTGCAAATTGTTACCTAATTGTTACCTAATTTTATTGAGTAGATTCTATAGGTTGTTTTTTACAGTGTACTCATGATGTGGTCACAATGTGAGGGTCACAGTGATCTAAAAGTGTAACCTCACAGCACCCTCAGTGTGTGCTCATACTATGGTCACAATGTGAGGTCAAAGTGCGCTCACTGCACAGAGATTAGGTACCCAGCATGAAGCCTCTGAATGTCACCAGATTAAGTTTACTTTGACTTTACAGCCGTTCAAGTTCATTGTGTTCAAATTAGTCAGAATTTGAAGAATCCTCTCTTTGTAACAAACAAAAGACACCAAATGAAAGATTCACTGTTAGCGTAGAGAGCTTCACTGATTATAATGTAACTTTGTAAGATGATGAACTAAAGTGAGTGACAGTTTTTAGTGATTATAAAGTATATATATATATATATATATAATACTGCTGAGAAGACTAGCAGCCCCATATATATATATATATATATATATATATATATACAGCAGGTGTTGATCACTAATGAACAATCATCATTTAATCAATCACTTAATTATCTCATTAGCTTTAACTATGCTTTAACTTTATTTAGAGAGGGACCACATGTTATCTTAATAGAGTTGATCTTACTCTGGGGAATTTACTGTGTGTGTGTGTGTGTGTGTGTGTAATTTCAGGGGGAATAAACCCTGATCACCTAATGCACAATGCTAATGTAATACGATTACATATATGGAACTGTACAAGCAACACAGATGCTGAACTTTTATCACAGTACTGTATTTTTTCCCCACCTTAATCTCAGTTTAACAAAACAATAGTTTAGATTACATTTTACGAAACAGAAAGTCTAAAGTAGCTGTGAAATGTGTGAGTGCATATAAATGTACACACATATTATCTGCTCGGCTCTTCCTCCATTAAACCAAAGAACCACATCCACTGGTTTCACTTGGTTTAAAACACTGAAACTCTTATAAAATTTTATACAGAAAAGAAACTGGAACAATGCCACAATGAAAGCACAGTGTTATCAAACCAAAGGGCAGTCTGATGAAATATTAATGTGATTAGTTGTAGATCAAGTACAAAGGTGAACCTGTGAAAAAGGAAAAACAAAAAAAGGGAAAGAAAAGACCTATAGATGTAGATCAGGTACAAAGGTGAAACTGTGAGGAAACTGCCTTTTATATAAATATATAATCTGAATTCACTCCTATTTGTCCTGATGTGTAGCATTTTTTCTCCACCTCTCCTCCACATCTGTCACATATCATGCGAGGAAGGGGTGAACAAAGACGAAGGTCAAAGATGAAGTCTTTATTATATTCCACAGGTAATTCCAAAACAGGTAAATCCACAGGAGGAGGGTAAAAACACGCATACATCGACGAGACCAAACACTGAACAGAATGCAACTTATAAAGACAGGTGATAACGATAAACTTAATTAAGACACAGGTGAATCAAGGTAAACTAATGATGACTAAACAAGGACAGGAAACAGGAACGACCAAATATGGGCACAAAAGGGAGAAACCAAACTAAACAGTCCACAGGGGTGTGACATTACTCCCCCTCCCAGAAGGTGTGTCTCACGCGGTAACTTATCCACCGGGGAGGGGGGGTGGGCGCCCTGGAGGCTGGTGCAGGGCAGACAAAGGGCGGACAGAAGGAAGGCCTCCAGGGCAGATCAGGAAGCTCAAAGAGCCATGGCGGGTCAGGGGGCTTGAGGCCCCCCCCACCTTAAACCTTAAAAGCTAACATTTTCACAGACAATATTTATGATGTAATCAGTGAATTAAGCTACTACATAATCATTACATCATCATCAATGAGTAACCAGCTTTCCAGTCGCAATTTTTACTATAACAAATATACCTTCGAAACAGACAGTTACAGCAACCAGAAAAAAAAAAAAACTGAAGTTATAAAGTTAAGGGTCAGGATCCCAACTATTCTTATCTTCACAATGGTGACTTCAAAATGTATCATTTTCAATAAACATAAAACATTCGTAACCTCTATTAATTTATATTAATTCTCATATATATATATATATATATATATTATTATTATTATTATTATTATTATTAATTATTATTTATTCATTCATTCATTCAATAATTTAGGAAAAGCCTGTAAATTAAAAGTGTTGTCAGCTTATATATATATATATATATAAATATATATTTAAAATATATATATTTTTTAAGGTTTTTGTTTGGCACTTTGTGCTGCCAGTCATTTGACCATTTCATTTTATTTATTTAATTTATTTATTTACTATTTATTTATTTTCTAACTTTTGTTTTACAGTTTTGAAAAACAATATGAACCTCAACAATGGTGACAGTCAACAAAATATTATCATCACAAAGCAAGCTTTTTGTTGATTGTCCCCATTGTTGAGATTCATGTGCTGATTCTTGATGTTTGTGTGAGCCAAAAAGTCTCTGTTCAAAATGCTTTCTATACATTTTACATTTAAAAAAAAAAAAAAAGGGGTTCATTGGCTGTCATTACATCACAAGGCTGCTGGGAAAGAAAAAAAAAATAGCTAGCATATTCAGAGGCAGTATTTATGACAAAATCAGTGAATCAGGCTACTACATGATGGCTAAATTATCATCAATGAGTAACTAGCTTCCACTGGCAGTTTTCACTATAAAAATGTGCTTTTGAAACAGACAATTATAGCAACCAGAGTAGAACTGAGGATATAAAGTCAAGGGTCAGAAGCGCAACTAAAGCAAATGCTTATCTCCACAATGGTTACTTCAAACTTTGTACCATATGTACCATTTAGGTATTTATATGTACACTTTAGGTATTAATATGCATCTTTAAGAAACTAAAATGCACTCATAAGATGTAAATAAGGAACAAAGGTATGTCTATTAAAAAGGAAACCGCCCCAGTAACAGTAGCCCTTCCCTGCTGACATATTCCACCACTCATTTTTGTTAGTATTCCTTGTGGTACTTTTCCCTTGCAATAAAGGAATAATTATGTTTACACTCCTGTTACACACTTGCTATTATGTTCATGTTCACAAAAAATCTTCACTAATCCACATTTATCTAATGTAGAAATCAAATAAATCCCAGCTAAAGAGCTATTTCTGAGGACAGCTCTGTTTGCTCAACTGCCTGTCATATACTTTGTGGGAACGCCTCATTTTCAGAGCCGTACGTCCGTGTTCTTCACTCAAAAGCTGACATAAAATAAGAGAAGAAGAGACTTAGCCATGGTCATGCCTTCTACCAGGAAATCAAATGCACCAGGTAATCAGGAGTTTATGGATATTATTACATTTGTCATGTTATGGGTCAAAAGCTTCATGTGTTGAAGGATTTGGAAATTGATAATTTCCTTGTCAGTCTGCAGGTTAAGACAATGTGTATTACTACAGGCTTGTTTTCTTTGGACATCATTCTGTTTGGTAAGTTTGTAAGACATGTTAAAGCAGATGTTAAAATAATGATTAAATAGCAAAGCCTAACATAACAACAAAGCTGTGTGGAATTCAACTACACTCAAAAAAATATTTCAGCCCTTAACTTAATTCAATTACGTACAAAATTTCCATGCATTTAGATTACATAGTTTTAACTTAAACAAATCAGTTAAACTTAATGTGATTCAAATGCATCAGTCTTACGTAAATGAATCAGGTAAAGTTGATGTAATATTTCCCAGTGTTAAACAAACCCTGCTCAGTGTTCATGTGTTTCCACACTACAGAGTGTTCAAGTAGCATTGACACCGTGTTGGAGTTAAGGAGATCATTATGTCATGATTGACCAATAATGATGAACACCTGCTGTTTACAAGCAGAATCACAGAAGGAAAGAGAAACACAAGAATCAGCCACAGCCAAAGAGAAAATTAACTTAAATAAATGAAGACATTAAATTTGACTTGACGTTTCACTTGATGTCTGTCATATATCCACAAATATAATTTCAGAACATCTAAACAGAGGTTTAGATATTTTATTTATTTTATTTTTTTTTTAAAGTTTCAATGAACCTCACCATCATGGCGATCAGGGTTTACTTTAGTTGGACTCTTGACTTTTGATTTTTTTATTTTAACTTTTTTGGCTGCTGTAATTATGTGTACGAAGCACATTTATTACAGCAAAATAAAAAAAGCCAAAAAGAAGTCTGATTAAGTGTTCTTGGTTAGTTTTTATTGTTTGTTAAATCAGTATCATCCAGTGTAATGATGCACTGATCTCATGCAGTGGTTAGTCTATTATTTTCATAATGTTTACAACAGATGTATGAGCTATTATGGATGTTTATCTTATACACTAGATATTGAAATCTACAGCATCAGTTTGACACACACAGACATCAAGAATCAGCATATGAATCTCAACAATGGTGACATTCAACAGCTGCATGCTGGGTAACAGCAGATTATAAAACTCACCCATGACTCCCAGCATGCAGCTGTTGAATGTCACCATTGTTGAGATTCATATGCTGATTCTTGATGTCTGTGTGTGTCTAAGTAATACTGGAGATCTTAAAGTAAGAATAGTTACAGTTCATAGAACTACTGCAAATATCATGAAACTTACAGGTAAACCACTGAATGATATCAGCGTATCAGGCCATTGGATGACTGTTACAACATCAATAATAATTAACCAAGAACACTTAATAAGGACCCCTTTTTTTGTGCTATACCAATGTGCTCTACGAACACAATTACAGCAACCAAAGAACAAAAAAAAACTATACTAAGAAAGTCAAGGGTCAAGAGCCCAACTAAAGTAAACCCTGTTCGCCATGATGGTGAGGTCAAATGAAACATTTTTTTTTAATAAAACATCTAAACCTCTGTTTAGACGTTCTCAAATAATATTTGTGGATATACGACAGAAATCAAGTCAAACTGTAATGTTGTTTGTGGAGTTGTTTAATCAGAGATTTAATGTCTTCAGTTATTTAAGTTAATTTTCTCTTTGGCTGTGGCTGATTCTTGTGTTTCTCTTTCCTTCTGTGATTCTGCTTGTAAACAGCAGGTGTTCATCATTATTGGTCAATCATGACATAATGATCTCCTTAACGCCAACACTGTGTCAATGCTACTTGAACACTATGTAGTGTGGAAACACATGAACACTGAGCAGGGTTTGTTTAACACTGGGAAATATTACATCAACTTTACCTGTTTCATTTACGTAAGACTGATGCATTTGAATCACATTAAGTTTAATTGATTTGTTTAAATTAAAACTACGTAATCTAAATGCATGGAAATTTTGTACGTAATTGAATTAAGTTAAGGGCTGAAATATTTTTTTGAGTGTAGACCATAAAATGTAGAATTTAAATATAAGTACAAATCTGTGTAACT
Source organism: Labeo catla (assembly GCA_012976165.1). NCBI lineage: Eukaryota > Metazoa > Chordata > Actinopteri > Cypriniformes > Cyprinidae > Labeo > Labeo catla. Next base: position 19,732 of record VONZ01000631.1, on the reverse strand, counting down.
GCTGTAAAGTAGAATTAATAGGTTTTAGCAGGAATCAGTGAATTTGTATGTTTGATATTTACGTTTGTGCTGTTTGAAGAATTTGAGATTTTGTTTTTTTTTTGTTTTGTCTTATTTTGTTTTTGTTTTTTCCTCAACTCAGCTTTGATTTTTTTTTTTTTTTTTCTAAATAAACGGGCGTGTTAAACAGACAGCATACAAGAGAATACAAGCGCAATAGGTTTGACTAAAAATATGTTTAATGTCTACATTAAATAACATTATACATATGTTTAAAATTATACATGTAGGACAAGTAAATGTTTTATGAGAGCAGTAACAATCCACTCTTAACAAGAATGTGTTGAAAATAACACAACTTTAGTTATGTTGTCTCAACTGCGGAAAAATGTTAATATACCATAGTCCACTGACCTTAATCTAACGCTCCTGCTTGCATTGATTTTGGGTTGGGTTGGGTCTGCCTATGTGTGTTCATATAGTTTGGAGGAGAATAATGTTCCTTACAGCATGCTGCTATACATGTTATCCATCCCCAACTAATCATTATTTTTTTATTTTTCCTCTTGTGATGGCTTTCAGCTTTCTCTTTGGCAAATTGTATAGTTATGTGGTGTATAGAGATATGACCCAGCACCCAAAATATCAAAACATTTCAATGCAGCCTCCACACACTTGACTCATGGGTTGAGCTTTACAAAGGCTTACAAATCTATATAACTTTTGTAGTATTATCCTGAAAGTATGTGTACCTACAATAAACATTAATCATTTTCACATAGAAATAAATAGAATTTGGTGTGAATGATATCCTGGTCCTCTCTCAGGCTCTATGGGCAATGAATGGTGAGATCCACATAAAACAATTCCAGCCCGTCAGACATAAACCAGTTCCTCGAAGTAACAATTCATCCACAATATCCGTGTCTGACATGGCAATCAGTGATGAGGAGTGGGAAAGACTACAGAAGGCTCTGGACTGGCCTATTCCAGATCAAATTGCTTATCTGAATCAGAGCACAAGTCCAGTCCACTCGTCTTTCTCTATTGTGGGACTCAAAGAGAGTTACAAAGTGGGAGAAAATATCTCTGTTACTATCACAGCCAGAGACCACAACAAGAACCTGAAACGATATGGAGGAGATTTTTTCAAAGCAAAACTTTTCAATTCAGAGCTAAAGGTGTGTTTTTCTGATATATTATTTTATAATACTTTTTTATTGTATAAAAACAACAAACAGCATTACACTTGTTCTTTTCCTTTTTTCTTGAAGGCGAGTGTGTACGGGGAGGTTGTGGATCATCGTGATGGGACTTACTCTGTTGATTTCCTTCTGCCCTGGGAAGGTCAGGCACAAGTTTTTGTACGTCTTGAGCACTCCAGTGAGGCTGTGCAGATTCTTAAAAAATACAGGGACTCTTCATTCCCACGCGCCCACTATAAAGGCTACTTTGAATCAGGACCCAGTAAAACCAGGATCCGTGAAGTAGTAGAATGTAATCTTAAGTGGGGCGCAGATAGAAGTTGGAGGAAAGGCAACTGCTGCTGTGAGTATAAGGATATAAGAACAGGGACGGTGTGGCAGTGTCAGAGACCGAAGGCACTTACTTGTGACAAACTGGTTCATCATTCAGGTGGACGTTTGGAAAACCCATTAAATCGTTTTGAGCAGCAGCTTTTTGCAAAGTAATGATTCAAAATAAATTTCAGAATAATTGTGGAATTGTAAAACAAACAAAAATGTCTCTCTCTCTCTCTCTCTCTCTCTCTCTCTCTCTCTCTCTCTCTCTCTCCACAGAAAATTAACGAATGTTGCTATTAGTGGAGACAAAAACATCATAAATGTCCTTCCCAGCACTGCAGCCATTGGTATGTTTACATCATGGTCTCTGTACATTTTGACCATCTCATTTCCTGTTTGGAAAATAAATAAATAAATAAATAATTTCAAAGAAATTAAATAAATACATTTGTATGATAGAAAACAAAAAATTCAACCATTGCTCCCTTAGAAGGAAACATGACACTGCTTTTTCTAGCCGTTACTATGGGGAATGCCTTTAGCATGACCAGTGTCTGAAACAAATGTCTAAACTTGGCAATAACTGTGGCCGGCGACAGCACTCCCGGCGCGACCACAGTATAAAGAGACACCGAGAGAACACATCATCCTCTTCTTTGTCTGAAGTGTGTATCTGAGGCATAGCAAGAAAAGACGATGCAGTGTCTCGTTCCCTTCTTAGGGAACTGTGATTGCATGTGTAACCTAAGATGTTCTCTTATGAGGGAACTTGAACTGTGTCCTCTAGTGGTCCCTATGAGGAATGCAATACTCATACTGAGAGGAGTGCATGCCAAGCACCAAGGTGAGCACTAAGTACCAGCTCTACCACCTAGCCATAGAAGTTGTCCCTTGGATGCTTCAAAGACTGTCAGTGACAATATCCCCTTCAGCTACATATGCAAAATAACTTACCTTTTAAGGACTGACCAAAAAAATAAATAAATAAAGATAAAATTAAGATAATCTAATCATGTAACAGGATGATAATGCACCAATACACACAGCAAGACTGGTGACAGAGTAGTTTGATGAACATGAAAGTGAAGCTGGACATCTCCCATGGCCTGCACAGTCACCAGATCTGAATTATATTATTATAATATTATAAAGTAGCGCATGACCCTTATCATATTTGGATTTTAAGAAAGGGCACAGGATGCTCAACGTGTGCACTTACCATAAACATGGATTTTATAAAGCACATAGTGCCATTATAGAGACCATGAAGAGGCCTAGCTACCTGGTATGACTCCATCATGGAGCTCTGGGAAGTGGAGTACTTAACTTGAGTAAGAGGAGGACTCACATACTCGACCTTGCGCACAACAGAGAGCCTAACAGGGAGACAAAAATGGCCTAACAACCAAATACACTACCTACAGAGAGGGCAATTCACATGCTCTAACTGGAAGCGGCAAGCTCATATACAACCCTCTGTAGAGGGAGAGAACACTGTGAGGGACGCCAGTGTTGGTGGTGCGGCTGCTTGACATGAGTTTGCCCATTCTCACTAGCTGTTGCCAGAAAGCTGGTGATCCATTGACAGATAGAGATAGGCACAGAGAGCTGGGTTTGTTTGGTCTGGAGGAGTGTTGGGATGATGGTATTGAAGGCCGAACTTAAATCCACAAAAAGGATCCTCACATAAGTCCCTGATTTATCCAGATGTTGCAGGATAATGTGAAGTCTCGTGTTAACTGCATCATCCACAGACCTGTTTGCTTGGTAAGCAAACTGCAGGGGGTCCAGGAAGGGTCTAGTGATATTCTTCAGATAAGCCAAATAAGCAAGTTTTTCAAACAACTTTATGACAACAGATGTTAGCGCCATTAAGTCTTACATACAGGTAACATACAGAGTAGTATAATTCTTAGTAGGGAAATAGGTCATATATTACATTTATGTATGGGTTTCTTTAGTTTCTTTCCAAAACATACACAAACCACATATCGGAGGGCAGATTTAATCTAAAATCAAATGTAATTTCAAAATAATTCACATAGCTACAAACAAATTCCATCTGCTTGTTTCTTTTCTTTAGGCACAGTGGAGAAATGCAGGTCCGGCCTGACAACACCGGTTCCTGCAGGATTTTATTTGAAAGATGTCTGGAAGTCTTTTGTATGCAACAGTCGAAATTTCAGTCCTGCACAAATGAGAAATTGTCTTAAAAACAAGATTGTCTACTTGATGGGAGACTCCACCACGAGGCAGTGGTTTGAGTACTTAGGAAAAAAAGTTCCAGGCAAGTAGACTGGCATTGGATGACAACACCAAAACTGGTGCACAGGCAAACTTGCAAAATGTTGTTACAAAAATTGTTTGTAAAGGTAACTTTGGTTAAGAAAAAGCTCATGCAGATTTTGTTCACAGACGCTACTTTAATATTTTGTATCTAATGCAATGATACTGAGACCTGAATATAAATCAGTGCAGGGACAGTTCACCCAGAAATGAGAATTTGCTCACCATTACTTACACTCTTGGTGTTCCAAAGTTGTGTAACTTTCTAAAGCTACGATTATAATATTAGTTTCTATATATGTATATGTATAATATATGTATCTTTACTAGGCATAAAAAGATTGGACCTCCACACTCATCCTGGAGGAGGCCCCCTGATGGCTGTGGAGTTGGAAAATAACATCATTATTCACTGGAGGGTACATGGTGTTCCTTTGCGATTTGGTAGAGTTATGCCTATTACTGACCTGCATTACATCAGCAATGATATTGATGAAATAGCCGGTGGGCCTCATGCAGTCATTGTCTTCACATATTGTGCTCAACTGGTTTTTCACCCAATAACATTTTACGTGTTTGAAGTGGCCAAAATCCGCCAATCTGTTGTTGCACTGCTGAGTCGTGCTCCAGATACCACCATCATCATCAAGTCTGGAAACACTGCAGGACGAAAGGTATCTTTGCTCACTTTCCAATCCTTCTTTGTTTTCAACAAGAAAATATGGTACTTGTTATGGTATTTGTTGTACATGAAAGTCTACAGTGTTGGGGAAACTTATTTTTTAAAGTAATGTAAAGTAAAACAAGGAAAGGAAAGGATGTGACGTGTGGCGACTCATACTCAGAATCTGTGCTCTGCGTTTAACACATCCAAGTGAGCACACACCATGAACACACAGCCAATGCTGCAGTGTCCAGGGAGCAGTTGGGGGTTCAGTGCCTTGCTCAAGGGACTCAAACCCACATCCTTTGGGTTATAAGTCAGACTCTCTAACCATTAGGCCACAGCTGCCCCCAATAAAGTGTTACTCCATAAAAATTGGAACAAATTGAGGTTACTTGGATTTTTTTTTTTTTTTTTAAGTAATGCATTAAGTTACCTTTGTGTTATTTAGTTTTAAATTTGACATGGTTGAGCAGATATAAATGTAAGCCTTCAATGCAGATATAAAACAGATATAAAACATTTTTATATATATACTCGATAGATAACTGTCATTTATTTTCATGGTAGCAGAGGTATATTATTGTTTGTGCAAGCACACTTGGCAATAATGCTCTTTCTAATTATGATGTTTTTTTGTTTGTTTGTTTGTTTTTACAGAGTATTTTTCAAAGTGATTGGCACGTGTTGCAGTTGAACACAGTGATGAGGGAGATGTTCAGCGATATTGATGGAGTCATCTTTTTAGATGTCTGGCAAATGACTTCCTGTCACTATTTACTTGAAAACATTCACCCAGGACCTGTTATCATTGCTAATGAAGTCGACATGTTGCTCTCATATGTCTGTCCTAGCTGAGGCCTGTTCAAGTCGATTTGGTTCCATACAGCAAATGGGAAACTAACCATGTTGGGGGATGGCTAACTGTCTGAATCTCTGCCATGCTACAATATTATCTAACTTTATTTAACCACTGTCAGTACAAAAATTAAAGTATACAGTATAGAGCATACATTTTTGGACTGATATTCTAAATAACTTATAGGCTACAATGATAAATTATATGACAAAGACCTACATACACAGTGAATTATATGTCATATCGAGATGTTTAGACTTACGTTACGTAAAATAAGTTTGGGTGTACATGTGGATGTAACATTTCTAGTCAGCATGTTTGAAACTGTACTGGTCAGTTTCAAACATGTTGACTAGAAATGTAGTAGCTAAATCCATCTACCTTTGTCCTCTATTATCCAAACAGAAAACCATGTTTGGGGGGAAATAATAATAATAATAATAATAATAATAATAATAATAATAATAAAATCTTCCCGGTCTACTGACGTTTATGACATCTGATTTGAACATTAGTTAGAACTATACAAAAAGTAAATCCACTTCACCAGCTAATTATCGTTTTATGACTTTATAGTTTTCGAAGATTTAAAATCAAAGATCTACTTTTATTTTAAGCTGCAGTCCGTAACTTTTTTTGGTTAAAAATGATCCAAAATCAATTTTTGAGCAAGTACATAACCAGCAAGTGTTCAAAACTGTCTCCTTACCTTAATATACACACTATATACACATAATCATGCATTGCTAATGTTGTTAACATTAACAGTTTGAGAACTATAACTAAATAATAATAATATGCATGGTTTGATGTGATGTGAGCTAGGAGATGATTTAATTAGCAGTGGTTTATTTGATTCATTTTATTGATTTATTTGATTTATTGTAATGCTTTTTATTCTCTCAGTTGGTTTCAAGACAGAAAATCTGTGATTCCTGAGTACAGTAGTCACACCAGTTCGGTGACTGACAGTCATACATAAATTTATAACATTAGATTAATTCACGCAATGCCGATACACAATCCACGTAAAATTCTACAAATAACTGCCATTCCAGGTTTCAAACAGAGATGGCGATAAAGAGGCAACACTTACAGATTGCAGCTTTATTTAAAGGGGTCATCGGATGCAAAACTTACTTCTAGATGTAGTTTGAACATAAATGTGTGTTTGCCGTGAGTGAACACAACCACCCCATAATGATAAAAATCCACCCAGTGGTATTTTTTTAATCTTTATAAATAAAATCCCCTTTTTCAAATCAGCTCATTCTCAGCTTTTTGGCTGTGTGACGTCACACAGACCAAGGTCACTCCCACAATAGTTGATTGACACACACGTCTTTACCTTAGACCCGCCCTGAGTGAGGTGTGAACAGTCGGACTCCGACCGCCATTGTTTCGACTTTGTTTTTCATAGGAGTTGTCATTTACTCCCGACATCTGAACCTCTAAAGACACAGAGGATACTTTAGTTTTTCAAAGGAATGCGTCAATCCCGATCTACCTAAATGCGTCTATGTTCGCGTGAATCGTTTGTAATCATCTGATTCTGAGTAAGTAACAGGGTGTTGTTTTACGTTACAATTGAGACATTTTAACCAAAGCATGTTGTACACATGGTCACAAGCAGGTGGTGCAAAGATCACGCAAAGAACTGCATCTTCACTGGGACAGACACATGAAATGTATGCTGTTTTCATATAGAAATAACCAGTATAGAGAACAGTAGATTAACTGTTTTGTTTGTACAGAGTATCTTGAAACCTATTGCTGTTTATTATTATTTATTTTTTCATTCTGAAGTACTGAATGAATGACAGAAGACTGTAAACTGTTGCATTATAGAGCTTTATTTTCTGCCCTGAAAACATGAACAATGAGTCTAAAGGCTGAAACACCTTAACACACATACATGAAGTAAACAAACTGTATTACAAAAATGTAAATGAAAAACACTGTTTCTCTCAATTCATGATATTTTTCCACAATTGTTTTACTTCACACAGGTCTTCAACTTCTTCTCCATCATTTTAGCACTTCAGTGATCTATTAATCTAACCTAAATTTTAAATTTGGCATTGTGTTTTTTTTTTTTCCTCAGGAGGTTATAAAGGTCATAATTTAAAAGTCACTTTGGTCACTTTTTGATTTGTGTCCCAAATAATATGGCCTTTTCTTGTCAAGTTGAAAAAAAAAAAAAAACAGATTCTGTGGCTGTGTTTGAAATGCATGATTTGCATGATTTGCAGAATTACATGTGGAATGGTAGTATCAATTACAATGGTAGTATCAATTTATAACCTTTTTTTTTATCAACACCTAAAAAAAAAAATAATCATATCACTTCAGTAACACATTAAACTTGGCATTGTGTACAGCAACTGTTGGCTCTTTTGACAAATTGCTTGTGGTGATCATTTGTAAGTCACTCTGGATAAAACTAATTGGTAAATTAATTTCTGTAAATCAAGACACCACTGTCAATCATTCAGGGCTCCGCCCACAGAGAGACAGAAAAAGGCTGTAAAATGTGTTGCTATGTGTCCCAAACACTACAGCCCGACACGCTGAAAGAAAGAAAGTAAATTAATATAAATATATAAATATACAAATATATAAATATATATATATATAACAGATTTCCAATTTCTGGTCAGTAAAATGTCTTGGATTACTTGATCTTGACCAGTAAATTATATCATCTGCACAATATACTTAGTACTTACTGTATACTTAATACACTTACTGTTGTATTCTCATACACAGGTTCAGTCATCTCAATATCACAAGGTCTGGAACTATTCATCTTTGTATTAAAGAAAAAAAAAAAAGAATAGAGTAAATTGAATATAAATTGACTGGTGTACGACAACTATTAGGTCACTTATAACTACATTAGTGTTCACATCAACAGACTATAACAACAACTTACCGTTACATTCCCATACAAAGGTTCAGTCGATTCAACATCAGATGCTGTACATCTGTCATGATCAGGTGTGGAATGATTCATCTTTGACATTTAAGAAATAAAGAAAAAAAAAAGGAGAGAAAAAATATATAACTAATGCTTATAAATTCAATAAAGTCAACTGCATTCAGACTTTCAGTCTCTTAGTTAGTATAGTTCATTTACTGATGAGACTATTGATTACTAAACTCATTTTTCTCACCTGAGTTTCATATGTGTCTTTTCTCTTTTTTATTCTGCTTCTCCTTAAACACAATGAATATATTACCCAAAACAGCATAGCATTAATATGTTGTAGTGTTGTGTCCGAGTCCAGCGTCAAGTTTTTATCTATCAACAGAGGAGCTTTTATCAGTATTTGCTTTAGTTGGGCTCTTGACTTTTGACTTACTGTGTCAGGTCTCTCTCTAGTAATATATGTGGTGCTGTGAACCAGAGAGATCAGTGCTCTTTAGTAAGCAGCTGTTAGTGATTTTCATAGAATGAGCTAATCATCATGAGGTGGCAAGATCGCATTTTTTATGTTTTTTTTTCTTTCTTTTTTTTGTCATTAGTTACGAACAGTAAGTTCAAATTCATCTACTACTTCAAAACATACAAATCTTATCTGTTTTTGTCTGTTACATCAACAATGCTTTCCAGTTGTTCAGGAGCAACAAATCACTCTGATTTAAGAAAAGGGTCAAGAGCCCAACTAAAGCAAACACTGAACTCCATGATGGTGGCATAATTTTAACCAATAAAACATCAACATCTGATCCTCTGTAATTCTCAATAACAGCAGGTGTTCATCATTAATGCACAATCATCATTTAATTAGACACTTAATTATTATAAACTAGGACTCAACACTGGACTCACAACACTAATATGTTGTTTTAGAACAATATTCTACTCTGGGCCATTTTTATTGTGGGATAAAATGTTATTGGTAAACCTTGTAGAGTGTTATTCTCATTTAATTTCTAAGATGAAAAAAAAATCTACAAATCAATATTTGTAGAAAATTACCCTAGATTTTTCTTTTTACTAAAGGTTATACATGAGGTTAAATACCTGCAACCAAATACTACAGAAATCTTACCAAATCAGCAACATCATGATGATAACTGCAGCTCCACAAACCACTCCAATGGATATGTACAATATCACCAGACGTCCTATAACAGACACAGAAGAGTAAAACATCAGAAGAGATTCATTTGCTTCACTTCAAAAACAGTCATTTAAGTAAATGAGTTGCTCCAACAGATGAGTAAATGAGATCCAACAGCTGAGGATTCATCCTCCTTAAACAAGTTCAGAGCAGGTGGGTTTGAATCACTGCTGCAGATCAGAGTCACTGAATCACCTTTGTCTATTTCAGCAGATCCATTTATGGACACTGAGCCATTCCTGGGATGATCTAAAATAATAATAATAATAAAACTAAATAAATAAAATGTAAATCATTAACAATCACGTTGAATTTGACATGCTTAAAGATTTAATGAAATTGACACTGAGACGTTTTTTTTTTTTGTCTAAAGGGAACACAAATAAAATGTAAAGTTCCAAACAAACTCAAATAAACTAATGAATCACTCACACGTGACATTGAGACAAACAGCAGGAGAGATGTAAGTGTGTCCATGTAGAGCACAGCTATATCTGCCTGCATCCTCTCTTCTGACTGACTGCAGCAGGAGTTCATTGTTTCTGTCTCTTCTCTCAGTTAATGGCTGTGAGTTTCTGTACCAGATGAATGTTGCTCTGTCAGTCAGAGTGCAGCTGCTTTTACATGTCAGACGGACTGAATCTCCCTCTGTCACTCTTTTAGGAGACTCCACCTGAAGATCTGAACACAACACACACATCATATCTAGTGCTGCTGTCACACACTCATTATTATTCAACATAATGCACAGAAGAAGAGTGAAACCTCATGAAAATCACCTGTGACAGTAAGACTCACTCCTGGATGACCAAGCCATCTTCCTTCTGTTACATTAGTAGTGAATCTGAAATAGTACATGTGTGAATCTTTCTGTGTCACATGATTCAGTCTGATGGTGCAGTTCTGCTGTTTATCTCCCAGATACTGAAGCCTCTGACTGTATTCAGTGTCATTAGACAGATCTGGATGTTCTTCACCCACTTTTATAGGGTCTTTGGTCCAGAACACTTTCATGATCTGATATCCAGGAGGGTATTTGTAAGTGCAGCTCATTATCACTGATGAGTTCTTTAGTGCACAGATGTGTGAATGACTGTAACTCACACCCCAGTCAGCACTAGAAACACCTGAAACACAAAATTCATACTGAACAAATGGGTATCCACTTCAGGAAAAAAAAAAATTATAAATAAAAAAAAATGTTTCTAAAGTGTTGCAATCACTCACTGTGAATCATGAGCAGGAAGATCAGAGACAGAGGAGGAGCCATTTTGACTGACGTCAGCATAGCAACACCTACAACAAATGTAGTTTGTAGTGTAGAGTCTCACTGTAACTTTTAGTAAACATGTAGATATTCGTTTGTTGACTGTTTAGATCCCGGTTCTTATTGAGTTTTTGTTTGTAGCCAGTGCAAATTGAGCTCCATAAAGCTGTACTGAACTTTACATATTACATATTAAAAACCCAATCTAAATATGTCAAACGTTTTAACCACAACTTTATTTATTCACTGAGCTGGAAGATCAATTAAATATTTAAATCAACATCATTTTATCTAGGGTGTGGGATTTTTTTTTTTTTTGACCATTTACATGCCAGTGTTTATTGAGGCTGGTTTTTGGTTGTACTGGTTTCTATGAGGTTTGTCTTTCTAGCCAGTACAAATCAAAATACATCTACAGTAAAAGCTATACATGTTACGGAGTTGCTGCGTGCTGGATGGAACGAGACGAGAGACGAGATAACAAGCAACAATATTTAATATAATCTTCAGGTAGCACAAGCTGGAACAGGCAGGAACACAGAGCGATAATCCACACACGTAGAAACTGAAATCAACAATAAAGACCGACAAGGAACTAATGACAAAGACAGATTTATAAAGGGTGTGCTAATTACAAAGACAGGTGAACCAGATGACGCTAACAAGGACTAAACCAAATCAGACAGATCGACGGGGGGAGACAATGGGAGAAACCAAGAAAACAAACAGACAGAACTGTAACATTACACTAAGATCATCTTGTGGCTTAAACTACAAAATAAACCCAGTGAGGCGTAATGGTTTTTTTACTGTACAAACCATATTCTCTATCACCCTACACCTAAACCCAGCTCGCACAGGAGACTGTGCACACTTTTACTTTCTCAAAAAAAAAGAAAAAACCCACATGGTCATAATTTTTTGGTATTACTATCCTTGTGGGGACATTTGGTTACAATAAAATGATAAATACCAGGTACACACAAACACAATAAATTAATAAAATAAAATAAAACAGCTTACACAATATATGATGGTTAAACTATGAAATAGGTGATTGCTGCCAACATACAAAACCCCTTCTGAAATTTTGATCCTAGTTACTGGGAACTTCCACATGTGACAACTAGCCCCGGTCGAGCACATCAAAAGATATCTGATGATAAATCACTCTACAGAATGATTATAAAATCAAGTTCTTACCCATTTCTCCAGCACTCATGACCAGTGACAGCACTACAAATGATCAGGAAGAAACCAGTAACACTTTTTTTTTTTAGCAGGTCAACGCCTTATATTTTAGCAGGATGATATGCCACTACATACAGCAGAAGAAGTGTTTTCACAGAGATAACATCAGATTAAAAACAAGAAGTCAAACTTCAACTAAGAAACTTTAAGACAGTCTGTAGAGAAGCTCCTTACGTTTTCAGTCTTATATCTTGTTTAAACTCTAAATGTGGTCATAAATACAGCGGTGAGAGAGGTGAGAAAACAAGACGTGTCCAAACTCACAGCAGCATCCCTCTAGTGTTGTTGGCTGTGTGATCATGTGACTCTAATGAGAAACAGAAAGATGAGTACTGACATCACAGACATGCTGCCTTGACATTTGTAGAAAGGCAGATTTTGCTGATATTGTTGAACTGTGAATGTAGGGGTGCGTGGGACAACTAACGCGGGGTTAATTGTAACACACATGGTTTAAATATTTCCACACATGCAAGTGTAACCAAATTTATGGTATTTACCATAAAATAGTAGTTGTGTTCATCTTTCTGTGTTACATGACTGATCATCATCATTATCGTCATCTGTATATGTTTTGGTCCAGAACACTTTCCTGATCTGATGTCCAGTAGGGTATGTATAAGTGCAGCTCATTATCACTGATGAGTTCTTTAGTGCACAGATGTGTGAATGACTGTATCTCACACCCCAATCAGCACTAGAAACACCTGAAACACAGAATTCATAGTGAACAAATGGCTAATGCCATGTAAATCTCTCTTGGATGTTTCTGAAGTGTTGAAGACACAAACCGTGAATCATCAGCAGGAAGATCAGAGGAAGAGGAGGAGCCATTCTGACTGACATCACCATACCAACATCTACAGATAAATGTACAGTTTTAAAGTTTGTTTTTGTAATATTTTATGTAACACTGTAATATTTTATAGGACAATAGTTAGTAAACATCTACTCTAACTATTGCAGTTAGTTTACTGTCTGTTTTGATGCTGTTTTTTATGACTGGTTTCTGTGCGGGTAAACTAGTTAAGCACAGAAGCCTTTAACTTCCTCTTTCTGGCCAGTGCAAATCGAACTCCATCTGCAGCTGCTGACCAAGATAGGTTTGTGGTTTAAGCTACAGAATAAACCACAGGTCACACCAACATCCAAAACAAAACCCATCAGCCCCATCCAACCATATCAGCCCTCACAACAAGTTTACAGTATTGTATTAAAAACCACATTTAATCACCAGATAAATATTGTAAAAGTCAACCACAACTGTGTTTACTTAAAAACATTTTATCTATTTTCATGTATGCACTTGACAGATGCTTTCATCCAAAGTAACTCACATTGCATTTTTATCTGTTCTTGCATTCCATGGTAATTGAACCCGTGACCTTGGTGTTGCAAGCACTGTGCTCTACTGTTTGAGCTACAGAAATACTTAAAAACTTAAAAAAAAAAAAAAGAGAGAGAGAGAGAGAGAGATCAAATAGTACAGATATTCCTGTTATCGTATGTAATTACTGGGGCTAATTGTTCCACTTTTACTCCAGTGAAAATGTAACTGGAATTTTAACTACTTGGAGGTCAGAATTTCCAAAAAAAAAAAAAAACAAACAAACAAACAAACAAAAAAAAAAATAATAATATTAATAATACTAGACATTTTTGAATAGCTGTGTGTAAACAACATACAAAAACACTTGGACATTTGACTTTAAACTTCATTATTGAGAACTTCCCTGTGTGGCAACTAGACTCAATCTCCCCTACACCACACACACACGCACGCACACACACACACAGATATTTAATGATAATCAAAAATGATTATAAAATCATGTTCTTACCTGTTTCACCAACACTCATGACCAGTGACTGCACAATGATCAAAATGGAACCAGTAATGGGATTTTTATGTGGCCAACACCTTATATTTAACATGAGGATATGACACCACATAGTACAGATATAACAGAAGCAGAGACTAAAGATGGCAACCAGCACAGAGACGACATTAGACTGACATCATAAGATAGGTGTAAACTTTATATTTATGAAAACCTGGGAAAAATTGTAGTCTGCAGAGATGCTTATGTTTTCAGCCTTACTCGCATATTTAATCTCTTCCAGGGGAAACAAGAAAATACAAAATTGTGCATTTCATAAATAAATGCAATCAATTATTAGCAAATTTAATAATAAAACAAACAATAAGAACTTCTCAAGAATTTATAAAGTAAAGGAATATTGAACTTGCATCCTTAGAAAGGCCTTGTATCACTTGGGTAGTTATCTTGTGAAACTCTAAATATGGACATTAATATAATTTCCTCTGTAGCGTACTCATAACTGATATGAGTAAACAAGGCGTGTACAAACTCACAGCAGCATCTATCTAGTGTTGACTGTGATCATGTGACCCTGATGAGAGATGGACAGATGAGTGCTGACGTCACAGACCTGCTGCTCTGACATCTGTAGGAAGACTGATTTGCTTATATTGCTTATTTTGTTGAACTTTAAATATATTACCTGCAGAAAAATATCTAATCATCCATTTGTTAAACACAGCAAATGCCCGTATGAGAGATGTGAGTAGGCAGGTGTCGCCACAGTGAGGTGAGGAGTGAAATAAGTGGAATCAAGATGGAAATTTTTACCTCTCAAGATGAATCAAAGTATATCACTCACACTCTGGCCATGATGAGGGTTGAGGGTTACACCCCTAGTCTTTTTCAAAAGATATCCTTGGATTTTTAGTGTCCCCATCACTATACTGGGGCGGTAGGACCCACACTCAAGTTAAATAACTGCAGACCAGAGATCTCCAAAATAGGGCGGGATCTCCAAAAGTGGGCAGGACCTTCAAATTGGGGTGGGGTCTCATCACACAATGTCTTTCCCCATTGGCTCTGGCTTCAGCCTATTGTTATTGACTTGCATTTCAAAACTACATTCTATTAATTAAATATTGTTTGTGGTCGATCTCTAATAAAATAAACTATGCTAGATAAATAAATATGCTCAGTGAGAGCAGAGCCCCTCACGCAAGCCATCCCAGTGAAGTGCAGGGGAAAGGCTTTACTCTATCGCTTTGTTTTAAGCAACAGGGGCATCCTGGCGCTTATTGTGCATGCGTGTCATGTGCCTGTCTGTCAAAGGGAGGAATCAACGCCCTATTTTGGAGTTCACACACCTATTTGAAAATCTCCAGGCTCCAGTTATACCTCCCCACACATGCCACAGGTTAAGCACCCCCTGCTGGCCTCACTAACACCTCTTCCTGCAGCAACCTAGCTTTCCCAAGAGGTCTCCCATCCAGCTACAACCAGGCTCAACCCTGCTTAACTTCAGTGGGCAATTAGTCTTGGGCTGTAGGGTGATATGGCTGCTGGACACCCTTTCTAAACAACATTCTTCTCCTATTTTTAATGTAATAAACTCCACATATTTTAGCAATATAATAATTACCTGTCGTATATCCTATATTACACTCTGACACATTTCTAACCTGCATGTATTGATTCACGATTGATCACAATGATTTATTAATGACGTGTGAAATTAAGCTTTTTTTAATCATTTCACAAAGTGATTTACTCACTGCATGACGAGGACATCTGAGGATCTGAGAACTAATCTTTAACATGTTATATACTAAACAATATTTTTTGATTGAACTAATTGTAGACTTATCATTAAGAAAAAAAAAAATATTCTGTTTGCAGTTGTGAAGTATTTACTTTTTTCAAAAAACTTTTTATTTCACAATTCTGACTTTTTTTCTCAGAATTCTGAGATACAAACTTGCAATTGTGAGTTATAAAGTCCAGTTCTGAGGAGAAAAAAAAAGACAGAATTGTGAGATTAAAAAGGTCACAATAACTTATATATATATATATATATATTATTATTATTATTATTATTATTATTATTATTATTATTATTATTATTTATTCAGTGGCAGAAACGGGATTCCATACTAGAGAGTATGTGATGTCTGACTCCAATGTTCTGAACACCACACACTGAGGACATCTGCTGGTCAAACACGTATTAATACACAGGAAACACTGTAATCACAAGCTGCCATACTACAATAATAAAAGGGCAATATACAATATGTTTAAAAACACAGAACAGACAGAATATGTAAAACTTTAAATACAATGAGATCTTATATGATTAGTTTTTAGATGTAGTTTTTGTTTGTTGTAAATGAAGATTGTTTTCATATCAATTCATAGAATATTTTTATGCTTTAGTAACAGTCAAATAGAATTACAACAACTTGAACATTTGTAATTAACTTTAAATAAAACCAATTCATTTCTGTAAATCAAGACACTACTGTCAATCATTCAGGGCTCCACTCACAGAGAGACAGAAAAAGGCTGTAAAATGTTTTGCCACGTGTCCTGAACACTACAGCCTGACACGCTGAAAGAAAAAAAGTAAATGAATACATTAATAAATAACAGATTTCAAAATGCCGGTCAGTAGTTGAATTACTTGATCTTGACCAGTAAATTATATTGTCTGTACAATATACTTAGTCAATAGACATTTGATATTTAAGACAATGAGTGAAAACACTTACTGTTGTATTCTCATACACAGGTTCAGTCATCTCAATATCACAAGATCTGGAACGATTCATCTTTGCATTAAAGAAAAAAAGAGAGAGAGAGAGAGTAAATTGAATATAAATTGACCAGTGTACGACAACAATTAGGTCACTTATAACTACATTAGTGTTCACATGAACAGACTATAACAACAACTTACTGTTACATTCCCATACAAAGGTTCAGTCGATTCGACATCAAATGCTGTATATCTGTCATGATCAGGTGTGGAATGATTCATCTTTGACATTTAAGAAATAGAGACAAAAAGTAGAGACAAAATATATAACTAATGCTTATAATATCAATATATAAAGTCACAACTGCATTCAGACTTTCAGTCTCTTAGTAGTTAATTTACTGATGAGACTATTGATTACTAAACTCATTTTTCTCACCTGAGTTTCATGTGTGGCTTTTCTCTTTTTTATTCTGCTTCTCCTTAAACACAATAAACATGTTACCCAAAACAGTATAGCATTAATATGTTGTGTCCGAGTCCAGCGTTGAGTCCTGTTTTTTGATCAGTTGAGCAGAGGTGGGACTTTCAAAGAGATAAATTAATAAGATAATTAAGTGTCTAATTAAATGATGATTGTGCATTAGTGATGAACACCTGCTGTTACTGAGAATTACATATAGGATCAGATTTTGTTTTATTGGTCAAAATGATGCCCCATCAGGGAGATCAGTGTTTGCTTTAGTTGGACTCTTGACTTTCTGTGTCAGATCTCTCTCTAGTAATGTATGTGGTGTTGAGATGCAGTGAGGTCAGTGCTCTTCAGTGAACAGCTGTTAGCGATTTTCATAGGATGAGCTAGTCACCGTGAGGTAGCAAGTTTGCATTTATTTATTTATTTTTTTTTTTTTGCATAAACAACCCAGTGAAACTACAACATTTATACAAAGTGTTGCTCTAATAGTTACAGCGAATGCATTTTAAATCTATGTTACACAATAAAACTCCAGCTCTATCTAGACACACACAGACATCAAGAACCAGCATATGAATCTCAACAATGGTGACAAAAATGCTTCATGCTGCAATGCATGCTGGGTAAAACCATAGTAAAAAAACTCCAATTAATGCACCGCATTTAAAAAAAAAAAATAAATAAATAAAATAAAATAATAATAATATAATTGTCACCACAGTTGAAAATCATGTGATAAGTGTTTATGTCTAAAAGCCTGAACCAACACAGCTTTTTTTTTTTCTTTTTTCAATGTAAAAGCATTATAGTAAGACCTTTTTTTCACAGTTCAATAATAGTTGAATACCATAAATATCCATAAGCCCAAAAAAAACACAATGATCATTAGTTGTAGACAGTAAGTACAAATTCATCTGATACTTTGAGAGTCCAACTAAAGCAAACACTGATCTCCCTGATGGTGGCGTAATTTTAACCAATAAAACATCAACATCTGATCCTCTGTAATTCTCAATAACAGCAGGTGTTCATCATTAATGCACAATCATCATTTAATTAGACACTTAATTATCTTATTAATTTATCTCTTTGAAAGTCCCACCTCTGCTCAACTGATTATAAACTAGGACTCGACACTGGACTCACAACACTAATATGTTGTTTATAGAACAATATTCTACTCTGGGCCATTTTTATTGTGGGATAAAATTTTATTGGTAAACCTTGTAGAGTGTTATTCTCATTTAATTTCTAAGATGAAAAAAAAAAAATCTACAAATCAATATTTGTAGAAAATTACCCTAGATTTTTATTTTTACTAAAGGTTATACATGAGGTTGAATACCTACAACCAAATACTACAGAAATCTTACCAAATCAGCAACATCATGATGATAACTGCAGCTCCACAAACCACTCCAATGGATATGTACAATATCACCAGACTGGGAGGATCTAAAATAATAATAATAATAAAAATAAATAAATAAAATGTAAATCATTAACAATCATGTTGAATTTGACATCACAGATGCTTAAAGATTTATTGGAATTGACACTGGGATGTTTGCTGTTGTTGTTGTTGTTGTTGTTGTTGTTGGGTCTAAAGGGAACACAAATAAAATGTAAAGTTCCAAACAAACTCAAATAAACTAATGAATCACTCACACGTGACATTGAGACAAACAGCAGGAGAGATGTAAGTGTGTTCATGTAGAGCACAGCTATAGTTGCCTGCATCCTCTCTTCTGACTGACTGCAGCAGGAGTTCATTGTTTCTGTCTCTTCTCTCAGTTAATGGCTGTGAGTTTCTGTACCAGATAAATGTTGCTCTGTCAGTCAGAGTGCAGCTGCTTTTACATGTCAGACGGACTGAATCTCCCTCTGTCACTCTCTCAGGAGACTCCACCTGAAGATCTGAACACAACACACACATTATATCTAGTGCTGCTGTCACACACTCATTATTATTCAACATAATGAACAGAAGAAGAGTGAAACCTCATGAAAGTCACCTGTGACAGTAAGAGTCACTCCTGGTTTACCAAGCCATTTTCCATCAGATTTATCAGTGATGAATCTGAAATAGTACATGTGTGAATCTTTCTGTGTCACATGATTCAGTCTGATGGTGCAGGTCTTCTGTTTATCTCCCAGATACTGAAGCCTCTGACTGTATTCAGGATCATCAGACAGATCTGGATGTTCTTCACCCACTTTTTTAGGGTTTTTGGTCCAGAACACATTCATGATCTGATATCCAGTAGGGTATGTATAAGTGCAGCTCATTATCACTGATGAGTTCTTTAGTGCACAGATGTGTGAATGACTGTAACTCACACCCCAATCAGCACTAGAAACCCCTGAAACACAGAATTCCTTCTGAACAAATAAGATTATTCAGGGGAAAAAAAATATATATATATATATATATATATAGTGTTTCTAAAGTGTTGCAGTGACTCACTGTAAATCATGAGCAGGAAGATCAGAGGAAGAGGAGGAGCCATTTTGACTGACATCACCATAGCAACACCTACAACAAATGTAGTGTTAGTTCTTTGAAGAGTCTTTCAAACTCTCACTGTACCTTTTAGTAAGTAGTGTTGTGTCCGAGTCCAGTGTCCAGTCCAATGTGGAGTCCTAGTTTATAATCAATTGAGCAGAGGTGGGGCTTTCAAAGAGATAAATTAATA